>CM041517.1:40682127-41042127 GCA_023091065.1 Dianthus caryophyllus
CTCTCTCTTCATTATGTTTACGAGGAATGTGGAAAAAGAGGTGGTAGACTTATGAGAAGTTGAAAAGGTATTTTATTCTCTTTTTTTAAATAGAAGAAAGTTACTCCCAAACAAATGATCGTAACTCAAAGGTTTTATTATACTACTTTCAATACTAAAGTACTACTTTATAGTTGATTTGACCTATAAGGGCTAGGTTTTGAATTTTATTTTAATTTTTCTTTTCTAAATAGGAATGGATTACTCAATAGGCTTTTAAATTTTATTTAAATATTTTATAAACTTGATAAAAATAAATTTGGTTGAATGTTGGCCGTGTTCAAATTTGAAAATTGGGCACGTTGACCGTGTCTAAAAGTTGTCTTATCCACTAATTTGTCGTGTCCCCATATACATGATTTTATAGCTTTATATGTCGAATACAATGATTCGTACTCGTACCCGTACGTCGTACCTGAGTATGAGCAACATAGGTTCCTGAAGATTTAGCAAAATGATTTCCACTTGCAAAACAGCTGGATGTTATATGTGATTCACCTCACAAATATATCACAATTGCTAATAACGTAAAGTAATTCTGATAAATGTTTAAAACAAATCTAATTAAACTGTTTTCTACAACTAATCCGAAGTAGTCCCATTACTTTACCCCTAATATCAGATACAAATTTTTCACTTTATCATTTAAAGTAAATAAATGAGCAATAATTTAATATTCTCGCTTTTCTTTACGAAACTTATGCGTGGTATGAATATAGTTAACTATTCTTTAGTTATTAGATTTCGTTTTGAAAACCAAAGTTTGATATTAGAACGAATCATGGGCGGGCTAGCCCATTAGGCCCGTCTTGTAAGGCCCGCTACACAAGCGGGTTTGGTAAGTATACGATGGAACGAATTACTTAAAGATGGAAAACGCAAATGACTAATTTGCCCTCCCCCTAATTAATCTTTTAGTTAAGTAAACTAATTTTATTTTTATTTTTCCTTTTCTTATTTCCTATTTCCTATTCTTCACTTATAAAAAAAAAAAAAAAAAAAAACAACAACAACCCCTTTTAAATTCACCCAAATTAATTTCTAGAAATTAAAATCTGTTAAGCTTGCTCTTGATTCAACCCGAACACAAAATCTAGAAATCGTAAGTTTTTATTTTGTCAATTTTTTTTATTTTAGGTTTATATTTAGTTTTCCTTATTGTTGTTTAATTTTTTGTTGTTGTTGTTGTTGTTTTTGTTGTTGTTGTTGTTGTTGTTGTTGTTTTTTTTGATTTGATCGACATTTGTATGTTGAATTTGATGTTGTTGTTGGTTGTTAGTTTGATTTGGGCCGAAAAAAAGCAAAAAAAAAAAAAAAAAAAACTGGGTTTGAAGGGGGGGCCGTGGATTATCCACGGCTAAGGGGTGCTTGGGCCGTGAGTAGTCCACGGTCGAGGTGGGGATGGACCGTGGATTACCCACGGTTGAAATGGCCAGTAGTTAATGTTCTACTACAATGTTTTTTTTTTTTTTTTTTTTTTTTATTTAGGTTTATTTTTTTAAAAAAAGTTAATTATATTATTTTCTTTTGTTTAATTATTGTTTATTTTCGGTTTATTAAAAAAAAAAATTAATTTTAATTTTTTTTTTTTTGTTTTACTTTATTTATTTCGGTTTATTAAAAAAAAAAAAGTTATTTATTTGTTTGTATTTTTTGATTTAGTAATATTTTAAAAAAAAGAAGTTATTTATTTGTTTGTATTTTTTTGATTTAGTAATATTTTAAAATCATTATTTTGGTTGTAGTAGAAATTGTTAATATTTTTTTTAATTTTTTGAAAATTTGTTATTTTCGTTGTAGATGACTGATAAAGGGAAGGGGAAAGCGAAGATGGCGGGGTCAGAGTATCGTATGCGTTCATGGAACTTCGAAAAAGATGTAATGTTGATGAATCGCCTTATGTTGGTCGAATAGATCCCTCAATTCCTTCAGTAAATGCGGAGGAGGAAATGGAGGAGGAGACGGATGAGGAGTTTGAGGAGGCTAGTGATGAGGAGTTAGGCGTCGGGTTCCAAGCTAAGCGAACGAAGACCGGTCAGTTTGCTGGGTATTCTGGGAGTTCTAGTAGTTCTAGGAGTAAAGGGAAGGTTGATCGTAGTTGGATTATCACGGGGGAATGCCTGGTGGACCTTTTATTCTGATGTTATTCCTAGTTTTGGTGGACACATTGCTCGGCAACTTTGGGGCGATGTTGGGTGTCGAGGCGTTTTGACCTTAGATATCATAGGTTTAATAAGTTGTCTACCTTGGCGGTTGCCTTTAGCGATTGAAATTTGTCCGTTTGGTGCAGAGGTCCGGTTTGGGCCATTTATATGAGTGCGTTCCAACGCATTTGAACTTGCCATTAAATACGGCATTTATTGAGCGGTCGGCAGCCCGACACGAACACTTTCCATTTGCCGTTTGGGGAGATGTCGATTTTGTTGCATGATGTTGCATTTATCTGGCGTACTATAGATGGCCTAGTGTGTGGTTTTGTTGGTGACAAGTGACGGTGCGTCTGCGACATTGATTCTTTGAGTTTTTGGTAAGGGTTACCTGAATCAAGGCGCCTTATAGGCCTGGTGTTTCGGCGCCAATATATAAAGGTGGAGCGGTGTTAGTGGAGGCAGTCATGGATGCTATTCCTACTGCGACTGTTGAGGAGCAGGCAAGGGGTTATATTTTTCTGTTGTTGGGTATGACTGTTTTCGTGGACAAGTCTAGTGATAGGGTGAAAAGTTTGGTTTTCCCGATGGTTCGTCATTTGTCTAAGGTATCGAAGTACGCTTGGGGAGCAGGTATTTTAGCGTACTTGTATCGGGAGTTAGGTGTTGCTACTCGTACTTCCTCACGTGGGGTTGCCGGTTGTTTGGGACTACTACAGGTGTGGATATCACGAGTACTTCCTATTTTCGGCCGTGCATGCCATTGCGATGACGAAAGGTCGATCCTCGAGCATTGCGTGGGTGAATGCACCGAGGTTGAGAACACGGCGGTGAAGTTGGCGGTGTATCGTAGGCAGTTAGATCACCTAACTAGTGGTGAAGTTCAGTGGTTGCCTTTTAGTACGAGGCCAGCTCGTGTGCATGAGCGATCGATGTATCATGGGTTTATCTGGTATATGGACATTGTCGAGCCATATCGGCTGATCGTTGCTTGCGTCAATTTGGGCATGTGCGGATCCGTCGGCTCGATGCCGCGTAGCGGCAATTTGTCATCGTCGGGTTCGGGAAAAGGATACCGAGTTGACCGGTGGGCACGGATCATCTTTGGGAGACTTGGCGATGCATCGTACTCATTATCGTCGTTGTCGAAAGTCGCTCTAACACCAGACGACTCAGATCCGCTGTCCATGGTATGGTACATGAAATATACGCACCCTTTTATCATAGACCCTTCTACTGAAGAGGGGAGAGTGGCTGCAAATGCGACTGGGGATTATCGAGAGGTAGTTAAGTCGTTAAATATTTTTTAAATTAAGTCAAATTATTTCTTTAAATATTTTTTTGCTGTTGACTAATTTAGTAATTTTGATTTGGACAGCTGAATAAGAATTTGATGATGCGGTTGTATAGAGGGCTTGAAGTCCCTGAAGGGCACGAGCAGGAACAATACTTGGTCCGCATGTTTACTGACTTCACACCATTTCAAGCGTTGGGGAGCGGAAGCGTGTCGACAAAGTCGCGGAAGACCAAAGTCACCGACTAGTACGCGTGATCGAAGGGTTTAGAATTGAATTTATTGAATTTAACTCTTTAACGTTTTATTTTATTTGTATTTTATGTAACGCGTTTACTATTTATTTCGTTCAACGGTCTTGTATCGTACAATAGTTTCCTTTGAATTTGTATCCGTTACTTTCGGTTCCATTTCTTTCCCTTTTTTTTACATTAATTTTTATCTAATCGATTTGCTTTACTTTAGGGTGAAGCACGTTTTTTTAAATTACGCACGCCTTTTTATGTAAGGCACTCCTTTTTACATAACGCACAACTTTTCATGTAAGGCACAACTTTTTATATAAGGCACGATTTTTAATGTAAGTCACGTCTTTTAATGTTAGGCACGTATTTTTATGTAATTCACGTCTTTTAATGTTAGGCACTTCTTTTTATGTAAGTCACGTTTTTTTATGTAAGGCACGTCGTTCTATGTCAGGCACGTTTTTTTATAGAAGGCGCGTTTTTTTATGTAAGGCACGTATTTCTGTATGACATGTCTTTATCATTTGTTAACTTAATTTTAAATTTTGAAATATTTTTTTTAAAAAAATTAAATTTCATATCCCCTATAAATTTGATTTCAACCACTTTCATTCCACTATCACAACAACAACTACAACATTATTACTATGGATGCTTTCTACGAAACTAATAAGTGTCATGTTCTCAAAATACAAAAAACCATAAATGACATTTTGGGAGAGCTGTTAGAGTTCAAAACTCGTATTGAGGAAGTCATTAAACCTAGTTTTTTCTTCAATGAAGTTTTAAAAGAACCTCGAACTGAATGGATCGAGGAGTTATATCTTGTTGGACGTACTCCATGCGTTCTTACGGATCCTGGTTTCATGTTTAGGATCCTTGTTGAACGTGATGATATCGACGCAAGGAAAGTGCTGCACCGTGCTCTAAAGAAACAAGCTGTTGACCACCTTTGCAAGTGCAGCGAAATTTTTACTGAAGAGGCTTTCACTGAGTTGCTGAGTGGCGGTTTCCGAAGGCATCCTCTTTTAAAGTTAACTCTTTTCTACAATCAGTACGTCCAAGAAAGGCAGTTTAGGGGGCGTTAAGATGAATTAACCTTGCAAACAACAACAACAACTAATGTAATCCTTGTTTTTAATTATTGTCGTTTTTAGTGTCATGTAAGCAGTATGTTATTTTCATTTTCTAATGGTTTTTAGGTGTCTAGTTGAATGTACGCTTTAGTAGAACTTTAATTTTTATTTTAATAATTGTCGTTTTGCAATGTAATGTTATGTGTACTTTTCATAAATAAAAAGTTTTTAAAGGTTAACGTTTTTGTACGTTTTTGTTATGTTGTGCCATCCACATATAAAAATTTAAAGTTAACGGTAATTAAAAAAAAAAAAAAAAAAAAATTTATATATTTTCGTGTTTTTTACACGAATGGGCATCCCAGACGTGTAAAAAAAAAATATATATATATATAATTTTTTTTTTTTTTTTTTTTTTGTTTTAAAATGTTACCGTTAACATTTTATTTAAAATTTAAAAAGTGCCAAACGGTCATATTTTTTGTTTTCCTATAAGTATACCACCATCAAAACATTCAAAGAGCAACCTACAAATTCAGCTTCTACTTCAAATTTTCGTTTCTAAAAAAAGACCAAATAATGTCTAGACCAGTTACCGTTGCTGACCATGTTAGGCACGTCCAAACCACTACCGTCAGAAATATCTCCGACATTCGTACATTATTCGCTCGCTTGGCCTTGTCCTTGTCCCTAGACCAAGGTCAAAGTTGTATAACAAACGCCCAACGCTCAGTAAGATATCACGAAATTATGCGTTTTAGGAGCGCTCAAATATCGACACCAATTGTTGGTCGTCGACTTACTCAAGGTATGTATTCTACCTTACTTAATTGTGTACTACAAATTTTGTTCAACTTGACGAAAATAAAATAATGTACGCGTTTCAGCTGATCTTTTGGCAAAAAATGAGGAGCTGCAAGAAATCAATAACGAGGTAATTGAATTATTTATGCGCCTACAATCGCTTCTTCAATGGTCATTCATAGCGGAGCTCTGTGGTCTTCCTGCGATCAAATGACCATGGTTCCTCAAGAGGAGCCGAGTTTGATTCACATATACATAAGCGGTTTGAAGAAGTGGGCCTGCGTCATCGTCATCGCTATCCGATGACAGCCAGAAATGGAGGACTGGGCATTACTAATGTATTTTATATCTGTCAGTTTATCGTTTAATAATTTGTATCAGATTAGTTTCGTTTTGATTTACGTCAGTTGTTTGTACTTTAATTTGTATCAGATTAGTTTCGTTTTGATTTATGTCCGTTGTTTGTACTTTAATTTGTATCAGATTAGTTTCGTTTTGATTTACGTCTGTTGCTTTTACGTAATTTGTATCCATTCGGTTTGCTTTAGTTTAAATAGTTGTTTTTACTTTAATTTTGATCCACTCGTTTTCCTTTGATTAATGTCCGTTGGTTTTCCTTTAATTTCTGTCCATTGGTTTTCTTTTAATTTCGGTCCACTCATTTATCTAAAATATCTTAATTGCTTTTCCTTTAATTTTGCAAAATTAAAATTTTGAACTCTATAAATAAGGACTCTTTATTCACCACAATTTTCACACTTCAACATCAAATTTCTTTCACTAAAAAAACTAAATCTTCAAATTTCTCCAACAATGAATGCCAATAAACAAGAGATAATTAAAATTCAAAATCACATTAACACAATTGTTGAAGAAGTCGATGAATTCAAGGATCGAATTGAGAAAGTCATCCGACCTTCTTTTTTCCTCAATGAAATGTACAAGGAACCGCGAACACCCTTTTTCGAGGAGTTATTCCACAACGGTTTTCCCCCAAACGATTTGAGAGACCCAGGGTATGCTGAAATGGAGGTTGTTAGCAGGGGGGCTGTTGTTGCAAGAGAATTTGTGTTTCGTGTTTTGAAAAAACAAGTGGTTGACTACCTTCATGAAGTTCGATCAAATTGCAGCCGACCCAGCGTTTGGTGACTTGTTGAATGGCGACAATCGGTTCTACAATCTTCTGAAAGCGCGTCCTCGTTTGAAGATTGGCGCTTTGTACTATCGATTGACTTGGTGATGATTTGAGCGAGCAACGCGTCACCGTGAATTCTTGGCACAATATCTTCCACGTTACGACAACAACCCTGGCACCGGTGAGGAAGAAAGTGGCGAAGGGCTAAGTCGGATTACCATCATGTTCTTCAATGTAGTAGTAATGAATAAATTAAGTGTGGTTTTACTGTCATGTTAGCTTATCTTGTTTAGTGTAGTTTTACTGTCATGTTAGCTTTTTGTTATTTTCAACTTGCAATCGTTTTTAAGTGGCATCTTTAATGTATTGTTAAGTGTCAGTTTGACAATGTAATGTTATATGTAATGTTTAGTAATGATGTAATTTTATGTGTAATGTTTAGTAATGATTTAATGTTATTTGAATTTTAAATAATGTTTTTTCCTTTTAATTGACTACAACAACTTTATTACATTTAGAAATTTAATTTTTTTTTGATATTTGTAAATTTGAAAATTTTGGGAAATTTGAAATTTTTGGGAACTTTCAAAATTTTGAATTTGACAATTATGACGCTTCGACGGCTTAAAAAATACTACAGTCCATGTTCATTAAAGTCAATGACAACATCATTTAACTGTAGTACATGTAAATGAAGTGCTTCAAAATAACTACCCCAAATCTATTACATCAGGGTCAAACTCTACTGGAAATGCCGCTCGCCATGCCGCACAACGATGTTGGTGCGATTCTGTCAACAAATTCGCAACACTAGCATCTCTGGTGTGCAGCCACAAATTGTTCATCGGAGGCATTGGACAATTGTCGTTAACTCCAATTCGTACGAAGTGAATTCCCGCGTGGACGATCCATAATTCACCAAATACAGAATTTATTCCATCTCGCCACCGAAGCGGAGCGTAAGTACAACTACCGCCTGACTCCACCGGTCCGCGGTAGTCTTGTGCGATTCTGGCGACAATCAACCAGTTGAATTTAGTTGCAAATGCGTGCAAGTCACATGTCGTCATCCAATTACGCTCACCACAACCCGTTGTTATGTCACAATTAATACGGCTGTAATTTGTTTCATTGTACTCACGATCAGTGTAAGCAACTGCGTAGCGATAATCACTAATCTCTTCAAGCAAAATAATACGTAGCATACCGAAATCATTTTCGGAACCTCTCAGTGCATGACTAAGTACTCGAAAACCGCAATGTCCATCAGCACAAGGATCAAACCAGCGAATTACGGAGTCCTCAATTACTCGGTATGTCTTCTTTGGTAAGGAAGTGCGAGTAATCCTCTCTATGCCAATTCAACTCCATGGGCGCACATACACCAACACAGCATATACAATTTTATCCACACAGCAAAATCAAACCGTGACAAATAAATACAGAAATCGAATAAAAAAAATACTTACGATGAACAAAGTTATATGAACGATATGCGTGGGCGGAGCCGTGGGCGGAGCCGTGGAATGAACAATAGGCGGGTATTTGGGCGGGTCGTACTCACGGCTCGTATCTGGAAATAGTCTTCTAGCATGTTCAAACGGCGAAGGGTCTCGTCGAGTAGATAATCGAGGGCGACCTCTAGGGCGTGAAACAACTTGAGGCTCCAAAACATCTTCGTACTCTGGGTGAAGTTGTGCATGAATGGTCTCAATGAACAATCGTCTAACAGCTGGATCACGCGCTTGAATCTCGGTGAATAATGCTTGTAGGCGTCCATCCTCATCAAGCTAGCATTCTTTGAGTTCATGTCCAACACCAAAAATGCGCCAATATGCATCAATAACGTTCAAATGAACAACGTCGTCCGCAATGCTCGTGGAATAAGGTGACAAGCACAAGGTAACCCATGAGTAGTGGCGGAAGACAACCACATCTCTGCATATTGTGTACCAAGATTAACACCCCGTTTAATCTCATCTTTCATTATCGATATTGCTTCGTGCGAAACTTTACCGTTAATCACTGAAAATAATTTTCCATGTTCAGAATGTAGAACAGAACTCCGAGATCTTTCTAACAATCTTCTTATCTCGTCGTGTTGGCCTTGTAGCATATGATCGGCCCGATGCCAAATCGAATCCAAGGCGAGTCGAACTTGCTAACCAACTTTTCAGCAACGCATGGGCAGATTCAACTCTAGAAGTTGCAGTGTTCCCAAAATGTCTAACTGAATTTGTGTAACACTTGGCCCACTTTGTCGAATACCTCATCCAAGTATCCTGAACATATGCAGCTACCCCAGCCCTTTTCTCTTTAATTTTGAACCAAGCCGCTTCAAACCTATCATCTGTAGGCGCTTCAACGATCGCCTAAAGTACCTGAAGAGATTTTATTCCCAACGTCTTGTTTGTGTATAAGAACAGCTCTTGCCTCAACTGCACGATAAATGTGCCACAAGCAAAGAAAATGGGGGACGTCGTCAAATACCCTCTCAACAGCTGCCACCAACGCCAATTCACGATCAGTTAAAATCACATTTGGTTTTAGATCACCCATAATCGTTTGTAGCTTCTCCAACATCCACACGTAACTCTCAATTGACTCATCAGCCATCATACAATAACCAATGCAAAACGTCTTACCGACTGGAGTCACACCAATTATTTCCACAAATGGCATGTGGTATAAATTGGTTTTGTACGTTGAATCTATCTCCACCACATCTGGGTACGCACGAAGTAGACTTAAGCTAACTGGATGGGCCATGAAAATGTGCGTCACTGTGTTCGTTTCTGCTTCAACAAGATAGTCAAGGTAATACCCTTTCTGTTGACCCAAATTAAACATTTGCTGCGCCGGATTGCGCTCACCACGCTCAGCAGACCTAACCTTTTGCCCCAAGTTGTATATCTGCCGCATGGAAGGTCGTGGCTTATCGGGAGACTGGTAGTGCAAAGACAAACTAATGTTCTTAGGTGGAACATGAGCCTGTACCTGCTCCATTATCGACGTCTTCTCGCGTGCAGTTAACGCGGCGCTACACCGATCTCCATCACCATACACTCGCAACTCGTGGTTGTGAATTCCTGTATTCGTACACACAGCCCATTTCTCGGTGAAACGTGCATCCCCGTATACAAGTAGCAACGTCAACTTAAACGGACATTCACACAATTTTGTCGCCGTATCTGAACGTTCAATAACCCCTTCAACAGAAACCTTCTTCGATATTTTAACGCTTGGTCCACAATACAAATATTTTTTCGCTAAAGCAAGTCTAGCACTAACCTTTTTAGTCTGGGATATTTTCAACCCAAAACCAAGTGGAATAGATTTTCCTTTACACCAATCAAGCGCATCAAAGCAGTTTATCAAACAACAAATTCGTTTCAAAATGATTACTATAATCAATGCCGTCACCTACTAAACCCTGAAATAACAATAAATAAATTTAAAAACACAAATTTAATATAAACCGTACAAAACAAAAATTATTCAAATTGTCTTTTTTTTGTTGTTGATTGTTGTTAGCCTAAAAAAATATTAAAAAATAAAATAAAAAAAATAAAAATTTAAAAAAAAAAATAAAAAAAAAAAAAAAAAATTAAAAAAAAAAAAAAAAAAACAAAACAAAAACGGGTTACAACCGTGGAAAAACCACGGCGCCAGGGGAGGGTGGCGAAGTGAGCGGTTCACGGCAAGGGTGGGAGGGGGCCGTGAATAGTACACTGACTAAAGCGAGGAAAGTAGTGATTTCTCAACGGCATATATATTTTTTTTTTTTTTTCTCAAATTTTTTTTTTTTTTTTTAAAAAATCATAATAACATAATTTTTTTAACATAATAACATAATAACATTTGACAATGATATTATCACTTCACGTTTTTTGGCATGCTGAATAACATTTGACAATGATATTATCAATAATAACAACAAAAAAAAAAAAAAAAAAAATATAAAAAAAAAAAAATATATATAGTTTAGAGTAGTGAACAAATCAAATTTGTAGAGATAGAGTAGTGGCCCATTCACGGCAAGGGTGGAGGAGTCGTGAATAGTACACAATTTGGGGAAGAGGAAAGTAGTGATTTCTCAATTTAGGGCAATTTTTTTTTTTCTCATTTTTTTTTTTAAAAATCATTCAAGATAATTACAAATACCGTAATATAAATATTTCGCTCATACTATTTAATTTCTACCAAACCAAAATAATTAAAAAGGCTACGAATACCTGATTTTCGCTATTTGTTTCGACCACCCCCGACATTATATTTGATTTAATTTCTCAAAATCTAGTTTTTAATAAGTTTCTTGTTTTTTTTTTTTTGTTAACTTTTACAGTTTTTTTTTTTTTTTTGTTAACTTTTACAGTTTTTTACACTCATATGTAAAAGGTAAAAAGCTACCAAAAAAAAAAAATAAAAGAAAAAGAAATATATATATAAATACTATTATTATAATAAAAAATAACATTAAATATAATTAAAATAATACAAGGGCAAAATAGTAAAATCACTAATAAATATATTCAATATATTACTAAAACTTTCCATCTTTAAGTAATTCGTTCCATCGTATAGTAATTGTGTTTTAAAAAGATGGGGAAAAAGATGGGGAAGCAATACAAGTCCCAACACAATAAGTACTACGATCATTATTAAAGCATACCCCAAAATAGCATATAATACACGATGATGAGTATGAAAATTGTTAATAAAATCAGTCAACGTCATGATAATTATTACTCCGTAGTAAGTACAACTCTTTTAGATTCGATTGTATTACTATGAGATACGGGGTATATATCACTATATCATGAAATTGAGAGGGTATAATACTCGTGTATATATTTATAGTGTTACTATTGTTTATTTATGTAACTCTACAGGATCTCAACTCATATTTTTATAGGATGGTTTGGACTCGATTACCTTAAAGGTGCTATAATATCTTGTAAATTAAAGTAACATATTTTATTGGAAAGTATAAGAAATTCAAAGGTCTAGTTTTCCAAATTTTTCAGAGGTATACAAAGATGTTAGCAAATGAATACTCCCTCCATTCAATTCCATTCACTACATGATGTCATGGTCCACTTGCCGAGGCGCATTTTGCAACGGTAATATCTATAGTTACGTATTATAAAAAAAACATACAAATTTAATTTTAATATTGTGTATAAGAAGACGAACAAAACAAAATCACACATGACCATATTCTCAATTATATATCAACCACAATATCGTAAATTCTCCGAGTATATGAATAGTGGCAAATAGTGTTATGTTGCGAATGGAATTGAATGGAGGGAGTAGATTGCATGCCATAAGTTGAAATTAATTTTTACATACGTAAACTACATAAGAATCTAATAATATAAGGTATCTTTCCAAATTAGGAAAGACTCTATATTTAAAAAGTAAATAAAACAGGGAATAATACTCAGTTTATTCATGAATGTAAACTAAAGAGGACATAAGGTAAATTGTAAAATTAATAATGTCGTAGCTCAAAATTCCAACAGACTACACCCAAGATGTACTCTTGTGAGTTGTGAATCTTGTGATGTTTCGACTATGGAAGTTCAACATAAATGTTGCAGTATCTGGTCGACAATTGTCCTAATATAATTGGTTGATAAAAAATTATTATTTTAATATATATAACCTAAGTTATTATATTAATATATAATAACACTTATTAATCTTAATATAATTAGATATTTTAATATTATTAGGATTCTAAAATAAAAAATAAAACATGATTTTTTTTAGTAAAGCATTTTAAAAAAGAAAATTACCTTAAGCAAAATCGATGATGGAGACTCTGTTGATCGTTATATGATTAGATAATTACCTTAAGCATTTTAAATTGATCGTTATATGATTATACAAATATTGTCCGATTCATGGCTACACTTGATCACGTCAGAAGAAATCGATACTAAATCGAGGAAGATTCGGAGACCCTCTTATGGATGAAAGCCTGTTGAGGCCAACCGATGATGGAGACTCTGTTGCAGTGGATCAGTCTTTGAACAAGAATTTATTTTCTATGATTGTAATCGATTTGTATCCGTTTGAGTTTGACATATGTTGTAGATGTCGTATGACTTTTTATTAATGATAATGATCTTTTCTCAAAAAAAAAAAAAATCAAATACCCTTAAAATTATCTAATCAAATATTGTAACAAACACTCTATATTTCCAAATTAAAATTGGAACAATTAGATATATTATATTTGGAAGGTGTGAAAAAAAAAAAAATTAAAAGTAATATATTTTTTAATGAAAATTAAATTAGTTAGGTTACATTAGGAAAATTAGTATTTAATTCTTAGTGTTATTTAAAACAACTAATTCTCTAAGATATTTAAATAAATACTTAATTAAAAAATATTATGACTCACATTATGACATTAGGAAAAATTTAGTATTTATAAGTTTAAATTTAAAATAAAACACCAAGAAAAAATCATAGATTTAACAATTATTAATTTTATATCAAAATAATATTTTTCATGAGAGTATACATTGATAATGTATGCATTGATAATTATTTTATATTAATTGAAGTATGATTAACAATTATACTTAATTATGATTTCAAAAATTTTCATACAAATATGTCATTAATAATAATAACAATAATAATAATAATAATAATAATAATAATAATTTTTATAACAATATTAATAATAATAACAAGGGTACGCCAAAAAGTTACTCCATATTTGATAAACATGATCAACAAAATACATGAAAATCGATGTCATAACTCATAAGCGAGAGGAAAAAAATCCAATACGTTTGAGTCGTATTTTGTTACTAATGTTGAGAACATCGGATAATGTTAAGACATAAAATCAGGGGAAGATCATTATTATCGGTCTTTACAACAAGCTTTTTTGCAAAATGGAGTTTTGTAAAAGAATAATTAGCATTTTGGGTCGAAATCTAAAATATTTAAAGTTATAGAGTCCACGTAGGTTCGTAAATATCTAACCTATAAAACGCCATTGCGGATGGCGATTTAAAAAAAAAAAATTTAAAAAAAAAAATTAAGAAGACAAAACGCCATTGGAGTTGGCGTTTTCTAAATACAAGGGTTGTTTCATGTTGTGTTAGTATTACCAAGAAGATAACGTGGCTTGTGCACTCAAGTTTGTTGTTGGAGGTTAGGGGTTCGGGTCCCTTTAGTAATTTTTTTTGTGCTTTTGAGGATAGAAAACGCCATTTAAGATGGCGTTTTAGGACCTGAAAACGCCATCTTGAATGGCGTTTTTTGCTTTTATTTTTATTTTTTAAATTATTTTTTGGTTTTTACGAAATACCCAAAAACGCCACGCGCAATGGCGTTTTTAGCTTCGTTAAATCCCGAGCCTACATGAACCCTATAAGTCTAAATACTTTTTAATCCGACCCAAAATACTAAATATTTTCCTACAAAACACCATTTCACCAAATTGTTTACAACAGTTCTCATAGAAAAAACGGCGACTACTTCGTACTGATAGTACAATAAGCTACACATTATTCGAATTATGGAGTATCCAACAGCTTGTACGATAACGTCAACTAGCCCAGTCGACAAACACAAATTCTTATTTAAGACGGATATATCCGTTTTAAATTAAGACGGGTCAAGTAGTGATAATAGGACAAAAGACAAGTGGAGTTAAAAAGGTACAATACTTTTGTTTTTTATGTACAAGTGGGGGTACTTGACCCGTCTTAAACTTAAGACGGATAAGACATTAAGACTTACACGTCGACAAAAAAGTTAGACGACCTTTATGTCGTTTTGATCACCTTTATGCTAACTTGCTAAGGCCAGCAGCAGCAGTATGGGAGTTGTGTCAAACTCGAGTTTATTAGTATGATTATCAGTATAATGCCGAATCTTAGCACCTTCTACCTGAAGATGTCTCAAACTCGAGATAAGTTACGTGACATAGTTGATACTTTTGCACTGTGCATCAGGTCTCGGCTGAACTCTCCAAAGCAGTAACACCATTTCCGTTTTCAATATAAGAACGTTTGTTTGCCGCTGTAAAATCCACGTCATCCACTTCACTGACCTTGTTCTCGATTTCATCATGTTCAGATTCAGAACTGGCATCCATGTCCCCTTCAGGGCATTCCAACTGCACGCATTCAGGAGCAGGGCTGGGCAAGCTCTCGGAATCATTGTTTCTGCCAGAAACAGTACTGATGTTCTCCTTCTTTACAATATTAAACACTATTCCGTTACCAATTCTCTCTGGTTGCAAATAATCTCCTTCGCTGACAGTAATGCTACCGCTGCTCAACCCTACACGGCTTGCAGTAGAATCCCTCTGATCAATTAAACCAATTTCAGAGTTTCTGTCTCTCGACTCTAGATTCTGTACAAAGTCTACAAACATGTCAGCAGATATCGTCCTCATGAGGGGCCCACCCGATCTCGTCCAGGTGTGCAAATCGACACTTTCAGTTTCACTGTCGCTGAGCTCCTGCATGTTTCTGCCTGTCCTGTAACCAGTACTCGTATTGCTACTACTAACTTGTTGAAAAGCAGACACGTCAGCAAGGACCTCATCTTCGAGAGATCCCGTTGAGTTCTCCCGAGCGATACAATTCCACGAGGGTATCCTTCTAGATGCATTGAATCTTACAGTCGAGGACAGGTTTGGAGCCTGGGTTTGAATAGCTGCTGCAGCTCTCTGAGCACTTCGTTTTAGTCGGCGCATGTGGTTCAGAGCTACAACACACTCATCCAACGCAAGTTCAATTCCACAATTGGACTTTATGGCCGAAAGCTTTTCCCATGTACATCTTCTTCCCTGATTTGCTGCCTTTTGGAGCTCCCCAATTGATGGGTTCTGGATAATTTTTGAATACTGGTGGCCAAATGAAAATAAAAATTAAGACATTACCTTAAATGAATACTCGTACTTATTTATCCACATGTTTGGGAAAAGCAACAGTCGACAATAATTCACACGATTAGATCATTCAAAAATAAAACCAATGAGGATCTTACGACGGGCAAAATGGTGTTGCAACATATAACTCAAATTGTTGCTGTAATGACAAATAACAGAAGATCACTGCGAAAGCCTTAATATTTTTCTTTTTGCTAAAAATGTTGTGAGAAGGTCATACTCAACCTTTTTGAGAAATCGTTTGCATGTTTTCACCGACCCTAAAATCAAAGAGTTCTCTATTGCTAAAAAAAATAGGGAGCTCATCAATAAAACTAAACGAAATCTACGAACCCAAGTTTTCGCACGAGAATCTAAGGTAAATAAAATTAGAGGATTCAAGTAACAATGGCAATCAGCCAATCACACTGATGGTTAGACTCTTCAAGTTTAACAATTCAAAGACGGCATCAAACCGCCTAGATGAGTAAATCGGCAGCATACCTGAGCAAGTGTAGCAGGCATCACAACAGTGACATCACCCTCCCATGCTTGAGCAAATAATTTAGCGATTCCACCCAACGGAAATCCCAGCTCCAGTATCTGGTTGCATCGGTGTTTCACTTCCATCTCGGCTAGTTGAGCAAGCTGCATGTAGTAAGGTACTAATTAGTCACTACTTATAAGTTAACATTGTTATAGAATAAGTTAACATATCGGAGAAAAGATACGATAAAAACAATAACCAACGTCTTATAGTAGAACATGAAATGTTGTAGGTTTAAAAATATAATACCTTGGCAGCAAAGTTGCCCCCATAAGCTCTCACAAATTGCTTCAGCCTGAGAAAAGGAGCAATGTGAGGATTTGCTTGGCTGACAATGAAATGGTTAACATTGAACAATTCCTTCAACTGCGCCATGGGTAGATCACTCTCCAGGCTACCGTCTCTCCATCGACGTGCAGGGCTTGTACCTTTTTCTGGTCCGAGATGGAAAGGTGGGTGATATGGTACTAGTTCACCGTACCTATCTTTTGCCATCAACTCCTGCGCCTCAAAAAGGCCGGGAAACGCACAAGATGCTGTCACTGCACTCCATATAACAACATGGGGCGACGTTAAATAGTTAAGGCAACGGGGAGGTTCATGTTTCCGAGGTGAACACACCGTTATACCAAGAATCCTTCCCGTCATGTCATACGCCTCCTGGAAAGTCATATTATTAGTAAGGTTCCTCAACATCATTTGCAACTGCCTAATCTCATGAACGGCTCCATGTGTCGTGAGTCTCTTGACGATTGTAAAGACGCCACCCATTTGGTCAAAAAATTTCAAAGAATGCCACGAGTCTTCAAAGAAACTTTGAAGCTCAGGCCAAGACCTAGTTGCAACTATAGCACACATGATGGATCCGACACTAGACCCAGCAATGATCCGTGGTAAAAGCTTGTGTTCAACCAGCGTCTTAACAACACCGACATGAAAAGAACCAAGAGACGCACCACCACTCAATAGCAAAGCCGTCCTACCAAAGGCGTGCCTCGTCTCATGCATAAACGCAAGCTTCTCTTCCAAACTCAACTCATCAGAATCCGAGTCACAAACCATCTTTAACTGAGTCGTGACCTCGTCAATGTACTCTTTTATCAGTTTCGGCACTTGAAGCCTCCCCATATGAAGCTCCGGATTACACATATTACCGAGATTTCTAATAAGATCAGCCCTCATACAAAAGATAATATCTCTCAATGACCCTTCTTGGCGACGTTGCCATAGCTCATGAAGCTTGTTCTTCACAAGCTCAACATCATAAAACATCGATTCATCAATTTTCGGGTATTCTTTCTCCAACATCTTAGCAGCATGAGACCATTCCTCATAGGTCAACGCCGTCCTCATTAAATTCCGCCAAAACTTCCTCCTGTAAGCAACCTCAGCACTCCTTTTCACATTCGTATATCGCTTCAAAATAAAAGCGATTACAGTCACCATTGCCAGTATTCCCTGAGGATGCCGCGGATGAAACCACGACAACACCGGCCCTACATACCCTTTAACAGTCCTCATGTAACCAATCAAAGCATAGACCAATTGGTCCCTAAAATGTGCCATAGATTTGCAGAACAATATTTTGAAGGCGATAGTTCGACCGATAATAGAAGTGGGTCCAATTGAAAATGAATCAACATTTGCTTCATAACTAATATCATCCATATCTTTTATTCAATTTGAATGTACCCAAAAACTTAAAAATTCACCAGAAAGATGAAACTTTATGCAAAAATCCAGCAAACAGCTTCCAAAAGAATTGAAATTTCCCACAAATTTCAGCTCAATAACGTTGACAATAATCGAAAAATCATTAAAAGTGAAACAATATTGGAGTGCACCCTAATATCCCAAAATCATATGAATGAACCCAATACAATCTAAAAACAGATCATACAAAAAAGAACAAAACTTTGAGATCAAAATTAAATAAGAAGATTAACCCAGAAATGATGCTCACCCATAAAATTGGCTGAATTATTTACAGGAACAAAATCCCAAGAAAATAGAAGGAATTAAAAGAGATGTAGGAAATGTGTATTATACAAATTGTTGATCATAATAATAATAATAATATGAAAATGGTGGTGCATGAGGAAAGCAGAAGTAAATTTATAAGAAGAAAAATAGTGAAAAGAAAGAAGATAACATGAAAAATAAACGCTGACGGTGAACACAATCACAAAATTAAAGTACGTAATTTGTTTGAGTGAATCAATCAATATTCTTCAATAAGATAAGAAGGAATGAAACTATCTTTGACTTTTTATTGCAATTAATTAATTAATTATTAAATACATAGATATGTCAGTCACATACTCAACTGTTTATCATTAAAAATTCAATCTTTCTTTCTCCCCCAAAGCTAGAAGACAACGGGTGAGAAGAGAAAGAAGAATTTGTTGTTCAAAGATTTGGAAGTTTCTCAATTTGTTGTCTTATTACTTTCGTGCGGTCTTTATCTACGTTTTGAATTGTATACTTGGTATACGGTTTACGACCAAATGAAAGTGTCTAATAAATAATACGAGACAACTCGTAATCTCTGATAACTCTGTCCTAACCACTAGATCAGAACATATTTGGTACATTTTTTAAATGTAATAAAACTAAATCAATACTCGAAAATAAGATTAATCTTTTGGATGGGAAAGGGAAGAGATGGTTACTAATCAATTACTTTTCTACCATCTTGAAATAGTCGCACAAGAATTTTTGAATTTGCCACAAAATCTGTAACTTTGTTCACCTCTTGATAACAGTGATTAAATATGTTTGTCTAATAAAACTGTATATCAACTTTCACATGTAGAATAATAATAATACTAATTTGTCATGAAACTCGTCAAGTATCTCTTACTGTATTTATAACGAATAGGAAAATTTAACGTGAATAATCCATCATATGCATGATCTTCCAATAATAAACCATCATTTACTTAATCCTATAATAAACCCAACTATAATATATCTTCTCTTTAAATGTACTGCCGACCTGTAACCTACTCAACAGGTCAAAAGTTTATTTATTTATTTATTTATTTATTTATTATTTATTTATTTTTAAATTGATTTCTTTAATATCTAAAACCTAAAATCACCATCCACCTTCCACTTTTTTCCACCCCTTTCACCACCAATACGGGACCACTCCCTCTACAAATCACCTCATCACTGCCAACTTACACCGCTGACGACAAAAACAACTTGGCTCGCCCTCCTCACTACCCACCACTTGCGACTCTCCTTGTCATGATTCTCTTTCATCGATCACCTTTACTATCCTCTTCCACCACAACACACGTCGTGCCTCCTCCGAAGTCTGGCCATTCTACACCGGAGAAAGAGTGGTTGTCGAGGAGAAATGAGGGATCTTGATGGGAGGGCGCTGATGGTGAGCTCCGATGTGTAGGACGACGGAGGTGAGACCTCCGGTGAGATCGCCAGTGAGCACAACCACTTTCGGTGAAAGTGACGCTTGATCAAACATCTTGTCATCACCGAGTATGGTAATGGTGTTATTGGTATTATTTCAGTGATGATAAATAATTGGTTTGATATATTTTTATTGTTGTGGGAGGAAATTTTAAATGAAGGAAATAATGTAGAAGGGAGGTTGAAGAAGAATGAGGAAGGTAAATTAGGATGATAATGGTGTTTTGTGGGATAAGGAAGATGGTAACCTGTTTTAACAGGTTACCAGTAGGTAACTTTTTGTTGGGTGCATTTAGGGGAAACAATGACAATAGATGGGTTTATTGTGGGATTAAAGAAAGAATAGTTTATTATTGGAAGATCACGCAAAGGATGGATTATTCACGTTAAATTTTCCTAACGAATAAATTTTCGCATTCTATGATAAGATTCAAAACTCCTATGGATTTTGTCGCTAAAATACCTTCTTTCAATGCAAGTACTTCAGTAATAAGAATGTTACTAAGCCCACAATGGATACTCGTGTGACCATGTCCGTACCTCCCAAAACAATACCTCATGATGCAACGGACTTTTTAATGCATGATGACTTAAACTAACAAATGTCAAAAACTAATAAGTCGGAAATAATACATATAATGAGTCCAAATGCAGAAGATCGCTCAAAATAAATGTTTGTTAGTTCATTTTAGGTCTCGGTCACTTTAGTTCCGCTACAAGTAGAGATGGCTCTACGGGCCGTGGTCCGGCCCGTCGGGCCACAACATTTTTTTGGCCGTCCATACCCACACTTTCGGACCGTCGGGCCGGGCCTAGCCCATGGGCAACCATGGCCTCACTTCGGGCCAGCCCATCGGATTGGTGGTTTTTTTTTGGTTATTTTTTATTTTAATTTACTAAATTAATTTGTAAATTGTAATTATTATATTTTAAGTTTATTTAATTTTTTTAAAAAGTTGTAAGTTGTTACTTGTAAATAAGTAAGTAATTTTTAGAATTTCATTTGAATATATAAATTCACTTGTAAGTAAATAAATAAAATTAAAATATTAAACATAAAAAAAAAATTAATTGGAAAAGAAATTAATTATATTAAAGAAGTGCCTCAAATATGAATTAAAAATAATAAAATGAAGTTTACTGTTGAAACTAATGTATGTAGAAATGGATAAATACAAATTTTTCTAGTATTATAGTAAATCTAGTATTATAGAAATTATAAATGGGCAAGTCCACGGGTTGGATAACGGGCTGGCCCACGGGCCGGATCGGGCCAAACTTCACTCTTCTTTTTTGTGTCCACGGCCCGTGGTGATGGGCCACGGGCCGGGCCGGGGCAAGAGGATGACGGGCCACAATGTAACACCCTGACTATTTTTAATTTAAGGTAAATATTTTTTTTTTCAGAGTTTTCCATTTTAATTCGGGAAAATCATAATTGTAGCTTAAATTGGGTTTAGTGTGAGTCGGGTGTTACTTGGGCCAAGTAGACCGAGTTTGGATTAGCATGTTTTGGCCCGATTCATTAAACCTAAGTCTATTACTTCCACCATTTCATTCAATTCTATACAGTTACTTTTTGGACACTATTCAAAAGTGAGGAGAATCTTCGATATATCGTTTAATATATGAAATAAAAAATAGTCAGGTGAGATCTTGTTTTAATTGCCTTTTCGAGAGCATTATTAATATTCAAATTTCATATTTTTTCAGAATTATGTAATTAAAGATATAAACAAAAGAAAACGTGCATCGACGTACGTGCAAAAAGCAAATGTATAGAATTGAATGAAATGGAGGAAGTACAATTAAACCTAAATTGAAACTCTTCTTCATTCATTCAAAATCAGTTACTGCTTCTTTCTCCTACCTCTCATCTCTCTCATTAATCTCACCTTAAAAATTCATCAAAACTCCATTAAAATACTTTCAAACTTCAATCTTTTTGCCTAATTCTCTCTTAACCCTAATTCTTCATCTTTCCTGAGTAAAGTTTCTTTCTTTTATTGTTTTTAGCATAGTAATTGTAGAATTAGTTATGGTTATGTACTAGGGCATAGTTTTTATTGTTTTTCGTTTGTTTTGAGATCAACCTTAAGGGAGAAGAAGAGTTTAACGAGGAGGATACCATCTACGTTGAAGAGAAAGAAGGCTAGGATCGTTTTGTGCTTTAAAAAGGTAACTGGGTGTAGCCCTAGTTGTATTTTAGCATGTGTGAGACCGAGTAGAGTCATTAGGGTTGATTGAGTGTTGCTTGGTTGTGAAAGAGATGAACTTGCCATGAATTTTGATGTTTGGATGATCAGTTGTGTTGTTTGATGAGTCAAGTCGGTCTCACCTTGTCGAGTATATTGAAATATGATGCAAAGGCTATTACTTTAATGTTGTATGTATGTTGGAGTAATTGGGCATGAGAATTGTGAAGAACCACGAGTTTTCGTGGGTTTTGAGCTGTTGCATGGAAAAAAAAATGTTTGTCCCGACCGGGACAGTCATCCCGGTGCACCAGGACAGCGTCCCTAGCCATCGGGACACCCGTCCCGACCGGGGCAGAGACTTTTTCATGTCCTGAAAATTTGGCAGTTGTGTCGGCATCGAAAAGATACGCTGTTTAGCTTTTTGAATCGCCTGAATCGGAGTTCATATGAGGAAATAACATTGTTTTTAAGTTCTGGCTATATTATCACTTATTTCTCAAGACAAATCGTAAAATTACTTCGTATTAAGCTTTTTATTACGCCATTTACTATAATTAATGATGAAAATGAATATAAAATGGATAGTTATGATGTTAATGAGTTTAAGATGGATGTTATATTGGTTTTGATGAATAAAGGATAATTGGTTTGATATTGATTATGAGTTGGTTCAAGTTTGGATTGGCTTATTTGTATGTTTGAGTTAAGTGTGCGCACGTGTACTGTTGGACACGTGCGTGAGGAGATACGACGTCTTTTGTAGGACGGATACCGCCCTTTGGGTTCCCAACCGTTTTTGTCGCGGTTAGAGACTATGGTTATTGAATATTATGTCGACACCGTTTTTGTCGCGGTGGGTTTGGCTAACTTTAGACAGTTGTTGAGAAACTTTTGTCGTTCCGCCATAAGGTTGGAACTTTTCCGTTCTGGGGTTGTTCTTGTTGTTTCGCCCAGTAATCTGTGCTTACTCTTGCAGTTGTTGTTGTTGCTTGTCACTTTGTTGATGACAATGAAGCTTAAATAACCAAATGAATTAGTTTAACTACAATTGAATGGAGTGGCTTGTTGGTTGACAGTTGGTTGAGTTGGTTAATTAATAAGTTAGCTTCAGGTTGCTTTATGTTAATCATACGTATAGGTTGTATGCTTATTGGTTGTTTATATTTTTGATTATAGGCCATAGGCCAGTTAGGTTGTATGTTGTATTGTTATTTATATTGGCTATGTTGAAATATGACTGGGGAGCACCTAGTTACTCCCCACTAATTGTGGCTGTTGCATTCTCTGTGGCAAGTATGCCATGGGACAGTAAAGAGTGAGGATGACCGCGAGAATAGCTCTATTATTATAGTCGTTTACAAGTTTAGTCTTTTCCACTAGTTTGGAGTTCGTTCATCAGTTAGTCTTTGTAGGGGTCTTTTATTTCCGCTTGTTTAAATTTTGAAGTCTAGACCTTTGTGTTAGTTAGTGGCGATCCGAATTCCACGGTGTTTCTGCCACTGTGGCTCGCTTTTATTTTGTTTTTCTTTATTAAAACCTTTTTATTTGTATTTTATTTTATTGGAAAATCCAGTTTTTACACACCGGCCGGGCTGGGCATGTCTTGGGTCAGGCCGGTCTGGGCCGCCCACGGGCCGCAGGTCGCCAACTCTAGCTACAAGGAAGCCAAACACAAGCTCATAATGCACCTTGAGCCCTTTTTGTAACAAAGGTCCAATTCAAATTGTTCTAAATTCCTAAATTTGGGCATAGTTAAAACCGCTATATAACAACCCCAATCACAGAAACCAAGCTTACGGTTGAATCCAAATCGTATTTTCATCAATATAAACACTTTTAGAATTCAGTCCCGAGCCCAAACTGCCTCGCGCCTGTAAACCTTTACTCTAATCTCTCTAAAAATATCTTAACAACCTTTTAAGAACAGTATACCAAATTATCTTTGAGGCTAAGCAAAAAATTAAGACATATATTGCCTAATTAAACACGCAAACCGAGAATTAGAAAAGATTTGAAATTTGGACCAAATGTTGCTCACGAAAAAGCAAAAGCAATGACGGATTGCCACAGGAGCCGGATCACCACTGGCGGTTTTCTCGCTTTCTTGAGCCAAAAATCTATAAATATCGGCCTTCCCTGAGATCTCACACAATTACACATTGTCAAAACAACTCTGAATCTGATTAACATCGATCAGATACATCTAAGAATTTCTTCTCAAACACAATATACAAAAACCATCTTTCTACTTTTTATAGCTTTAAAAGGTAGATCTCGACATTATGCAGGGATTTACTTCTTTATGACATCAGTTCACATCAAACACATCTCAAATACTCTAAATTCATCAAAAACTACTAGTGAATTCTCCTTTCATAAATCCCGAAGCTCCGCCGTTTTGAAGTTCGGATCGGAAAGGTAGGTTTCGATTTATGCAAGGATCTTTTTCACCCTAATTTTTTGACTTACCTTACCCATCTTCACATTGGCAGCGCGAATGTGTTTTTCATTAGACGGTATTAGCAACTCGAATTCTTAATTTCATTAACCCTGCCAATGTCGCATAAGCAACGCCTACTTAAAATAAACTAAACGGGTTTATTTTATGTTAATCTTAAGAAAATCCTCAGTTATGCATTAACATGACTAACCAATGAATTCGACATAACTTGTACCGTTTTCGTTTAAATTCGTTAAAGCATGCAAACTGAGGGTTTAACAAACAACTTTTACATCAGACAATGCATCTGGAAAATGCCAATGTACTAGCGTTTCAGTTAATGAACCGCCAGAGCACTAGCGGCTGCTACGATTTACAACGATTTGCATATGTTTAGTTCAAATATCGAAATTAACGAATTGTTCGCGGACCATTAGTGACTACTTTTGTGTAGATTTTTCTGAAAGGTTCTTTAAAAGTAATTGAATGAATCTAAGAAAAGTAGCATCACCCTGAAAACGATTTTGGTTTCACAATTGCCTTAGACAGATAGGTGTTGACATGCCTTGAACTCTAAGATCTGTGACTTACGGCTCAAGACACGTAGGCGAGTTTCAAATTACCGCATAATTTGGTGACGACTCCAAACCAGTTCACTTGATGGGCTAAATAATTTTCAAGTCCACAAAGCCTCACACCTTTTCTTCTATAAATACAATTCATTTGCTTCATTTTAAGGGTTAGAAGGACATAAATCAGAAAATCTCTACAAAAAATAGTAACTCAGAAAACTCTTTAAAACAAAATTCCCTCATAAATAAAACCTCTCAAGAACAACTCAAATCACTCTTTACAAAGAGAAATTCTAACTCTATTTTTTTATAAAACAATTAGGAAATTCATCCTTCAAAATCTTGACGTCAAGCACTCAAACGCAGTCGAGGTCAAGGAGAAGAAACAGAAAAATCGAAGACAGAAGAAGGAAAATAAAGTCTCTCAAGACCCTCTTTCAAAGTCAAGTGAAATTCAAGATTAGTGGAAATCGAATCAATGGATACAGGTAATTATAACCCAAAACCTAAATTAATAAAATAATTATTTTGTTTCGCATTTATTTTGTTTTTTTCTGTTAATTTTTGCAGATTACAAAATCTGCGTTTACAGTAACTACAATGATACTTTAAAATTTTTGAAATAATGAACTATTTATAGTTTAAATAAATACAATTCCCTCCATTGAAATCCAACACTAACCTTATATGAAGTCAACCTTTATTAAATTTGACTACTAAAATAAATCGTGAAATACAAAAAATTAAAATATGAAAATAATATATTTGAAAACATTATAACAATCTTTCACAAAATTAAAATTTAAACGAGAAATTTCATGCATACATATAGAAATTGACGGTCAAAATACCGCCTCGAATACCACATCAATGGTGAATGTGAGTGTTGGATTTGAATGGAGGAAGTAATAATCAATAATTTTCATTTGGTCAATGGTACAATAACTTACGCGATCTATGTTCCATACTATGTTGCTCGGACTCGCCCATTTACCCCGGCATACCCATGTCTGTACGACATGACACGGGTACAGACACAAAATTTGTGTCTGGTCGACAGTGGGGAAAGATGGACACACGAATAGGAAGATGGAGTACGTGCTGCCATTGAAGAAGATTACTTGCTTTTTATATTTTTCTTTCTCTCTCTTCATTATGTTTACGAGGAATGTGGAAAAAGAGGTGGTAGACTTATGAGAAGTTGAAAAGGTATTTTATTCTCTTTTTTTAAATAGAAGAAAGTTACTCCCAAACAAATGATCGTAACTCAAAGGTTTTATTATACTACTTTCAATACTAAAGTACTACTTTATAGTTGATTTGACCTATAAGGGCTAGGTTTTGAATTTTATTTTAATTTTTCTTTTCTAAATAGGAATGGATTACTCAATAGGCTTTTAAATTTTATTTAAATATTTTATAAACTTGATAAAAATAAATTTGGTTGAATGTTGGCCGTGTTCAAATTTGAAAATTGGGCACGTTGACCGTGTCTAAAAGTTGTCTTATCCACTAATTTGTCGTGTCCCCATATACATGATTTTATAGCTTTATATGTCGAATACAATGATTCGTACTCGTACCCGTACGTCGTACCTGAGTATGAGCAACATAGGTTCCTGAAGATTTAGCAAAATGATTTCCACTTGCAAAACAGCTGGATGTTATATGTGATTCACCTCACAAATATATCACAATTGCTAATAACGTAAAGTAATTCTGATAAATGTTTAAAACAAATCTAATTAAACTGTTTTCTACAACTAATCCGAAGTAGTCCCATTACTTTACCCCTAATATCAGATACAAATTTTTCACTTTATCATTTAAAGTAAATAAATGAGCAATAATTTAATATTCTCGCTTTTCTTTACGAAACTTATGCGTGGTATGAATATAGTTAACTATTCTTTAGTTATTAGATTTCGTTTTGAAAACCAAAGTTTGATATTAGAACGAATCATGGGCGGGCTAGCCCATTAGGCCCGTCTTGTAAGGCCCGCTACACAAGCGGGTTTGGTAAGTATTGTATAAAGATTAAATGTTTATGTGACAAAAAATATTAGGCCCGCTAATTTAATGGGCAGATATGAACTAATTTCTATGTTCATGGCAATCCCACCAAGCTGAAAGTACCCAGGGTCGGATGAACCCTTCTTGACGCCTCGCGTGGTCACTAGTATAGGAGCGTGCTACTCGAGAAAAATTCAAGTGCACAAGCACTATGGCTATAAATCTGGATGCTAAGAGTGTTATTGTTTGCTTTTTTCAATGTGGGGAATGTCCGCTAGTTTGCGCAAAATCTTATTAAAGAAATGTCGAAAAATCTTTTAAAAGCTATTTGTTGGAGTCGCTACCAATTAAGAGGTAATTTAGAGCTCAATCGGCGCATCTTATAATCAAAGACGCGAATCTCAGATTTGGGGTAAGGGTACTTTTCCGAAAGTTTATCAGTTATATTTGAAAAAACTGCCATAAAAAAACCCTACCTAAAAGCAGCTCGTACTAATTTGAATACGATTGTTTAATTTTGATGTTTGAGCGAAAGTCCTATCACGTACAAGTGCGACAAAATACTTGATAAAATTACATGAAATCGAGTGTAAACGTCAAAGTTATGACGCGTTGCTATTGGAAATCTACGTAAATGATAATTCAATGCTTGAATTGACGTTTAAACACTATTTCTGACTCATGCTTGTATAAAAAGTTTGTTAAAAACCTTAGATTTGCATAACTAATGAAGAAGTGGAATATGTTTGTTCAATGTTAATTTAGGTCATTTGTTTATGCGATATTGGCGGGGTTTAAAATGGATAGTTTATCTGAGTTGCTAGGACCACCTTAAGAAGATGGTTTCACTACACCAATAATATCGGGTTGGGTTATGGTAACCTTTGTCCGAGTCTATGGAAAAAAGGTCGAGTCGGGTCCGGGTTAGTGTAACCTTTTTTCCGAGTCGGAGAGTGAAAATGGAGAGTTTCAAGCTTTTCGAAAAGCATGTGCGTGAATTTTAAAATAGGTTTGTGGTTTTTTTTTTGTTTTTTTTTTTTATTTTTTTGGTAGTGAGAGAAAGTGTTTAGAGATAGAGAGGGTGTAAATGAGAGAAATGAACGAGTGAATGTGTCTTGAATGGGTCAAGTAAATGCGGGTATTTATAGGGGTTTCGGTGGATCAGGACGTTGTGGGGTTAATTTCAAGCAAAAAGACGATAAAAAACAAGCCATGGAGAAGAGTAAATCGCCAGTTGAACAGGCGATTTGGTGACCGAATCGCAAGATATCCAGGCGATTTGGTTCGTTCTTCTATGTTTAAGTGGTTTTTGTTCGACCATGTCGCCTTGTTTGAGCGTCGTTTGAGTTTTTTTAGGGTTTTTGTTAGGGTTTATGTAACAACGCGAATTATATAAACAAAATAAAATACGTTTAAAATATGGCATGTCCCTCAGTCAAACCGGTCAAAGACGGACCGGTTGTTGGCCTGTCCCTCAGTCAAGGCCAATATGGCATCCTCCAGTCGGCGGATGTGCTGTAACTCCTGCTGTGCAGCGTTACCGTTTCTCGACATCTGCAACACAAAAGCATAGTTAATAGCAGCACTTACTAAACATGCCACTTCAAGTAACTACTCAAACGCATACATAAATAACGCAACCCCTAATGTGTCTACTCAACGCTCTCACTTGGTGTTCTAAGTCACATCCTACTCACTCACCTAGGAGAGTTGGGAGCGTATTCTCTCTGATACTAACTGTAACAACCTGGATTATATAAACAAAATAAAATACATTTAAAATAGGTTTTTATGAAGTAAAATGAAATAATAAGAAAGCAACGGTGGCAGAACACCGTGAATCCGAGTCATCACTCCCTACTCAAACAAATATCGAAATATAGTAGGCCTTGGGGCCTAACAAACGGGGAATAAATACCCCTTACAATCCAACTCCAAAACATAAGTATAAAAACGATAAATGATAACAAGTCTAATCCAAAAAGTCTAGTCCAATTCAATTCAAGGCTAGCTACGGGTCATCCATCTCACGGCTTCTCACTCAAAACCCGTCCCCGCGCATACCTGTCACAAAGAAAGTAACAGCCACAATCAGTGGGGAGTAACTAGGTGCTCCCCAGTTATATTTCAACATCATAAACTCGATCATCAACACACATTTACCTTACCTGGCCTACGGCCTATAATATGAGTACAACAATAAATGTATCACCAGCAGTACACTCAAACATCAACAATAGCATTATTATAGCGACCTCGAGCCAAACAGTCATAAGTCAATCCGATCATCAATCAAACCAATGCAAGAGTAAGTACGGATGACTGGGTGAAACAACTAGAATCACCCCGGAACGACAAAAGTCCCAACCCTACGGCGGAACGACAAAAGCTCCTCAAACTGTCTAAACTTGGCCAAACCCACCGCGAACAAAGACGGTGTCGACATATCAATCAAAAACCCATAGTCTCTAACCGTGACAAAAGAGGATGGGAACCCCTAAGGGCGGTATCCGTCCTACAATGGACGTTGTATATCCTCACGCACGTGCCCAACTGTGCACGTACGCACACTCAACTCATGCTCAATCAAACCAATACATAGCCATGGTCAACTCAATCATAACCAAACCTCCAACATTTCCAAACCTTGTCAAACCAACCGCATAACATAAACATTCATAAGACTACACAATTTAATATCTTTAACATAGTCATATACGGAGTATTAGTTAAAGTAATCATCATGAGTTCACAACCGAGCCATAAAACTTCACAAGTTAGCAACTTTATTCACCATAACAACATACCCATCAATAACATATGATCAAACAAGCCTAGACATGCTTCTAGACTCACAAAAGTATGAGGCCGACCCACACATCCAAGTATAATGATCATAGAACATCCAAACAAGCCAAAGCATGCAACTTTATCGATATACAACAATTCAAAACATCCTAAACAACACCTAGGGCCTCATACATGTCAAAATATCACTAGGGCTACACCTAGTTACCTTATTATCGCGTTCTCAAGGAAGTTCTTCTTCGTCCTCGACGTATATGGTGTCCTCCTCGTTGAGTTCACCCTCACCTTCGATCATAAGCACATAGAATACACAAAATAATAAGCACACAATATAAAACACATACAAATATGTAAAAACTATGTAAACTAAACCCTAAGCAATAGAGAATGAAAGGATTACCGATAGAGATCGATTAGAAAGAGAATTAGGGCAAAAGATAAGAATTTGAGGGAATTTGATGAGGAATTGAATGAGAATTAAAGGTGTTTCTAAGAGAGAGAAGAGAGGATTTAGTGTATGATGAGAGTTTCTGAATGTTTAGAATGTATATTAGGGTTAGAAAGTCTAAAACATAATAAGGATTTCGTGTAAAAAAAGTAACGAGCAAAATTGGGCTCTGCTCGCTGAACAAGGCCGAACCGGTCGGCTCATCTCAGAACCGGTTGGTTCACTGCCTGAACCGGTCGGCTTGCCTAGAACCAGTCGGTTCCAAGAGCCTCCTTTTTGGGAAGAAATTTTCGACTTAGAATTCTTCCTCCTAACATAGTTTTTCATACTTCCACCCTTCCAAACTCCTCCTAACTCCTCCTTAATCACTCATACACCCTCAACTCGGAAACCAACTAGGTTAGCACCACTACGTCTCGCCAAAAACGACACGTGATCAAGTGAAATGACTTCCTCGAGCCAAAAATGAGAAAATCGGGAGAAATGAAATACGAATAAAGACGATTTGAATATTATAAAATGTAAATAGAGTCGGGGTGTTACAGTTTCAGGGTGGTTAATGATGGGCTTTCGGGTTCGGTAATTTGTTTATGGCCCTTTCGAACTCGAGGGAGGTTTGTGGGCCTTTTGTGATGGGATTAGCATCATGTTGGGTTTTTTCTTGGTTTTTGCAACTAAAAATATACTTGCATTGAATTGTTGGGATTATTGGGACGTGCTTTGGGCGCGAGTCCTGGCTCGGATGTGTGTCTCCTCGAAATTCGTGCTTTTTTTTTATTTGTTTTGGACGTTTTCTTAAGACTATGGGCCAATAAATGATTTTTGTTTGGTTTGGTTTTTGTGTCGATTTTGAGACGTGTTTTTATGTGAGGACTTGAATTGAGAGGGGTAGCCCTGGGAAGTGTGTCAGAATGCTAAAAGAGGGTTCTAATGCTTAAAAAGGGTTGTATGGGTGCTTTGGCCTTGACTTTTGCTTTTGGGTGTTGGCTTTTGTTGTGCTTGGGTGATTTTTGAGAGGGAAAGGCTAAGTGGGTGCCTGCTTTACATGACTTATGCAATTATCATTCTAACACGCATTAAAATGATTAAAATGTTTTAGACATGTTGTAGCGTTGACACTAGACTCAAACATGTAATATGAAAGTCTGTTTCATCATCGAGTTGTTTTTGGGGAGTGCAAATACGGGTATCTACAAAAAGTCAGTTTAAATACAATGTGGTATAGAGTAAGTTTTTTTATTAATTGTAGTAATAACAAAAAAGAACAAAATATTAGTACTAAAAATTACGTACAAAAGAATAAGAAAAAAAATAAACCATGAATTGATAAGCTAACCATCAAAACCCACTAAATTATGTTGCATAGATGCACTTATTTTTCGAGGAAATTTAATACAAAATTAAATGCATGTAATTTAAGACCATTTTAGATTCTTCTTTTTAAGTTTAAACAACGGAATTACGTTCAATATATGAACTTTTGTGTTCGGTGAATAGAACCCGACAAACTAATTTAAACGGATATGAATGATATATATTAATACGGAGTATAATTAGGATATAAAACGTGAAGAGAATAAGCCCGACTTTGTAGAAAGAATTGAATAGGCTGGCCTTTGAATATAGAAGAGGACACCATATCATATCGTATCATATTACTCATAGGGTGGTAAATTACAAAATACCACCTTTTAAAATTGAAAATTTTCAAATTACCACCTTTTAAAACATTCTTTGTAAATTACCACCTTTTATAACGCTTTTCCACTCAAATTGCCACCTTACTCCAATTCCGGTGTAAAAATAATTTACTCTGTCTCAGTCATTTGTTTACAGTTTGACTTTTTTCCCCTCACAAAAAAGTCAAACTGTAAATAATTCACTGAAAAGTGGGGGCAAAACGGATTATTTTTTCACCGGAATGGGAGGAAGGTGGCAATTTGAGTGGAAAAGCGTTATAAAAGGTGGTAATTTACAAAGAATGTTTTAAAAGGTGGTAATTTGAAAATTTTCAATTTTAAAAGGTGGTATTTTGTAATTTACTCTATTATATATTTCAAGTAAAAAGCGTCTCCTCATTATAAGCATGCGGCCAAACATTGTAGCCACATATTATATGGAGTATATTTGTTGAATGGATATTCCCCGTCAATGCAAAATTTTGTACGCATGGGATATCATGCTTTTTTTATGCTTACAAATTATATTAATTAGCAAAATCAATTAAACATGTTTAGCAATTAGCATGCATGCATGCGATGACCATAATTACGGATATTCTATTAATGGAGTAGTTCCTTTGAATTATGAAGTACTCCGTAATTAAATATTATTTCATGTACTACTAGTATAATATTTGAGTTTGTAAATCAATTGTCAGCAGACATCATTTCCCATGCCCTATTATCTCGAGCAATATTTTCATGCCTCATCAATCACCACTACTACTTCCTTCAGTTTTTGACATATGCAAGATTAAATCGCATCCATGAAAATCGACATCAGTTTACATTGTTTAAACTATTTATTACGGAACATTTAATCGCTCCACAATATCCTTCATCAAATTTTTAATTAGTACTGATTGAATTTGTAGATCGTTCTTATTTACGTAGTATCATTAGTATTCATATAATTTGAGGTATAATAATTACGGAGTTTTAGGTTTATAGAAGTTGAATTTAATTTTAAAACTTTATTATATTACACTTATATAACAATTTTTTTGTCTTATATTTTTTTTTTAGATGCTATGCACGCTCACACAAATACATAAATAAAAATAATTATTTTAATAATAGGACTAGGATTCATGTGAGACCAAAACACATACTCGTACATTATAATATTATTTAATTTTTTTTTTTTTTTTATGATGAGGGGGTTGAGTCCCCCGGCACATGCATTCCCGCACCACCACATGTACCATCCCCAACGGGGACTGCGGTGACCAAGTGGGGAAATTGGTTTTCAGGTGGGATTTGAGCTTGGAACCTCACACAATTTGTTGCACCTTCCAGGTTAACCCAAATTCCACCTGAACAACCACCACTTGGTTACATTATAATATTAGCCTGTACGTTAATAATATAAAACCCTACTCAACCACTATAAATAGGTCAAAACAAGAAGCAATTTAATTTGTCTTAAAACAAACAAAGTTGATTTCGTAATATAAAGTCTCAAAAGAAAAAAACACATTACACTCTAAAATTAAAACAAATTATAATTATAATAATTGGATGGCTGGGCTTCAATACAAATTCTTCCCAACAGATTTCTTCGTGGCAACATTTGAAGCTGAAGTTGCGTTTGATTCATCTCCAAAATCAGTGGCTTTCATCAAACCCAATCATATGATCAACGGCTCAGATCGCCCCATCTCCAACAACAACAACAACAACAACAACAACAACAACAACAACAACAACAACAACAACAACATAATTAGTAGTAGTAGTGTTAACCCTAATAATAATAATAAACTCGTAAAACTCTCTGTGAATTCATCTATTCCTTTCATTACTCCTCTCACCAAAAATCATTGAACACATTATTACGTCTTACGTTCATGTTCGTCGTCGTCCCATCACTCGTCTTCTCTAATAACATCTTCATGTTTTGATTTACTCCATATACGGTTTGTGTTAGTCCATCCCAAACAATCTTTCGCTACAAAATTTGAGGTTGTACTCATTTTTTAACTTGAAATTTGTAAGAACAAGTGCACAAATACACCGTTTTTAAGGTGATTTTGCGTTATAGTTCTCTCCTTTTTGGATTATATATGATTATGTACTTGTTACAAATTAATATTTTGTTTTTGGAAATTATTATTTGGATGCTTATCCATATCTTTAGTATTATTCAATTCACATGATTATTTATTGGTATTCATTATTTTGGTTTTATTTACTAGTGTATCACTGTATCTATTAGTATTAGGAATATATGAATTGAAGAATAAGATGAACATTGAAGCAGAAAAGATATTGATGCCTTAAACATGATACGTTACAAGTATATATAAAGTTGAAAGGGAAACCGAGTGGTTACTCGGGAAAACCAAACAACTCTAAGAGCATGTACAATAGAGAGGAGAGTTTGATCCTCTTATTTTTTACTTCTTCCTCTAATTTTTTGACACATCATTTTCTCTTTCCTCCACTATATTTTTCACTATCTACATCCTCTTCCTCTTATGTTCTTTTATTTTTCTCCTACAATAGAGAGGATTCCTCTATTTACTTTTATATTGCATTCATAATTTACAAATTACTAATGCTAACTTTAACAAATTTGTTAATTAAATAGAACTAGTAACATGTAAAATTCATAACAAAATACATTAAAGGAAAATACATAAAACTTAAGATTAAAATTGTGATACTAATTATTAATTAATTTATTTATTTATGTAGCTAACTAGTAACTAAAATTGTGATACATAAAACTTAAGATTATTAGTAAATTCTCAACAATTGATCCAACTTAACTATGTAGCTAACTAGTAACTAGGTATGTTGTAATTGTATGAACAAAGTCAACTGCTATTTAACTCACCTACACTCACTAAATAATAAATGGTGTAATACATGCATGCACCATGTTGTTGCTAGCCTACACTGTCAAAAGTTGCTCATACACCGGAGGACTATATGTGCAGCAAAACACAAATAAAAACATATAAAATTATTTTCAATTTTTATAAATCATAAAAAAGTAAAAATAATAGCCACATGTATTATGTTAATTAGCAAGTGAGCACAAGGGCCAAGATAGGCTTTCCTCTAAAAGTAGAGGAAGAAGCTATCTTCCTCTTATCAAGAGGATGAATACTAGATTATCTACAATAGAGAGGATCTACTCTTATAAGAGAGAGAGTGTTAAGAGGAGTGATGATCCTCTCTATTGTACATGCTCTAACAATAACTAGTGACTAATTGTATTATACCTAATTCATTACTGTGAAATCAGAGACGGGCCCGGGCCACACCCACAAGTGGTAGAGAGAAAGCCCACCTCATAGGCCAAGGGGTTCCATCCTAAAACCAATTGGCAATAGAAGGAGTAGCCCTTAGGCTTTATAAGGTGAACAATTCACCTCTCCACAACCGATGTGGGACTTACATGTGGGAATATAATAAGGGATTCTTCACACTCCCCCTGTAACACCCCGTATTTTTATAATTAAATTAAAATATGTTTTTAACTGTAATTTTATAAATCTATACTTAATATAATAATATTATATATAATAACTTTAAATAATATTTACGATCTCTTTAAAATAATATGTTTAATAATATTTTTAGTAAAAGTTAATAAATTACTTATAAAATGTTTACCCTTATTAAATAATAAAAATTAATTTCTAATTAGAATATTCAAATAATGATTTTAAAGCTAATGGTTATTGAATTACTATTTTATTATTATATATACTCTAATATATTGTAAAATCTCATTTAAATATATATCTTATACTTTATACTTTATTTAAAATATAGTATATTGGGCATGGATTAGAAGAGTTACGGGTTTTGCAGACTATATAAATAATAGTAGCCTTCGTACCCTAGTTGACCTAGTGCTCCGTATAACCTATTTCGTCGTCGTCTTCTTCTTCGACTAAAACCACCATTAACATCTTCTTTATCCTTCACTTTCTCCTTCGTTTCTTAACCGTTTTACTCCGTTCTTGCGCCATAATTACCCTCTCTTCATCCTCTTCACATTAAGGTAAGTTATGCTCCGTTTCGTCTCAGTCGCTCGGATCGCCGTCGATATCGTAACTCTTATTTATACTCGTTTTTCTCCCTAATCGATCGTAGGACTGAACCAGGACGATCCTGACGCTGACACGTACGTGGTGGACGACTCAATTGAGGATTAGCGCGAAAAGGTAACCGTGATGACGTTACTCGGTATTACATTACTTGTTGGTCAAGTGCTTGCTCTTGACGATGTCCTTGGTTTCGTGTTGAGTGTGTGCTTTCTGCGTTGAATTCACAAATACGTATTGTTTCTTTGATTGTGTTCACCGTGCTTGTACTTAGTCAATAGCCGGGAAGGTAGGAGGTCGAGAATAATGGTGACAGGTTGTGTACATGTATGCGATTTGCATAGGTAATTATTATATATTATACTTACATATGCATGGGAAATGAAGGTGGTGTTTGTGTTGTACCCGTGTATGTACGTGAGTGTTATGCTGGTGTGTGTTGCTTAGCCATGTAAAGCTTAGCCTGTGTTTGTAGTTTAGGGGTATTAGTTTATTAATTGTTCACATGGTGTGGTATGATGTTAGTAGTGGTGTAATTAATTAATTATATGTATGATAGATCAACTACTCGTAGAGTATGTAATAGGTTGTATTATTTAATAAAGTACAGTCATGATAATAGTTATTGTGGTGGTGCAGTCAAATTTGTACGTTATCTCCAGAGTCGACAATTCGATAATTTAATTTAGTAAGCTATATTTTTATCCGCTTTCGGACTGTTTAGTGTCTAGGGTCCTTTTACTTGTGTTGTTGTGCTCATATGACCATATCTACTTGTTTGGAGTCGGTCTCATATTAGTTTGAGTTTAGAAGCATGTCTAGGCTATGTGACCATATGAGTATTGTTAGTTATGATGTTTTGATCGCTAAAGATTGTATCTTGAGTTAGTAAGTAACTTAATTATGTTCACATGTTGGCTTAGTATTGAATACTCCGTATATTGCTAGTATTTGTCATTGTTATAAGCTTGTATTGTGATTTGTTGATAATGTTGGTTTGGTTTGATAATGTTGGACGATGGATAATGTGGAGATTGAGTTGACTCAGGTTATTGAGTTGATTGTCGTAAGCTTGAGACTAGTGTGCGTACGGGTACGGTTATGGCTCGTGCGTGAGGAGTTACGACGTCCTAGTTTGGACGGATGCCGCCCTTTTGGGTTCTCAACCGGTTATGGTTAGAGACTATGGTAAGTTGTATGTCGTCACCGGTTATGGTGAGGTTTGGCCAAATTAAGACAGTGTTGGGGATTTCACGGTTATGTGGATCCATTGAAAGGGAACTCACGGTTATGTGGTTCCGCCATAGGGTTTGGAGGTATCACCGGTTAGGGTGAGGTCCGGGGTTGTTCATGGTTATGTGGCTACCCAGTGCTCCGTGCTTTCTCTTGCGTTTGATGACGGTTGTATGTCACTTGGTTGGTGACAGTTTGAGATTGACTTGGTATTGTTAATTAATGGTTGTATAGCTTGTGCTTGTTACATTTTATTTCTATTACTATTATTGCTGTTATTATTCCTATGAGCTGTTTTATTTACTTGTCAGCTTTATTGTGATGTAATATGGCTGGGAGAACGTCTGAGTTACTCCCATCGACCGCGGGTCATTACATGTTTTGTAAGCGGTATCTTGAGTTCAGGTTTGACAAGTGAGGAAGCCGTGAGGATAGACCCGTAGCTGGGTTTACTCGTGTGAAGTCTTGAGATTCGTTTGGATAGTTTCAATCATTAGACTTGTTAGACTTTTATGTTTTGGTTTATATTTATGTTCATTTGGGATTGTAAGGGGTATTTATTCCCCATTTTGCTAGGCCTTAAGGCTTACTTTGTCATTTTGATTTGATTAGGTTGTTTGCGTGAGTGATACTTTCTGGATTCACGGTGTTTCCGCCACCGTGGCTTTCATTTTTATTCACTTTCTCTTATAAATCCTTTTTAAAAGCTTATTTTATTTTGTTGGAAAATCCGGGTTGTTACAGTTGGTATCAGAGCGAACATGCTCCCAACTCTCCTAGATGAGTGAGTAGAATTTGACTTAGCACCTTGAGTGGAGTGTTGGGTAGACACAATAGGGGGTTACGTTGCTTTTGTATGCGTTTGAGTAGTTGTTTGTAAGTGGCATGTTTAGTAAGTGCTACTATTAACTATGCTTTTGTGTTGCAGATGTCTAGGAATGGAGGTGCCGCGCAACAAGAACAACAGCGCATCCGTCGACTTGAGGATGCTATCCTGGCCTTGACTGAGGCACAAGTTAACAACCGGGCGATCTTTGACCGTTTTGATCGTCACCATCCACCTACTTATGATGGCAAGGCCGACCCGGTCGTGCTCAAGTCATGGGTGAAAGAAATTGATAAGCTCTTTGTAGCTACTGGGTGCCCGGAGGCGCAAAAGGTGGATATTGCCACCTACTATCTGAAAATGGAGGCTGACAACTGGTGGGCCTTATCCGTAGTCGCTCTCTAGGCTCAGGTTGGGTTCAGGGCTATGTTCTCGCGGCGTTGAAGAAGCGCTTCTACACGATGAGCTCATTGGCGGAAGGAGCAAGAGTTCATTAATCTTATGCAGGGCACCATGTCGGTGCAGAGTACATCGACAAGTTCTCGGCTTTGGCTCGTTTAGCGCGCGACATCATTCCCGACGCGAAGCTCGCCAGATTCGCCGATACGAGAAAGAACTCGCCCTTTGGTGTTAGGACCGTGCTATTGGAATGCCCTGCCGCCACGTTCAAAGGCTTATGATCGAGCTACGGCGTTTATGCGTCGATTCATTTGAAGAGGCCGCCGCTGCCGCCAACGGTTTGTGAAGAGGCCGTTTGTACTACGCCTTCCTTCCATCTTTGAGAAGAAGGGAGATTCGAGGCTCGACCATTTGGGAACCATGCTCGGGTTATACGGCGGGTATGCTATGCTATCGATGCAAGAAGGCTTACCACCCGGGTAAGTCATGTGATGGAACTCCGATCGTGTGCTTCAACTGCAGAGAGCCGGGACACAAGGCTAATGCATGCCCTAAGGCCGAGAAACCGGCCGTTGCTGCTGCTGCTAGATCATCCTCCGCCGTTGTTCCATCTACCGCAACTACGAAGACTAATCCCCCTGCTCAGAAGGGTCGTATCTTTGTCATGAGCCGTGCTGAGGCTGAGGCTCATTCTAATGTGGTCAACGGTGAGTTCCTTGTTATCTTGGTGCCTTCTTTTGTTCTTTTCGATATTGACTATCCTTTGTCATTCCTTTCCCAACCTTTTATCTCAACTTACTTTCTATACTTCCGAGGACACTCTTATTAATCTTTGCACGGAAAAGCATTTCAAAGTTCATTCGTATTCCAGGATGTTCCTATTTCTTTTTGGGAAAATCCATCTTTGTTGCTAACCTTTTTCATTTGAGCTAGTGGAGTGTAGGGTGTATCCACAGTGTAGAATGTTACGTGAGTGAGTGATCCACATCCGAGTGATGGGTAGTGTCGGGGTTATCATATCCTAAGTGTCGTTGCGTGTACCTATCTTTTGCTATTGAGGTGAGCAGAGTTAGTCATTCTTAGAATAATGCTCGTTTAGGCTTTCCTTTGTTTTCAAGTTTCGAGGACGAAACTTTTTGAAGTAGGGGAGAATGTAACACCCCGTATTTTTATAATTAAATTAAAATATGTTTTTAACTGTAATTTTATAAATCTATACTTAATATAATAATATTATATATAATAACTTTAAATAATATTTACGATCTCTTTAAAATAATATGTTTAATAATATTTTTAGTAAAAGTTAATAAATTACTTATAAAATGTTTACCCTTATTAAATAATAAAAATTAATTTCTAATTAGAATATTCAAATAATGATTTTAAAGCTAATGGCTATTGAATTACTATTTTATTATTATATATACTCTAATATATTGTAAAATCTCATTTAAATATATATCTTATACTTTATACTTTATTTAAAATATAGTATATTGGGCTTGGATTAGAAGAGTTACGGGTTTTGCAGACTATATAAATAATAGTAGCCTTCGTACCCTAGTTGACCTAGTGCTCCGTATAACCTATTTCGTCGTCGTCTTCTTCGACTAAAACCACCATTAACATCTTCTTTATCCTTCACTTTCTCCTTCGTTTCTTAACCGTTTTACTCCGTTCTTGCGCCATAATTACCCTCTCTTCATCCTCTTCACATTAAGGTAAGTTATGCTCCGTTTCGTCTCAGTTGCTCGGATCGCCGTCGATATCGTAACTCTTATTTATACTCGTTTTTCTCCCTAATCGATCGTGGGGTGAACCGGGGACGATCCCGATTGACTGCGTCGTGGTGGACGACTCAATTGAGGATTAGCGCGAAAAGGTAACCGTGATGACGTTACTCGGTATTACATTACTTGTTGGTCAAGTGCTTGCTCTTGACGATGTCCTTGGTTTCGTGTTGAGTGTGTGCTTTCTGCGTTGAATTCACAAATACGTATTGTTTCTTTGATTGTGTTCACCGTGCTTGTACTTAGTCAATAGCCGGGAAGGTAGGAGGTCGAGAATAATGGTGACAGGTTGTGTACATGTATGCGATTTGCATAGGTAATTATTATATATTATACTTACATATGCATGGGAAATGAAGGTGGTGTTTGTGTTGTACCCGTGTATGTACGTGAGTGTTATGCTGGTGTGTGTTGCTTAGCCATGTAAAGCTTAGCCTGTGTTTGTAGTTTAGGGGTATTAGTTTATTAATCGTTCACATGGTGTGGTATGATGTTAGTAGTGGTGTAATTAATTAATTATATGTATGATAGATCAACTACTCGTAGAGTATGTAATAGGTTGTATTATTTAATAAAGTACAGTCATGATAATAGTTATTGTGGTGGTGCAGTCAAATTTGTACGTTATCTCCAGAGTCGACAATTCGATAATTTAATTTAGTAAGCTATATTTTTATCCGCTTTCGGACTGTTTAGTGTCTAGGGTCCTTTTACTTGTGTTGTTGTGCTCATATGACCATATCTACTTGTTTGGAGTTGGTCTCATATTAGTTTGAGTTTAGAAGCATGTCTAGGCTATGTGACCATATGAGTATTGTTAGTTATGATGTTTTGATCGCTAAAGATTGTATCTTGAGTTAGTAAGTAACTTAATTATGTTCACATGTTGGCTTAGTATTGAATACTCCGTATATTGCTAGTATTTGTCATTGTTATAAGCTTGTATTGTGATTTGTTGATAATGTTGGTTTGGTTTGATAATGTTGGACGATAGATAATGTGGAGATTGAGTTGACTCAGGTTATTGAGTTGATTGTCGTAAGCTTGAGACTAGTGTGCGTACGGGTACGGTTATGGCTCGTGCGTGAGGAGTTACGACGTCCTAGTTTGGACGGATGCCGCCCTTTTGGGTTCTCAACCGGTTATGGTTAGAGACTATGGTAAGTTGTATGTCGTCACCGGTTATGGTGAGGTTTGGCCAAATTAAGACAGTGTTGGGGATTTCACGGTTATGTGGATCCATTGAAAGGGAACTCACGGTTATGTGGTTCCGCCATAGGGTTTGGAGGTATCACCGGTTAGGGTGAGGTCCGGGGTTGTTCATGGTTATGTGGCTACCCAGTGCTCCGTGCTTTCTCTTGCGTTTGATGACGGTTGTATGTCACTTGGTTGGTGACAGTTTGAGATTGACTTGGTATTGTTAATTAATGGTTGTATAGCTTGTGCTTGTTACATTTTATTTCTATTACTATTATTGCTGTTATTATTCCTATGAGCTGTTTTATTTACTTGTCAGCTTTATTGTGATGTAATATGGCTGGGAGAACGTCTGAGTTACTCCCATCGTATGGTCATCACATGTTTTGTGGCGGTATCTTGTGAGTTCAGGTTTGACAAGTGAGGAAGCCGTGAGGATAGACCCGTAGCTAGGTTTACTCGTGTGAAGTCTTGGGATTCGTTTGGATAGTTTCAATCATTAGACTTGTTAGACTTTTATGTTTTGGTTTATATTTATGTTCATTTGGGATTGTAAGGGGTATTTATTCCCCATTTTGCTAGGCCTTAAGGCTTACTTTGTCATTTTGATTTGATTAGGTTGTTTGCGTGAGTGACAGCTCGGATTCACGGTGTTTCCGCCACCGTGGCTTTCATTTTTATTCACTTTCTCTTATAAATCCTTTTTAAAAGCTTATTTTATTTTGTTGGAAAATCCGGGTTGTTACACCCCCCACACATGTAAGCCCATTAACAAGCCTTATACTGGAGCCCAACAATGGTGGGATTCTTCTCCATGGCATACAAAGCCAAACCGGATGGGTGATTTTAACAAACACGAGATAACGTGTAACCCATTAAATCCGGCGGCATATAATTGGCCCGGTTTCATATCAAAGAGACCCAGGATATAACCATAGGCTCTGATACCATGTGAAATCAGAGACGGGCCCGGGCCACACCCACAAGTGGTAGAGAGAAAGCCCACCTCATAGGCCCAAGGGGTTCCATCCTAAAACCAATTGGCAATAGAAGGAGTAGCCCTTAGGCTTTATAAGGTGAACAATTCACCTCTCCACAACCGATGTGGGACTTACATGTGGGAATATAATAAGGGATTCTTCACACTCCCCCCACACATGTAAGCCCATTAACAAGCCTTATACTGGAGCCCAACAATGGTGGGATTCTTCTCCATGGCATACAAAGCCAAACCGGATGGGTGATTTTAACAAACACGAGATAACGTGTAACCCATTAAATCCGGCGGCATATAATTGGCCCGGTTTCATATCAAAGAGACCCAGGATATAACCATAGGCTCTAATACCATGTGAAATCAGAGACGGGCCCGGGCCACACCCACAAGTGGTAGAGAGAAAGCCCACCTCATAGGCCAAGGGGTTCCATCCTAAAACCAATTGGCAATAGAAGGAGTAGCCCTTAGGCTTTATAAGGTGAACAATTCACCTCTCCACAACCGATGTGGGACTTACATGTGGGAATATAATAAGGAATTCTTCACTATTACTAACAACTAACATTAACTCATGTTCCCAACAATTAGTCCATGCATATTCATCAATCATCATATTATAAATTTTGTAAGTTTAACACTTTAACATATACTCCCTCCATTCAACTCCAAATCGCACTTATTCCTTTTTGGTCCATTCACATCCAAATTGCACATTTCCTTTTTTGGCTATACAAATAATACTATTATATTACTAGGGCCCACATCTTTAATACAAATAACATTAGGGCAATCACAATGGAGAACTAAAAAGAAAAGTTCTTCCATGCCATGTAAGATTGGTAAAATCTCTAAGCATTAAGAACTTAACTATACAATGCAAGAACTACATATAAAGTTCTTAAATGGCCCCACATTTACTCATAACTCTTGTACAATTTGACAAAATACATCAAAATTGGGGAAGAACTTGGTTTGTGTAGAAGAACCAAGTTCTTCACATGAGGAACAAACTTATTCTTACAATGCACAAACTTTATTTATATGTTTCTTATTGACAAATTCTAGGTAAGAACCTTTCCATTGCTATTGCTCTTAAATATTATGATTTTCCCCCCACTAGTTGTCCTTTTAATATTATAAAATCGTTTTCTTAAAGCTTGTGCATAAAGCATAAGTGCAATTTCGTTTTGAATGGAGGGAGTATGTAACTATATAAATATATACGGAATATATAGTCTAAAACTTAGATGATGAAAGATAAATTCAATCTCAGTTAATAACATATGTTGTCAGGTTGTAGCGGAATCAAAGGCCAACGATGTATTATGTAGGCAAGTGATAATGCTAAGGGTCTTTTGAACTAAGCCACGGCAATTTGTGAGCATAAAATGGAAGAGGTGGGTCCCATGCGTCATATAATGCACATTGAGGGCCTTGGAAGAGTACATACTTCCCGTGGAAAACTTCTCACCCATTATGTATGGGGGTGCTGAATTGCATTTGCTAACGGGCTAAAATGACTTCGATAACTCGATAAGTTTTTAAATGTTTTAACTATAAAAATTTATCATTAACATTCTTGGCGTGTTTTGTATATATATATATATAAAGTATTAGGAAATAAATATGTGCGGGGTACTTTTTTTTTTTTTTTTTTAAAACGTCCGTGACACAGACACTAAATATTCATTGAAGCGATATCGAATGAAACAACAGATAGGATAGACGCCGGAGCGTCATCAGTCCAAATTCTCCTACCAAGAACCCATGGTTGCACCCGTGCAAGCTCATGAGCGACTTTATTACCTTCGTCGGGGTACTTTTAATTTATCATTAACATTCTTAGTGTGTTTTGTATACATATTTATTTCATAATATAGAGCAAGGAAAATGAGATTGTACAATTACTTCATTTCGTAAATTAATGTTTTTTTCACTTTTTTGTTTAATTTTTCATTTTTGAATTAATTTGTGAAAAGAGGTATTATAGTAATTTTAATGTTAATATTGTTACAAATTTTATGGGAAACAAAAATCTCCAAATCAATGAGTAATTAAATTTACAACTATTTTCATGGCACAAATTATGATTAATTGTTACTAAAATTTTTTTAGTACCCCGGTAAGTGACTTTAGTAGATTTGTTTTATGACTTTGTACCTGTAGACACCAAAATTTTGGTGTTTTTGGTAGTTATTTATTTTATAATATCTTTATTATTTAGAGATAATTATCAATAATTATTGTGATATTATAGAATATTTTAGCTATCTTATTCTCCAAGCCATTATTATTATATATAGATCTTAAATTTAGGGTTTAGGGAGAACTGATGGATTAAGCCAAATGATCCCGTCTTCCTACTACCAAATTGTAGGTAGAATAGAATAAGTCACAAAACGGCCCCATCAATTCCCTACGAGATTAAGTCGATAAGACCCTCGTAGAAACTATCAAAACCCTAATCTTTAGGATGGAATCAAGAGAGTCCTGAAAGTTGTAACCCTCAATCTTTCGATAAATTAAATAAAATTCTTGTATTCCATATTTATTTTGTTATAAAATTTTATGGTTTACAGTACCCTTTTAACTGCAATTTGTACTTTGGTCTTACATTAATTTTGTGTGAGTTATGCCTTACAGGAGAATTACTGTTTTCATAGAAGCCATTTTTACTCGGCAACTACTATAAAATGGAACATATTACTATATCATGGAACACATTAGACTATCTTTATTCACATACTCATCTTTAAACTTCAGACTTTGCCACCTCAGCTTTCCACTAACTTTTCATTTTTCAGACTCAGACTCATACATTCTCAGACTCACTAAAAAAATACACTTTATTCACAAACTCATTTTAGATTTTATCACCTCAACTTTTTACTTTAATTTATTTTACTTTATTTTTATTTTAGTACTTCAATATCTACATTTAATTTATTATAAAATATTTTTCGCTTATATAAATCGGACATTAAATAAACCTTCTAACTTGTTTTTTTTAATTATCGCACTACAAGAAAAAGGCCATATAGCAACCAACCAAATTAGTCGCTAAAGGCTAAAAATTGGTCGCAAAATGGATTTAGCGACTAACTCGCGACTAATTTTAGGTGGTTGCAATAGGCTCAGTTGCAAAATCAATTTGGTTGCTAATCGGTTGCAAATTAGCGACCAATGTATTGTGGTTGCTCATTTGCAACAGTTTATTTTTGGTCACTAATTTGCAACCAAGTTATTTCAGTTGCAGATTTGCAACTAATTATTAATTAATTGCAAATTTGATACTAATAATTTTGGTATCAAATTTGCAATTAAGTTATTGTCTGGTTGCAGCTGTTGGTTGCTAAATGTATTTTAGGACTCAAAAAAAAAATACCTCTCTTGAGGAGAGGTTAGGAGAGGATTAATACAAATGAGAATGATTTATTTATTAAATACGGAGTAGATGATTAATAAACAACATAAAAAAATCAAATATAATCTACTAATCAGTACTCATATCTACTCCTAATTACCAAAATCGATGAACCTAAAACCGCAAAAATCACCCAAATTAAACTCCAGCAAGCACAGTGGAGAGAGAAAGGGAAGGCAGATCGTGGAGAGACCTCAACGTGGGAGTTCGCTAGTGAAACTCCGGCGAACACGCCGACGAGGAAAATGACGTGGCAATAAGGTGGTGGAATGAAGGATGGCGGGAATGGAAGCTCCGACAAAGTGACGTTTTCCGGCGAGCATGGAGTGAGTAGATCAGACGATTCCCGGTGATTAGAGGGTAGCTGGTGCCGGTGGATTCTCCGGCGATGGTTCACTGGTTGATCTGAACACGGTAGTAGCGACCGTTTGCTCTGACGAGCAGATGAAAAGTTGTTGTTTGGTCACTGTGCTTGAGGTTGCTGTTAGTGCTGTTATTGTATGTTACAGACTTAAAGTTGTTTGGTTTTGAGAGTATATGAAGAAGTTTGAAGAAGAGTAAGTGTAGATTTTAGAGATAAAGAGAAGATAGAGATGAAAATTAATGGAGGAAGAGTGGTGTATTAAGGAAGCTAAGTAAAAATGAATGGTGGAGGAGATGGGGAGACGTGGGCAACTGGGCATCATTCAAGGCTTTTCAATTTTTTTTTTATTTTTTTTTTTTAATTTTGAACTTATATGGGTAAACTATTACACGGAGTATTAAAACAATTTACTACTCCGTATCTTTTATACTCGAAACTTTTTTTTAAAAATTACTACTCCGTACTTTTAAAAACTTTTTCTTTACAATTCGATGCCTATTTCCTTCTTCGACCAAATAAATTTATACTTAACGGCACAATTTCACATTTCTCTCCAAATTTATCATTTTAACGTAAAATATACTTAAAATACTCTTGTAAAATTTTTGTAGCTCACGTTTTTTCGATAGTTATACTTAAAAATTGGTCACAAATTAGCAACCAATAAATATTTAGTTGCTAATTAGCAACAAACTATTGAAACCACTTTAAAATTGATCGCAAATTAGAAACTAATAAATATTTAGTTGCTAATTAGCAACAAATTATTGCAACCATTTCTAAATTGGTCGTAAATTAGCAACCGATAAATATTCAGTTGCTAATTTGCAACCAAAATGTGCAACCTATGTCCAAACGGTTGCTAATTTGCAACCATTAAATATTTAGTTGCTAATCTGAAACTAAGATTTGCAACTAATGTTTAATCAGTCGTTAAATTGCAACTAAAAGTGCATTAGTTGCCATTTAGCAACTAATTTTCTCTTGGTTGCCAAAATTAGTTGCTAAATGCCCTTTTTCTTGTAGTGTCGACATATTTGTATATTTAAAATTATATTACGGAGTACTAATTAAAACCCGACAATTTTATATTTGCAATAACAATTTTTTTTGTTATACACACTACTTATTACTTAATAAATTAAATATAATAAGTTAAATTTCACTTTAATTTAATTAATTGGTTAAGTAAATTTTTATCTTCTCAATATAAAGTAATACACATTCTTTTATCTATGTAGTATCTATATTAATAAAATAATAGATCAAACACTATTAACTAGTCTTAAAATGAGTCTTGGAAATTCAAGACTCACCCTCATACTCATCTTTACTTAAGCCACCTCATTCACATAGGACCTGTTCTTTCGGATTTTTAGAATTTGAATCGAATCGAATCAATTGAATGAATCGAATCGAATCGAAATGAATGAATCAACCGAAGTGAATCGAATCGAATCGAACGAAGTTCAAATTTATAACATACCATTGAATCGAATCGAATCAAGTGAATGAATCTGAATTGAATAACTAAATGAATCGAATCGAAGTGAAATTGAATCGAATCAAATGAGCTGAAAATAAGCTGAAAATCACAGGTCCTACTCATCCCCAAGAGTTGAAAGTCTCAACTTGAGACTCCCCCTCATACCCCCGTTAAAGATAGCCTTAAGGGGTGTAATGACTAAATTACCCCCACTTAACTTAAACTTTATTTAACACATTTATTAGTCATTATTCTTTTATTTAATACCATTTTCTATTATTTAGGAATCAAAACCCAAAATTGGTAAGTTTCCCTTTACCTAATTCCCCAGCAAACTCAAAAAATTAATTTTTGATTGAAGGGCCAATCTCATCTTCTTTCAACGTGAATTGTTCATGTCTGCAAAACGAATACGCCGTCAACGCTACACCAAAACTAAGGCGATACGGGATTTATCTACGTCTCACCAAAAAAACGTTCACACATTTGATACCTTTGCTGCAGTTCATGATTATTCAACATAATTTTGGCTTTTGATTTATTTTCACTTCCCTAAAATTAAATTAATTACAATCTCCAATCAAAATGAAATACTTCCCCATCTTTTGATTGATTTTTTGGCTTCGTAGATTTCATTACAAAGTAAGAGCTAGTATTAAAATAAAATAAAATAAATTTAATCAAAATTAATCCGTGAATACAGGTTTAGAAAACGAAGTACGAAGATGCCATGAAAGCATCAACTCCAGTAAAGCAATTTTTGTCGTTTTGATTGATTTTAACTTTCACAACAATGAAATTAATTACAATAAAATATAAAATATAAAATATTTGCCCATTGTGGATAAAAAACAAGTATAATATCTCAATTTCGAGTTCAGATTCATCCGACCCCGAATTGCATCAATTACAGTGTTAGAAAAATGTACAAAGAAAAATAAAATTAGGATTTTCATTGCGGATTAATGAGAGAAAAGAAAGGCTAAATCAACTAAAAAACAAAATTTTTAATATTACTAACAATAAGGATAATCTGGTCATTTCATTTTTTAAACAAGTCATTACACCCCTTAATGTGTTCCATGATATAGTAATTTGTTCCATGCAATAGTAATTGTGATTTTGTGAATACAAGGGTTCGAACTTGTGATGTCATGCAAGCTGTGGAGTTTGTTATTGCTATTAGAGTTAGTTAGGAGTTTGTTAGACTTGTTCTATATATACTCCTCACCTATACTCATTTGTAACTTAACAAAAACATATTCATTCATTCATTCATCTAATAATAATCACATTTAATTTCGTCTTCTTCTTCTTACATTTCTTCGAGCTTTCTCTCGCCATTAATGGAGATTGTTAACTCAATCTCATATGGTATCAATCGCTAGGGTTGAGATTTCTGGTGCTTTTCTTCAAGCTTCCGCGTTATTGTTGCTGATTTCTGGTTGTTCTTTGGTTTTCTTTGATCAATTGATCATTTTCCCCAATTTGTAAACCCTAATTTTCCAGATTTCGGTATTTCTCTTCTCTTTTCGTCGTTAATTTCGTCGATCTTTCCTACATAATTGCGTTGCTTCTTCTCTTGATTGCATTGATTCTTCGATTTTCATACCTAATTCCTTCGATTCTTGGAATTATATACTGGTGATTTCTTCAATTGATTGCTGTTTTCATCATGCCTGAATCAACCACTCCTTCTCAATCTCAGAATTCTGAACATGCTTCTCCTTATCAGCTCTATGATGATCCTTTGTACTTATCATCTGCTGATCAAACTCATTTACCTCTTGTTTCTTATGAGTTTGATGGATCTAATTTTGTTCTCTAGCAACGTGATTGTTTAATGGCTTTGGCTGCTAAAAATAAACTAGGTTTCATTGATGGAACTTGTAAGATGCCTGAATCTACTGATAAGACTTATCATCAATGGCTTCGTGTGGATCTTGTGGTTATGAAATGGTTGTTGAATTCTTTGCATCTTTCTATTCGTGAAAATTTGATGTTTTCTCATTCATCTAAGCAACTTTGGTCTGAATTGAATGAGCGTTATGGAGAGGCTAATATTCTAGAACTATATCCTCTGCGCAAAGAATTGAGCTCTATTGTTCAGAATAATCTTCCTTTGGTTGAATATTATGGTAAACTGAAGAGAAAATGGGAGGATATTGATTCTCTAGATCCTATTCCTGACTGCACATGTGGTGCACTGAAACTTTGCACCTGTCAGTTGCTCAAACGTCTGCTTGACAGGGAAACTCATACCAAACTCCTTCATTTTCTGATGAATTTGAATAGTATCTACAATTCAGTAAAAACTACTGTGTTAACTATGGAACCTCTGCCCACCATTAACAAGACCTTGAGTATGTTACAAAAGGTGGAACGTCAGAAACTCATGTCTGATGAGGTTGATGTGCTTGGGGAGGCTGCTGCATTTGCAGCTGATGCACATGGTCACTACAAGAAGGATGATTCTGATTCTTCTTGGAAGCGTTCTAGAACTGACAGGAATGATCGTCCTCCTACAGAATGTTCTCATTGTCATAGGAGAGGGCATCAAAAGGATAACTGTTACCAGCTTCAGACCTGTACTTTCTGCCATAACCAAGGTCATATCAAAGACCACTGTTACAAGCTGAAGAATTCTACAGGTTACAGGGCAGAGGAAGAGGTTCTTACAGAGGTAGTTCCACTAAACGTGTAGCCAATCATGCTGCACATCAGTCTGAAGATGACACTGGTGTGGCTTTTCTATCTCCTCTTGATGATGGTTATCTGGACCCTTCTAAGGGTCACTCTTCTTCTGAGAATGCTGCACCTTCTAGTGGCATGGTTGATGACATTGTCAACACTGTAATGACAAAGGTTATGAAAGCTTTTTCTGAGCATACCAGTAGTATTAATGCAGCTAATTCTGCCCCATCCTACAATAACTTTGCAGGTATTGCTTCTTCTTCTTCTGCTTTTAATGTTCAAAGTTCTGAACACTCTATGGATTGGATTGTGGACACTGGTGCTTCTGATCACATGACCTGCCACTCTGAGTTCTTATATGATATCAGACTTTTGCTTCACCCTATTGTGGTTATCTTACCTGATGGTAGGACCAAGTTGGTGCACAATGTAGGTCATCTTGAACTTCTTCCTGGAATTTTTCTGGAGAATGTGCTGATTATTCCTGACTTCAAACAAAATCTATTGTCTGTTAGTAAGCTTCTTCATGCTGACAATATGATTGTAACATTCTCTGCTACTACTTGTTGGTTCCAGGACCCTACAACTAAGACTATCCTGGCTTCTGCAAGAAGGGAAGGAGACCTATACAAGATTAGGCACCCCTTGCCACATGTTACATCTTCTGTTAGTCCAAATAAAATCTGTAAAGCTTCTTGTCAGATCTATAGTACTAGTAATAATGTTCAGAACAATAAGAACAAATCTGATGTAACCTTTTTACATAATAGGCTTGGTCATACCTCTTTAGACAAGCTTAAACATGTACCTGAACATCATTTGAATGGAATAAAAGAGTTTTTTTGTGAAACTTGTGTTTTGGCTAAGCATCACAGATTGCCTTTTCCTAGAAGTACTTCACATGCTTCTACACCTTTCTCTCTATTACATGTGGATGTCTGGGGTCCTTATAGGATTCCTTCTATGAATGGGGCTAAAAGTTTTCTGACTATTGTTGATGATAATACTAGAACCACATGGACTTTCTTGATGCAAACTAAGGAACAAGTTCCTGGTTTGGTCAAATATTTTCTTGCTTATATTGACACTCAATTTCAGAGGAAGGTGCTTACCATCAGATCTGATAATGGCACTGAAATTGTCCAAGGAACCTGTAAGACCATGTTTGCTGAACATGGGATTATTCATCAAACTTCTGTGGTTGGTACTCCACAGCAGAATGGTAGGGTGGAGAGAAAGCACAGACATTTACTAGAGACAGCTAGAGCTTTGCGTTTCCATGCTCATCTTCCCATTAAATTCTGGGGAGATTGTTTGCTTACTGCTACATATTTGATTAATTTGATGCCTACTGAGGTTTTGGGCTGGAAAAGTCCTTATGAATCTCTTTTTCATCTTGCACCTAGTTATGCACATTTGAAAACTTTTGGGTGCTTGTGTTTTGGTGCTGCTCCTATCACACACAGGGATAAGTTTGGTTCTAAGGCTAGGAAGGCCATCTTCATTGGCTATCCTTTTGGTCAAAAAGGTTATAAGCTTTATGATCTTGCTACACATACTGTGTTTGTCAGCAGAGATGTTTCAGGAACACATTTTTCCTTTTGCTAAGTCCACTCTTGTTCCAGAAAGGCTTGTGCAGACTGTTAGCCCTACTGAATCACAGTACAGACCATCTATGCCTCTCCCTGTTAATTCAGATATTTCTGAACATCAGGACTTGCAGTTCACTGCTTCTCCTATTTCTAGTTCAGCAGAAGACACTCTTTCTTCTCCTACTACAGAAGCTAATTCTTCTCCTGCTACAGAAGCTAATTCTTCTCCCAATCATATGCCTTCATCTACACCAGTTGTTTCTCCTGTTCATACAGAAGTTCACCCTTCTGGTATTCAGGTCAGGAAATCTGATAGACCTATACTACTAGAATTTCTACTAGGCTGAATAATTATCACTGTGGTGTGAAGTTGCCAGCAGCCTCTAGAAGTTCAGCTTCAGTCAATTTCTTGCATACTAAGATTCTTCCAGAGCTAGCACAATATGGAAAAGATTATCAAGTCTCTCTGTGTAATGTTCTCTCACAGCATGAGCCCAACACTTATAAAGAAGCTAGTCAGGATTCTGAGTGGTGTGCAGCCATGGCTTCTGAGTTGAAGGCCTTGGAAGATAATCATACTTGGGAGATTACTGATCTTCCCCCTCATGCCAAACCTATTGGATCCAAGTGGGTTTATAAGATCAAGTATAAACCTGATGGGACTGTTGAGCGTTTTAAGGCAAGACTGGTGGCCAAGGGTTATAATCAGGTCAAAGATAAGGATTACAAGCATACTTTCTCACCTGTTGCAAAACTTGCTACTTTAAGAACCTTATTGGCTTTGGCATCCATCAGAGGTTGGGGTTTGCATCAATTGGATATAAACAATGCATTTCTTCATGGTTTTGTTGATGAAGATCTTTACATGAGGCCACCTGAGGGTTATACAGGTGTCAAACCTGGTCAAGTCTGTAAATTGAGAAGATCCTTGTATGGACTGAAGCAGGCTTCCAGGCAGTGGAATAAGGAGTTGACTAAACATTTCCTCAGTCTTGGCTTTGTTCAATCCAAGCAAGATTACTCTTTGTTCATCAGAGAAGCTAATTCTTCTTTGTTGATTGCTTTGGTTTATGTGGATGATGTTCTTCTAACTGGTACTAATGAGGCAGAGATTACAGAAGTTAAGCATTCACTGCATCAGGCATTCACTATAAAGGACCTAGGTCATATGAGGTATTTCCTTGGTCTAGAGGTTGCCAGAAATCAAGAAGGCATTGTCATCAACCAGAGGAAATATATTCTTGACATTCTCCAGGATCTTGGCATGGAAGGGTGTTCTGATACTCAGTTTCCCTTGCCTAGAGGACTCAAATTGTCCCCTGATGAAGGTGATCCTTTGCTTGAACCAGAGAAGTATAGGAGGTTGATTGGGAGAATGCTGTATCTAAATCTGTCCAGGCCAGATATATCCTACTCAGTTCAGCACTTGAGTCAGTTTTTGTGTACTCCCAGATTACCTCATTGGCAGGCTGCCATTCATGTGGTGAAGTATTTGAAGGCCACTATTAACATTGGCCTGCATTATTCTTCTTCTTCTAATCTTGATTTGATAGCCTTCTCTGATGCTGACTGGGGACAATGTACCTTTACTTGCAAATCCTTGAGTGGTTACTGCGTTTTCCTTGGCAACTCTTTGATTTCCTGGAAAACTAAAAAGCAGAGGACTGTGAGCAAGAGTACTGCAGAGGCAGAATATAGGAGCATGTCTTATACGACAAGTGAAGTTGTATGGTTGCAAAGGTTGCTTAGTGATTTGAGAGTTGAAGTTCCTTTGCCTATTGCTCTCCACTGTGATAATGCTGCTGCTGAACATATTGCACAAAATCCGGTGTTTCATGAGCGTACCAAACATTTGGATATTGATTGTCACTATGTTCGTGAGCAGGTGCAACAAGGATTGATCATCACAAGGCATGTACGTTCAAGTCTCCAACTTGCAGATATCATGACGAAGCCACTAGGGACACAGCAACACTCTTTTCTTTCTATCAAACTTGGTTTGAAGAACATGTCTTCAAATCAAGCTTGAGGGGGGTGTGTGAATACAAGGGTTCGAACTTGTGATGTCATGCAAGCTGTGGAGTTTGTTATTGCTATTAGAGTTAGTTAGGAGTTTGTTAGACTTGTTCTATATATACTCCTCACCTATACTCATTTGTAACTTAACAAAAACATATTCATTCATTCATTCATCTAATAATAATCACATTTAATTTCGTCTTCTTCTTCTTACATTTCTTCGAGCTTTCTCTCGCCATTAATGGAGATTGTTAACTCAATCTCATAGATTTTACTCTTCAACTTTTAGAAGCGTAGTACTTCGTATATATCTATTCATTTAAAATATTTATTTTTGCAAGTTTAAGTGGTAAATCAATATAAATTTAAAACTCCATATTGATAATGAATGTATATATATATTTTATAATCACTTTATATATTATTATAACCACGTTATATAACTTGATAAAATGATTTCATTCTAAGTATAACATTAAATTCTCACACTTTATCTGTATGTAAAATCGTCTTTATTTAATTAGAGTATATCGTATTTATGTTTAATTATAGGGACATTTCACATGAATAAACCAACCTCTTAGTCATCTTCCATAAATAAAAAAGGGTTATTCTACATGGTAACCCTGTGTTTTTTCAAATTCTACGTGGTAACCCTACTTGTAGGAAGGTATAAATGGTAACCCTGTACTTTATTAATATCCATCAGCATGACCCTAAATTTGTATTCTGTTAGTTTTTTCCGTTAAATAGTTAACGGAGAGTGATGTGACGGAATTGATTATGAGTTTTTCTATGTGGTAACCTCGTGTTTTACAAAATTTTACATGGTAACCTTATTTTTATTTTATTTTTTTTAGAAAAAGAACATGCACGAAACACACTTATTAAGTTAATAAATTTTCCTCGTTTTCACTTGATTACACTATAAATTTTCAAAATTTACTCATTGAGTCACATCTTTTTTTTCCTAATTTTATTTTGAATTGAAATTTTGATTAAGAGTTGTTAGGGCGGAGTTTTAATCCCATTTATGTGAAAGACATCGATGAAATGTGTTTGATATAATTAATTTTCTTTAGACAATTCACTTTCACATTTTTTTGTCTATAATGTGATTAACTTAGTTTTCAACCTAGTAGCTTATTAATTCGCTGGTTCGGAGACTTTGATTGAATAAGTACACCTCAATCAGGAGGAAGCACATCTATTGTTTGGGCTTTGAAAATAATTAATAAATAATCTATAACATTGAGATAGTGGATGTGGAAACAATTCGTTAATATGCCCTCAATCACAGGGATGTAAAAAATAAATACTACATATAATACAATGAAGAATGAGAGAAAAATAATTATTTTAATAATTATTTTTTCAAGCATAAGTGTTATGTACAAATATAAGGTTATCATGTAGAATTTTGTTAAATCACGGGGTTACCATATAGAAAAAAAACACAAAATTAAATCCACCACAACACTTTCCGTTAACTATTTAACGGAAAACCTGACGGAATACAAGTTCAGGGTCACGCGGATAAGTATTAATAAAGTACAGGGTTACCATGTACACCTTCCTAAAAGTAGGGTTACCACGTAGAATTTGAAGAAACACAAGGTTACCGTGTAGAATAACCCATAAAAAATCTACATATCTTCCAATATTATAGTATCCCCATTTTTAATCGATTATTTAAATGTGAAGATCACATGTTTTCCCTTTTTTTTCTCTATAATATCAATAATGGGGTAAAAGCACGTGAATTATAAATTTTGTTTTACCAAAAATGACAATTTTAAAAATCAAGATAATATAATAATGAAAGATGGGGTCCAAAGATTGATTTATTATAAGTTAATTAAAAGGTTGATTTATTTATGGAAGATCACAGGTTGTTTTATACATGTGAAATATCCCTTAATTATATGGTTAATTGTGTTGCTTTAGTATATCATATTTATTTTTCTAATACGATTGTTATCATGTCCAATAAATTTTGGGTGTTGTTCAACTGTACCCGACTTTTACTCACTTGTACCCAAAAAGACCAGAGTACCCTTTTCATTTACTCATCTCCCATTTCAAAAATTAAATTTTCGTTCTTCTCTTTCTAGTTTCTACCTTCAAAGGACCATCCTCAAACTCACCACCATCATCCACCACCTGCAAACTCAACCACCATCGTTAACCACCTGCAAACCGCCACCTTCACACCACCTTGCCCATCCTATCACCGTCCACTAAATTTGATATTATCCACTTGCAAAACGCCCACAACCACCAGCCGCCATCCCTACCAAACCTACAAACCACCACCCAACTTCAAACAAGAACTAACATCCAAACAAAACCTCACCCAACCCCAACCCTCAACCCCAGGCCAGGCCCGAGCCACCAAACTAGATCCCACGGGACCTGCACCCTCGCCCTGACACCGCCACTGACCAGACCCTACCGCCACCATCTGCACCCTCGACCCAGCACTCCGACCACCACGCCCTATCATCCTCTCTTTCTCACAGCCCAGCCTCCCTTGCCGCCCTCTCTTTCCTCCGACCACCATATCTTAAGCCGTCACCGCTGTCGTTGCCGCCGCCATCCTCGTCACTGTCAACCACCTCAAACAATCCTAATTGAATCAATAAAATTAATTACATGTGTGACTTGAAATAAAATTAGTTGAATTAGGGTTCATTCAATTAAGGTTGATTTAATAAAACTAATTGAATGAATTAGGGTTGAAATAAAATTAACCACTTAAATATGTCGTTATTATAATCAATAATCTTGAAATTGAATGAATTGTATGAGTAATTGGATGATTTTAGGTTATTTTAGGGTTGAATGTTGTGAATGAGAAAAAAGAGAAATTTGGTTTAGAAGGGTAGAGAATGGAAAAAAAAATGAGCAAAAAGGGTACAAGTGAGTAAAACTTGGGTATAGTTGATCAATTACGTAAATTTTTTATGTTCGATCAATAAAATATATAAGACATGCCTACATTGGCTACATATGATCATAAAGATGATACTCCATATAATAATGTTAACATACGTTCAAAATACACTAAATTATAAATAGTTGTAAATTAAATTTTAGTTTAACAAAAAAAAAATTAAAGATTTTGATTTTTGAGAATCTTATACTCCGTACAACATTATTAATTATTGACGTACGATTTTACCCTTTCGTTTTTGGCACAAAACATATTACGAAGTACGAGTAGTTAGTTTCCATTAATTTTATAATTATTAAATTAGGGTGGCACTGAATTTCAGTACCACCGGTAGCGCCCTATCGTTTTCCTGAAATGTGCATCCAGAGTAGTTTTAATTTGTTTTTATAATTGAACTAATAAAAACATACTGAGTACTTTAAATTGAGGTGTAATGTGACATTTTTAATAAATTAATCAGATCACCAAATTAAAGAATAGAGGAGTAACAAAGCTGTTACCCACGGTGCAATTACTAGATGTCACGGTAGTAGTTAGGATGGAGTTACCCTAAATAATAAATCTCAAATTCGAATCTCCCTCCATTACTGTAATGGTTTTGCGACTTCTCTCAAACTAAACATTGTATAATTATTACAGACTTCATATATATGGAGGTAATAGTTTCAAATATACGAGTAGCAATTAATTGTGCAATGTGATCGGAATTGCACATTTCACTCTTGTTACCGATTAAAAAGATAAAGTTAAAAAGCAATTACAAATATAGTGTATGGAATGTTTTTAGTGAGTAGAAAGCACACAAATATACAAATACATGGGTTGATGCATACATTAAAGTTAAAAAAAAAAAAAAAAAAAAAAAAAAAAAAAAAAAAAAAAAGGAATGATGCAATAAACGAAAGGTGGGATAAAAATTAAGGACATTTAGGGCCACCACGTTTGGTCTTCCAGTTGTTGTAGCAAGGGCAAAATTCCTTATTACCGTAAGTACCAGGAGGCACACATAAGCATGTCGCACAACACTTGTTACAAAAAAACAAACATGGCTTCCTGTATTGTGTTTTTGAACACCTCATTGTACACCTTTCTCCACATTCTGCTCCATCCATCACACTTAATTAGGGATCATCATTATTATATTTCTTAATCATTAATATATCACTAACAAATTTAACAACAAATTTCCTATGTCTTTCTTGTAAATTATAGTTTATTGAAAATTTTGGTAAAAAATTATGTAAATTTACGTTAAAACAATGTTATCCTATCGGGTGGGTCTGAGGCGTGGGGAGGGGGAGGCGGGTTTAAGGTGGGTCTGGGGCGGGGGATGGTTTTAGAAATTCCCTCTGGTAGGCGAGTGGTGGAGGATGGAAGGTCACCCGCCATGAGTGATGGGGCGGGTGTTGTGGAGGTGGGTTTTTGTTCATGGATGCGGATGTAGGAGACCCTTCCCCTCTCCCGTCCCGCCCTAATGACATCCCTAACTATTTTATATTACACAAATCTTATATAACTCTAAGTTGTTCCTCTTAAGTTAGTTCGTCTTAAACATAAGACGGATAAGGTTTGACTCGTATTTGACCTATTTTTCTTTTTTATGATTCTTTTTTCTAGCACGCAAATTTCTTTTCGAAAACTTTTGCAAAAGTGGAAAAACTCAAGTAAACCTCAAAATAGTAATAAAGTGGACAAAAATGGTATGGAGTAATATAGAGTATTATATTATATATTCATTGTCAAAAAATAAAACTTGTCAAAACATTTATCATTATTTTACGTAATTGATTTTTCATATACGGATTTTACTCAAATTATATACTTTCCACCCTACCCTTTTTACTCAAAGAATATACAAAATTCTTTTTTTTTTTTTTTTTTTTCCTAAAAAATTTCAATTTCATTCAAGTTTCTAAATTTTCAATCAAAAACTTCAATCATAAATTCAATGAAGCAATAATGATCTCTTAATTTCAATTTTGTGTTTAAATTATTTAATTTTATTAATTTTTAATAAGTTTAATAATAATTTTTAATTAGGGTTTGTTAGGATAGAAGGTGGTGGGTGGTAGACCGGTGGCGCAGGCGGCGATGGGTCGGCACTCGGCAGTGGAGCAAGGGAAGGGGGAAGGGGGGTTACGGCGGTAGTTTCAACGTGGGTTTGCAACTTTCATCATTATTTTCATTTTTTTTTTTTTTTTTTTTTTTTTTTTTTTTTTGTATTTTCTTTAATTTTCTTATTCAATTTTTATTTTTTAATTTTCTTAATTGTTTTTTTTTTTAATTCTTGAATTAAAAGATAATTATTACTTCATTGAATTTATGATTGAAGTTCATAATTGAAAATATAGAAACTTGAATGAAATTGATTTAAGATTTGGTAGAAATTTAAAAAGAGAGAATTGTGTATATTCTTAGAGTAAAAAAGGGTAAGGTGGGAAAAATAATGACAAAAAGTATATAACTTGAGTAAAATCCGTATATAAAAAATCAATACTCTTATTTTATCATAATTGTATAATATGTTTCATTTACTATACTTATAATAGTATAATATGTTTCATTACGGTTTTTTTTATTAACCTAGAGTAGATTTCGTCCCTCAGAGTGGATTGGGCTTGCCTGGCCCATTTTTTCGTATTATTCCCAAATTTTACAATGACAAACTTGTCAACCACTCTTCAATGTGATACTACACGGACTGTTGTATCATCACATATAAGTGGCCTAAATACTATCATGGCAATACTTTGTAAAACCAAGTTTTATACTCCGTAGGATACTCAAAAGTCAATACATATATATCTATACTTTAAAATTCTTGAACTTAAATTGGTTGATGACTGATGAGTTGATCATCATAATAAAATACGTGGTTGTCGCTGTAAATACGTACAATATAAACTATATATATTCCCTCCATCCTAAATTATTTGTCTCTTTTTGATTTTTAAAAAATCTCAAATTAATTGTCCTCTTTGAAAAAATTACTAAATTACCCTTAGGTCACTTATTGTGGGGATTGTAATTTCCTTGATTGTTACTCTTCTACTTTCTACCAAGCTCTCTCACCCATATTAGTAGTATAAGGATAAAATTGGAACTATAGGTAAATATTGTGAAAATTAAGAGAAGATTGTGACTTTTTTCTAAATTTTTTAAATTTAGTATTTTGGTAAAAGGGGACAATTAATTTGGAATGGGGGGAGAAATTAATTAGATTTATAAATTATCTCTGGACTGATTTTTTTTTTTTTTTTTAAATGTTAAAAACATGACCCTATATAACAATTTGTCTAATCCGAATACATTTATACTCTATAATGAAAATTAATAAGACCCTTAACGTGTATTGAAACTTATGCATGTATGAAGAGACAGATAAAAGCAATTGAAAAGTGAGTTGTGAAGTAGCGATACATACATAAATGGTTGGTTAAATAGAAGTTATACCTTGAGGTTTGAGGCTTCCAGGAGTATAGCCATACTGAAATTTACATACAAACTTGTAAATTACCACACGCTCATATAATATACTTATACTTGACATGTACTTTGTACGTACATGCCAAGTATAAGTGTAAGTAATTTAGATACAAATGTATACTCCCTCCGTTTCAGTGAATTGTTTACAATTTGACTTTTTTGTGAGGAAAAAAAAGTCAAACTGTAAACAAATGACTGAGACAGAGGAAGTATTTAAATTGAACTTATTTAGTACGTAGATTTGCATGCATTACTTGTGAACATATAATAAAATATAGAGTAATAATGTATCAAAACTATAATCACTTAAATCGTACGTACCGATGGTATATTTGTTGAGGGTTGTGGACTCGGACTTGGAACATGGACATCGGAATGTTTCTTCGTCGATAAAAACAATAGCCAATTGTTAGCATATACGGAGTATGCATGGAACATCAAAAATTCAATAAAATTATTACATGTACACGCTTTACTTATTTCATACTCCGTATTATAAATAAAATTCATTCAACGATAGGTGTCATAATTACGTTGTACTCCGTATAAAGAAGTAACAGGCTTATTTCTATACATAATGAACACAAGATTAACGGTGTATATACATGAAATTAAATCTATAAAAAGGAAACGAGCGAGGAAAGAATGATGCTCACATGATTGTGAACAAAGGAGAAATGTAGGACTATTATAATGAAGATAACATAGAGCTTATTCATAGCCATGTACCGATCGACCAAGTAGTTAAAAGAAAAGGGCTCAATAAAAAAGAAAAAAATAATAAAAGTGGATTGTAGAAAATATGTAGTGCGTAGAATTCAGAAATAACAGTATCTAGTATATATATGGAATATAATTATAGGCGTATATTGTTGTATAAGTTGTGAACTAATTTAACTAAAAGTTTAAGGTAACTCTACGTGTATTTGGAGGCTCACAATCGTTTTATTTTTATAATATAATTCCTCACACGAATGTTATCAACAACAGACCTCCCCACATATGATACGACATACTCCGTATTTTACTTTTACAAATTCTACGGTAAGGCCGTCTCATAGTATGAGACAATGACAATGAATGCATAGTTACTTTTGAAGAAGAATTACGTTACTTTTCATTTGTAATGCAATTATGTTTGAACATAATAAAAGTTGATTGACAACGATATATATAGTGGTTAAGGGTTAAACGAAAATATGGTCAAACATGGTATCAACATGTGTTAGATAAATCATGTCACAAACATTAATAGCCAATGAATACGAGAGGTAAGAAAAAATATAAAATTGGAAAAAGAAGAGAGATTTAATTAAATTAGGGTTAGTAATATTATTAAAATATAGTGTGTCTCATACTATGAGGTAGCCTTATAGTAGAATTACTCTTTTACTTTATGGTAGAGGGGTCGTTAAGATTCGAACAGCTTGAAACGATCGGTATTATACTCTAGCAATAAGGTACTCACTCCATCTCAAAATAAGTGTTTCTTTCTATTTTGGGAGGATTTAAGAAGTCTTAATGAAAATTGAAAAATATTCACAATCATTTGTTAAAAACTTACTATAATTAAAAATGATACACTTATTTTCGGAAAAATTTTAATAAAAAATGGGATACTTATTTTTGAGATGAGGGGAATATTTTTTTTTACCTTATTGGACAATTGAGGCTTAGAAGGGATAAAATAGGTTTTCACTATATTGGCAACACATGTTATTGATCAATGATCACTATATTGGCAACACATATTTTTCAATGACTTCCGTTGCTAGGCTCCATTTGTTTTACTCCTTTTGCAATGTTTTGAGCTAAGGTGCTAGGAGCACCCACATTGGTGGGTAACTAAGCTCCCCAAAAATGCCAAATAGTGGGATTTGAGGAGGTCAATTAATGTGGAAGGTGCCCCATAATGTGGGGAGGTGACCAAAAGTATGGGGAGCCCCTCTACTTTGGGAGGGTTCCCAAATTTGTTGGCCCACAATTTGTAGTAGTTAATTAATATTTTATGTTAGATTGTAGGTAGAGAAGTTGTGGTGGGTCATGAAAATGAAGGATAAATTAATATTTTATATTAAATTGGGGAACCCCATTGATGTAGAGACTTATATGTAAAATGGGGAGGGTAAATGAAAAAAATGGGATACAAAATATGGGGAGCCCCATCAATGTGGATGCTCTAAGAACTTAATTAGTTGGCATCTTTGGTATTCTTTTACTGAGTATAGTGGCATACTCAGTAATAATTATTGATGGGCCTCAACAATTAATTTTTAAACTTTTAGTTGAGAGCAGTTTGCAATGTGCACTGATCCTAAGATCTCGAGTTTAAATTTTGCGTTTAATTTTTAAGTGTAAGGTATAAATGGGTCTTTGCATAATCCACTCTTCAAACCCCCTCACAACTATTGCGAGTGGGAATGTATCGACATAAGACTATTGAAGGGGTTCACCTCTCACAATTTTACTTCATTTCATTTCAATGTACGGAGCTATATATCTCATTAATGTATACATATTGTAACGAATCCATTAACAAAGTCGATCGAAATAAGATGGTTTTACTGAAATCAATCGTTACATCAACAACATGATTTCACGGACGCCTAGTAAACCTAACTAGGAATTTGAGAAACACTCGTACTCTATCTAATGTGTTGAACAATTAAAATGGTGTTACATGTGAAGATTGACGAGAATTCCAATTTCCAAATCATGTGAACCAACACAAAATTTATCGTAAATGACAACTACTTTCAAGATACACTCACATGTGTAGCTATCCATTTTTGTATTGGGCCTTCAAATGCCCCACTTCCACCCCAATTCACTTAACTATCCCCCACAACATTTTACCAACACATCACTCCACACCCTTTTTTTTTTTCTTTTCTTTTTTTTACCAGCCCAATTCTCATCTTTGTCCCTGAAAGAATGACTTTTCTCACTTATACCCCTGTAATCCTCATAATCCTAGTTATATCTTTGACCTTTATTAGTGAATGTCAAATGTGATCAAAATTGGTTTAGACGTTGATTGGAGCTGGTAAATGTCACCTTGGGATCCAATTAATTTTGGCAAACATGAGAGTGAAAATTAAAAAAACGAGTCCCTTAACTATTGGATCATAATTGAAATCTATATCATGTGTTTAATCAGTGCCAAGGTGACACTTAACTAATCCCAATTAACGTCTAAATCAATTTTGATCATGTTTGACATTAACTAATAAAGGTCAAGGGTATAATGGAGATTATGGGGATTGTAGGAATAAAAATGAGAAAAGTCATTCCTTTAGGAACACATATGGAATTTTTTTCTTTTTTAAGTAACTACTCCTTATTTTATAAAATTATTCTATGATTACGACTTATTTATAAGATAAAAAAGATCAACTTGAAATTGATGTTTTTATCTCAATTAAAACTGAGTGTTATAAAGTAAGCATTGAGTTATATTATGAGGCAGATTTATTATATACAATAAATTTTCTTTAAGATGGGCTATTTTTGTCGTAGATTGAGATAGAGAAAATGTAATTCAATTTTAATAAAATGTATGGACTAATTATTTTCTATTACGGAGTAATTGTTACGAAATCAACAATTTTGGATATAAAAACAATTTAAGTTATAATATAAGGTATAATGTTTTGTTATTAAGTATTTCATCTATCTCAGTCATTTGTTTACACTTCCCTCAAATCTCCCACAAAAAAGTTGTTTACAGTACCCTCAAATCCCCCACAAAAAAGTCAAACTGTAAACAATTCACTGGAACAGAGAAAGTAGTGATTATAAAATGACAACGCATACTGTCCCACAATTTAGGTTAAAAGAGAATTCATCTATTATAATTGTATGATAATTTATCATAAAATGATAAGATGAAAATTTATGTTTCATTTTATATTTTTGTAATGGTTGATGTAATAGACCCTTTTCTTGTTAGTGATTATAATCACGTGAAGAGCATATGTGACCCGCAACAGAAAAATCGTGAGACAGTTGGATAATGCATGTGAGACTAAAATCAACTGTTTTTTTTTTTCTTTTGAGAGTAAAAATCAACTGATTTTATACGAACCGTATACTCATCGGTCATCATCAGTAGTACTCCGTATTATATTGTGATAGGATACGATGCATCGTTCCTGCGCAACCATTCAACAAATTCAATGCATATTTTTTGTTGTCTCATTTGTTGTTTGATTGTTTCTTTTTTGTATCAGCCTTTTACACAAATGTTGTGTACGTTGATTGATATCCTTTTTTCAGAGTTCATAAACTGCCAACATAAATTATATTTTATCGAAAATGTTTTAACCTAATGGATACGAACAATTGAGGAACCTAACACTTGTACTAACATCTTGAGTCATTTTATGCCAACCAAAATATAAACTGCATTCTAAGCGGTATCTGGTCTAGGTGTACGATGGGTGAATTTGACCTGTTTTTATCAAAAGTAATCGTACATGCATCATTATTGTTCCAAAGCAAATCGTCATAATCCAAAAATACACGGACAGATTTAAAAACATTGTAGCAGCGTACAAGTGTGCAGCAAAGGCGTAAACGTTAATTACGCTAAATATGCAAATTCACTGGAAAACTGAAGAAATGATTCAAGAAATAATTTTTAAAAAAAAAAAAACGGTGAACAAATGGCTTCAAATGGCTGGCTGGCTGGCTGGCTGGCTGGCTGTCTGGCTGGCTGGTCTCTTCAAGGGCAAAACTCTTCACGTCACTCGAGTAATAAATTAGCGGACTCCGCGGTTTAGACTGACCATCTGTCCTCTGTTTGATTTGTTACCGTAAGAGCCACTACCCCTCGACTGATTACCACGGTCCCTAGAATACCCACCAGACGAGAATTGTCCTGGCGTGAAAGCCTTCCCACCGTACCCGGAGCGCCCGCCTTGTCGTCCTTGAGAGTACGATTGGTTGTCCTGCCATCTGTTACCTCCACCGCCACCACCAGACGCAACAGCGGCATAGTCGGGCCCATCACGTCTCCTTAGAGGCAGCCCGTCTAACGACCCACCACCTAGCCTCGCCTCCATTGCTCGCTCATTGTTTTCTGCAAGGATGGAAAGTTTCTCGGTCAACTGGAACGCCAACGCCTGTAGTCTTGAGTGCTCAACTTCATGGAAGATGATGCAGCTGGTTGGCTGGTCCCACGTTGCATGAAGCTCATCATTAACCATCATCTTACTCACAATACAGTGTGTTTGAGTCTCTGAAAGGTCAAACATCTTCGAAAGTTGGTCAAGGCCAAGAGAAGTGTACGAGGCAGCATACTTGAATAGGTAGGTTCTCAGCGCCTCCTCTTTAATCTTAGATTTCAGCATTTCGAGAACACCCTCGCGGTTTCTCAGAAGCTTCCACACATCGAGTGATGTTATGATATCATAGGCTTTCTGGTAGTCTCCAATAGTGAGGGCTCGGGTAGCTGCCATGACGTGATCACGAACATTCTCAGGAGGGCCAGTCAGAGTTTGCTTCTCACTGGTTTCAAGCAATCTTCGGAAAGTCTTGCTGATGACTCTGCGCCTGACGTCAAAGGTGTTGGAGGCCATATAGGGGACTTCTAGCAGCATGGCACAAGTTAAATGAACCGCCTCCAACAGCTCGAGGTTGATGTGCATGTGATACGGCATTTGGCGTCTTCTTTCAAGCCTCTCCTGGTAGAGGAGTTGACAAGAACATATGAGTGGACCAATATGACCAAAAAAAAGGCACATTATACAAGGGTTATTTTGGTTCTACATCAAAACTGCAGCGAATTTAAAAACACATAATTCTAAACATAAGAACTGGATATATATATCCTTCAACAGCACAGGAAGGTAAAACTTTTCAAGTTACTTATCGTTCTAACAAATGCATTGAACACTTTCTAATCAATTCGCACATATAACTATTGGGAATTGAGTGCTCGCTCACAAAGCAGACAGGTAGGGTATAAACATAGTCCGGCAAACCATAGTCAGTGACTTGAAAGAAACAAGGAAGATTAACGCAATTGTTCATGGTCAGTGACTCAATGGTCTCACAAATTGGTAAGAATCACTGATATATCCTTCAACCACAGTAAGGTAAAACTTTTGAAGCTATTATACGTTCTAACAAGTACACATAGAGACTTCGTAATCTTACTACTGGTAATCGAATGTCCACAAAGCGAACATCTAGGGTTCAAAGTTCAAACGTAGCCAGGCAAAAGATAGTGTAGCAGTTCTACCCACAATATCAGTTTCTTGAAAGGAAATCATCATTTCATAAACAACTCTTTCAGACGTTATAGAAACAAAGTGAATCATTGTTATAGTTCACGGCTACAGACGACTCAAAGGTCACATAAATTGGCACGAAGCAGTATAATTTGAAAACATGCTACCACAGTAAACAGAAAAGGTATAGAAAAACCCACATCATTAACAAAAGCTACAAAGGCCAAAGGGGTTTATACCTGTTCAGGAGTCTTGTCATGATAACGGCTTTGAGAAACACCTTGAGCAAGTAGTTCTCTAACTCTTCCAGCAGAATATAGCTCAGACAAACAACTATGTGCTTCAGATATTAATCCGATCCTAAACGCACAGAGACCGAGTTGAGCCATAGCTCTATTGAACAATATCTGTGTTGATACATCCAACTGTTGAACAGTGTCTTGAAGGTGACTCATCAGTAGCAAATCTCGGGCAATCGAGAAGTCATCCATGAGTGCGTGATTGTATATATCACAGAGCATTGCACGGGCCTTTGTTCGCTCATCTCCGCTTTGGTAGATCAGAGAGACAAGACTGTCCATCAAGGCTCTGCTGCTTTCAGGAAAAGTAGGTTTCCTTGGCACAATCTCAGGAGTCGTCACAAATGAAGGGGGTCCCTTAACGTCAGCAGCACCCTTTGAATCCTCGCCTGCAGCATCATCATTTTCTTCTTGTGTTTGTTCAGCCAATTTCCTCATTGCATCATACACCCCTTGAGGCTTGTAGTACACGAATTCGACACGTTTCAGTGCTACTTTAGCAGCTGCCTTAAGATTTCCAGTTCTCTCAGAATATTCCTGGACGTTCTGTGCCAGGGCCAAAAACATTGGCTCGTCTCTAAGCCTTTCAACATAGTCACGTGTATGTGGGTCTATACACTGCAAGCTCTTGAAGAATTCTACGTCTAGTCTCTCGAGGAAAGCCACCAAGTTACCCCAAACCCTAATTGTACCTTTATAGTCCTCACCCTTTTGAGTTTCATTCTCCTCAGGCTCCACGGTATCATCCACCAGAATATTAGTGTACTGTGAGAGAATGTCGAGTATAACCAGCATGTTTTGCACACATTTCTTCCACACATTTATTGGCATATGTCCACTTAGACTAGGGTTAATGTCAAACTGAGCAGACACAACAGTGAAATAGATCTCTAGCTTCTGCGCAGGTGTCTTCGCAACCTTGGTCAAGAAGGTGAGCTGCTCTACAAGCTCAACTCTACCAGTTCCCTTACGACCACGTGCTGCGATAATTTCCTTCACCTTTTTGTTCACAATATCATAGGTAATCTCACTTGGGTCTTTCATGAACTGCTTCTCCATAAGCTTATCCTTCCTCCCTAACTGCTTTTGCCAATCATCACCGTTATCATCTTTATCATCCCCGAGGTTGTTGTCATCCTCCGAGTCTGAACCCTTAGCATCATTAGAAAGAACATCGTCATCGACCTCAACCTCATCCTCGTACTCCTCGTCCTCATCTGAGGCAGCTTCAGCCTCAACCTCAGGATTCTCCCGGTACTTATTAATTTCTTCTTCAAACTGCTTGTTGTTTTTCTTGAGATTCTGCTTCATTTTATTCAACGCCTTGGCGTTGCTGCTACTCATCTTTTTCTTGGTCTCTTTGTTGGACAAAGTCTCAGCGAGATTATCCTCTAGCATAACCATAGCTTTGATATAGATGCCGGGAACCTTAGTAGTCTCAGCAACACGCATAACTTTTTCAAGCTGTTTATTGATCTTATCAAAAGATTCCTGTAGACTCACCCAATCATTAATTTTCATAGCATTCTTCATCTGGTCCACAGTAGCAGACAACTCCTGAAATCGCTTATCCTTGGCTGAAACAACAACTCGCCTCTGATCGTCCGAGGCATCACTGTCGCTGTCATTCTCTTGCAAATACTTGCTGCCAGCAGCATCGCCTCCAGCATCACGACTAACTTCAATTTCTTCTTCGGATTCATAATCACTCACCTCCTCCTCAGTGTCACTACCACCCTACAGCCGAAAAAACAACACAACTAACTTAAAATCGGAAAAAGTATTAACACTGGCAATTACACAACAGTTCGAACAGAACTACGCAACTAATTTATAATCGAAAAACTAGGCAAGAATTCGAATTGAACAAACCTGGGTCCAAAAACGCGACATTTTCAGCAAATTCAGGGATTTTCAATCTGCTACAGACATTCAAAACCGAAAATCAATCAACCAAAAGGAGTAAAATTGTAAGCAAAAACACGTCACAAAACATAGAATATACTAAATATGAGATCAACTAAAATATTAGGGTAAGAAAAATTATCAAAATCAGGCATCACACAAACCCTAAAAGAACAAAGCAACCCCAACAAATAGAAGTAGATAGAAATCGTAAAAAGATCAAAACTTTATAACAAATAATTGAATTTGAAGGGTAAAAATCAAAGCTTGAGAAATTACACAGAAACCCAGAAAAAAAAAAAAAACATACTATGATGGGGAAGAGAAGGAAGAAGTTGGAAGAGGGAGGAGGCAGAAACGCAGAAGCTTGTGTATAATGAAGAATAAGGGTTTTGAAAGAGGAAACACAAAAACACAACCAACAACAATAACAACCAAGTTTTTCGGTATGTATTTGTAAGGCCCAATTTCGTGTGTATGTATCTTTCCTAATTTTTTTATGGTTTTGGAAAGTTTTAAAGGGCCCTTTTTCCTACCAATTTAATTAATTAACTTTTGGGTTTCTTCGAATTATTTCTTTTCAAGGCCCAAATCCTTTACTACGTATCTCATCTCTCGCTGTCGATATTTTATTAGAATATAATGCAATGTATATATATTAGAATATAATGTAATGTATATATTAGAGTATGATGTAAATTATGTAATAATATATAACACAATAGTAATAAGAAAGACAATGAAAAATATATGAGAATGAAAGTGAAAATATATGGATATTTATTAGGGTTATTTCATAAGAATAATCTAAACTATGTCTACCATTCTCAATTTAATCCAAACTAGTGTTTAACTCAAATTAATCCAAACTATTACATCATTTAACTTACACTGAACTTTAGGAAGGGTTACCATCTTAGCCGGTTTTCTCCTACTTATACCTTACCCTCTCCTACCTTTTGTTCATATTGAAATAATGAAAGTCTCACCAAGAACAAAAGCACTTGTAATTCATTAAAACCCCTTAAATTTGTTTCTCCCAAATTGATTTAGTCCTCTAATCTATCCTCAAACAACTAATCTTAAAGTGGTGGCTCTAGCAATTGACGGGCAGAGGACAAGATGACAAAGGCGTTGGATGGCAAAGAGATGACGAGTTGACGAAGTAGATGTACGACTCAACAACAACAAAAAGAAGAAATGAGGTTGTGATGGTAACGATTTAGATCTGCTAATAGGAGAGAGGAGCTCGAAAATGGCCGTTGGTGAAATCCATCGTGGTTACCAGAGTTGTTGAAGTCAGCGAGGGTCAAGAACGAGGGGAGCAATGGAGGTGCCCGTATGACAGGGGTCGGAAAATTAACTCCGACGAGGCAATGAAGGAGGTGTAGTTTTTGGGAAATGAAGTAATGATGTCGGTGCTGGTATTAAATGAACAATGAACAAATGAAGAAGGGGTTGGAAATGAAGAATTAGAAAAGAAAAGAAAAGAAAGTTAGAAAAATAGTGGGTTCCATTTGTCACCTGCTTGGAAACCGGCAAAAACAAGTCATATTTTGGACCAGTTTAATTTAAGTTAAATGATGTTATAGTTTGGATGAAATTGAGTTAAACACAAATTTAGATTAAATTGAGAAGGATATGCATAGTTTGGATTATTCCTGTGAAATAACCCTATTTATTATTAACATATGTGGGGTATTTATAGAAATATACAAGGGCATAATGGTCATTTACATATTTATATATATTACAAATATATTTATAACATTCCCCCTTAAATGACCATTATTTATAATACAATGTGAATGAGTTGTTGCCTCGTTAAAACCTTACCAGGAAAAACCCAATGGGAAAAAAACCATGGTTAAGGAAAAAGAGTACAACATTAACTCCCTTTCAGGATTACATCACCGAAGATCTTTGAGATGACGCAAACTAAGTTGATAAACTAGCCTCTTGTATGTACAAGTCGAAAGAGCATTGGTGAATATATCTGCTATATTTTTAGATGACCGAATCTGCATAACATTAATGAATAATTCTAGTATGAGGCTATCTTATACAATTAGACAACATGAGTATCAAACACAATTATTATACGTAATTGATCAACTGTACCCGACTCTTACTCTATTGTACCCTTTTTGCTCATAATTTTTCCAGCCTTTGCCCTTGTCAAACTAAAACTCTCTCTTTTCCATATTCAATACAAATCTTAAAAAAACAAACCTAAAATCACCAAAACCAACCCATTACTTCTCTGATTCATTCAATATTTCAATTATGGACAATAATAATGACAAATTTCAAGTAATTTGTTTTTATTTGGTTGATTCTTGTTCATTAATTAGTCAAATATTTTATTTATGTAATTTATTGATTTTTTAAGGGTTGTTTGGGGTGGTTGATGGTGGTTGGCATGGTGGTGGGACGGCCGCGGGGATGGTGGGGCGGGGATGCCGGCGGCGGTGGCGGCTCAGGGAGAGGTGGCGGCAGTGAGCGGTGCGGAGGGGTAGTCATGGCCGTGGGTTTGGGTACTGTTGTACTACATTGTTGTTGTTTTTTTATTTTTAATTTTTTAATCATTATTATTATTAATTTTTTTTTTTTTTTTTTTTTTTATTAAAACGCAATTATTATTGATATTAAATCACAGTTTATATGAAATTGGTGGGGAGTCGAGAAACAATCTGGGCCCCCACCCCCTTCGCTACAGCAAAGCCAAGTCTAACAAAAATGTAAGCGGACATCCGAGCTCCTGCGTCATGGGAGGCAGAGAAGTTCTGAATCCGCTTGAGCAAAGCTACGGCCTCCGAATCCCTCCCAACGTAGAGAAAGAGAACGGTAGGAAACCATACCCAGCTGCTGCACACAAATCCCTGTACTTAGCACACTTACGCCGAGCTGCATCAGCGACAACCCGTCCGGACACGAACTCAGCTAACCCAGTCTGAGTCAAAGGCGAAGATCCCGTCAGGTCCACACAGACGTCCCGTCCCCTGTCCCAGGAGTAAAGTAGCAAATCCGCAGGACGAAGAGAGCCGCCGTGGTCATTATTATTGTTGAAATTTGAACGGCCACATTAGTTGTGGTATTTACAAGAATAATTAATTTAGTCAATTAATTAGGTGATTAAGGCAAGAATAATTGAGAAAATAAAATAAGATTTTATTACTCATTATACCAAAAGGTTTTGTAACCTCCTTATTCACATTATATATAATTGAGTACTTCTTGGATGTGTATAAGGAGAATTACTTCTGATTCACAATAGCACACACAACTAAATCACACGTTGAGCCCTCCATTGCTAAGGCGCTCGGGACTTGAGGCGTGGACATATACAGTGACTCTTGTAGCCACCGTGAAACGGTTTTCCTGGGTAAGGAGTTAACGCAACGATCCGCTTCCGCATCGAGAAAGGTACGATCACTTTCCTACAGTGGTATCAGAGCCAATGTGTTTGGCCCTTACCCCGATTTTGATTTCATTGTAAAATTCGTTTTTTCAATTGGCCTGCGCCCTCTTCCGCTTCTGGAAATTCTGTTATTTTTTATTCTGTAAAAAAAAAAAAATCGTTTCCATTTAAAATTAAAGAAAATTTGTTTTTCCTTCCACAAAGTTATGTCCTTTCAATAAGAATTAAAATAAACACTTACCCCTGTTTTAGTTGTCTTCAATCGATTTAGACCCGAGAAAGGCCCACCGTATTAAACACCATCGATTGCGCGTGTGTCGCCGGAAAGCGCTGCGTCGGACGAGAGGCGCGTATGTGTCACGCGCCCTGACTGAAACCACGCGTGCGACGCCGTAAATGACTCGTGTACGTCACATGATGGGCCTGTTAAAAAATCTCGTCGAATGGGGGCGTGTGTATGTCACGCACCGAGACCAAAGTCGCGCGTGAGGAGCGTGAACTGTCGAACAAGATCCTGCCGTCGTCGATTTGTTCGGTGGTGGTGGTTTCATTGATGGTGACGACCCATAAGGGATCGGGACTTGTCGAGCCTCCATTATTTCTTGTATTCCATGTGTTGGAGACAGATTTTGATTGAATTTTATGGAATAGAATTATTTTTTTTGGGATTAATCTCGTATATAATCAAATAATTTTCTCTGTTTTTTTTTTGTTTTAATGGTGCTTGTTTTTTAAATAGTTTTATTTTGGTTCATTGAGGAAGAAGATGATGGTAGTGTACGGAGGTGTTTGTGTTTTTTTTTTTTGTTTTACTGGGTTTTTTTTTTATGGGCTTTGTCCCTTACTTTTGTTTGGATCAGTTCCATTTACACATACACCTTGTGTTTTTTGTTTTGTTTATACGGAGTAATGATTTATACGAAGTATTTTATATTTGTTATATTATACGTAGTATATTGTATTGTTGTATAAATTAGTTTTATATAGTTTTACTCATGTTGTGTTAACGTTGAACGGAGTAATTAGTGAGCTTAAAATACGAATAAGTTTCGTCTATTTTGTTCCGTATTCAATTGTGTAATTTTGTTTTACACACCTTTTAATAATGTCTTAGTAATATTATTTTTTATATGGCTAATTCGTTTGGCTAAATTATTATACGAATACGTTTCGTTGTATTTTAGAAATTCACTCCGTATTCGAGACATTGTAAATTTATTTTTACACCTTCCAAAATATTCACATGTTTTTGGAGTGTAAATCATAGTATAATTTTGTTTTATACTTATGATTAAGTTTAATAAGATTGTACCATGTAATTTGTTTTCATGTACAATATTTTAAATCTAAGTGATTTATTTTTCATAATTCTTTGTGAGTGTGTTTCATAAATTTATTGTACATACGAAATTTATTTCTTGGTGAAATCAATTTTGTAATGACTTTTATGAATATGTTTCGTAAATTTATTTCAAATGTTGCCAATATTAAAATGTTTAAGTAATATTTTAAAATGTCCTTGTCAAATTGTATGTATGTAAATTAAATAACTTAGTGTTATTTATAATTAAGTTAATTTGTTTAACAATTTATGGGTAGAAGATATACTACATTTGTTGTAGTATACATTTTAGTATATATTAGTTATATTAAAACGCATGTTTTTGACCGTATTAGCTATACGAATACCTTTCATATTAGTTGTTTAGTCGTTATTGTATAATTATGTATTATACACGATTACGATTTATGATTATATCTAAGAGATATAATTAGTTTTACAATTTTAATTTACATACAAGAATTATATCTTGGTGATATTGAATTCACGTAAATTCGTTTTACGGGTCATTGGATTTTGTGTCTTCGTGATAATTATATAATGTAAATCTGTTTTACATCATTGATGTAAATTATTTTTTCATATAATTAAATTTTGTAATATCTAAGTGATATTATTTATGTGAATTTGTTTTACATAAAATTCTACTTCCTCCATTCCATTTGATTCTATACATATTCCTTTTTCGGAAATTCCAATCAATTCTATACATTTCTATTTTAGTCTCTACTTTATTAAACTAAAAGACCAATATACCCTTCACTAATACCCACTCAACCCACTTGCAAACAATAAAGTAGGGGTATTTAAGTAACTCCATTATCTACCCCACTTGATTTTCTTCTACCTTAATTACCGTGTTTTGGTCAAACGTATAGAATCAAACGGAATGGAGGAAGTATATCTTACTGATATTTTGTGTCTTTGCGTACAAATTTTATGTCTAAGTGATATATAAATTTTGTTGTAAATTTGTTTTACATTATTTATCATCAAAGTGATGATTTATGGTTGACATACGCAGCCGACTATATATTTATGTAATATATTTTTAGTGTCGTAAATTTGTTTTACGAAGTGGGAGATGTATGTCTAAGTATAATATACTCTCGTATGAAAAATTAATTTTATTTAGGATCCTTGAGAACATTAATAATTACAAGTTGTACACAAATAAGTTTTGTGACTTTGTTAAAGTTATCATATAAGTTATGATTGAGCTCTCAATTTGAAGTATTTTGCAAATTAATACGTTATGCAAATATAGCTTAGTCAATATTTAAGTAATATTGATTATTTCAAGTACTAATTTGTTTAGCTACTTTTATGGGGTGAATGAATTTGTTTCATTTTATTTACGTTTTGAGTTAATTAAATTATTAATTTTTGTATAGTATATGTCATTTGAGATGATTATGAGCTTAACGAAATTTTCGATCTTATGACATATATGAAGGAATATTAGTAATTTAATTACAAACGTGCCTAAGGTCCATTTTTAGTAAATGTTGACGACAAACATTCTATAGTGATTTGTTCACTAATAGCAGATGAAAAAATAGTTTTTTCAAATGTGAGAATATTTATAGATTCTGTCGATTACTATAATCGGTGCTTAATATTCTGCTAAATGAGTAGAATTTATTAAGGATCCATTTTATTATACCATTCTTAGCTTATTGTAAAAAATGTGATTGTGGCGCATGCTAAATTGTGTTGTTTTCTATGCGTATCGACCTATATTTAAGACATTATTCGTGTCTTAGAAAACGAGAAACAATGTGTATGTCATATTCGGTTTAACTTCAATTAAGGCTTTGCGCTTTAAGTTTTGAATTATTTGACCATTGATAAGTTATGTACTTATTAACAAGTTGTAGTTTCTGCCAACAACGAGTTCTGTGTCATAAGTGACTTGAAATGTGTTGGCGGAATGTGCACGGGATTATATAGTTTTGAGATATTTCCCATGGTACCCTCGAACTTTGGCAGATTACACATGGTACCCCATGTGTGAGGTTTGTTCACATGATACCCCTAAACTTTGTAAATATGTGCCCAATATGCCCATTTTGTGACGGAAAACTTAACGACGTTAAGTTTTAGGAAGAATGCACCAATTATGAGTTTAGGGTACAATTAAACCCACATTATTCCTCAATTAAATGATATTATGAGTTGATTAATTAGTGTAAATTTTGTTGATTAGAGTACAAATAATAGCATTTAATTGAGGAATAATGTGGGTCTAAATATACCCTAAACTCATAATTGGTGCCTTCTTCCATAACTTAACGTCGCCAAGTTTTCCGTCACAAAATGGGCATATTGGGCACATATTCACAAAGTTTAGGGGTACCATGTGAACAAACCTTACACATGGGGTACCATGTGTAATCTGCCAAAGTTCAAGAGTAACGTGGGAAATATCCCTATAGTTTTTTATAGTGTGATATGTTCACCACCCGTTTTTTTAGGTTACCTAATTAAATAAAAATAAAGTGTCTTTGGACACTAAAATTTTTTATTGCCTATGGTAACGATTGGTCGTGTTCATCATTTATCATATTTTTTTTTTAAAAGAACTGGTATGTTGTTTTTTTTGACACCGTACGAGTAAGTATTGATTAGAGAAGTATGTGGCGTACTTGATATGTTACAAGTACATGCCAAAATGATCATTTTGCTTGTGTTAGTCCCAAGCTGAAATTGACTGTGATTTTAATTCTACAAGAGTTAAAGGTTTTGTCCATAAGCATTAGTTGCTTAATCCCTGGATTTTTGGGCTTAAAAAAAGTGGACAAACATTTTACTAGTTCGTAGTAACGAGATGATTCTACCTACGTTCATCATTTGTTGGTGAAATTTATCATCTCGATTATTGAAGGTACCGGGAACCTCCTCGACGCCTCGCGCGAGCTTGCTCGAATAGGAGCAATGCGCTACGCGAGAAAATTGCATAAGTGCAAAAGTGTGCGAGTTTGCTATGGGGGATATCATTGCTCGATTGCTTGAAAATCGTTTTGAAATTGCTTTTTGGAGTCGCCACCAAATTTAAAGGAATTTGAAACCTTTTCGACGCGTCTTAAATCATAAGACGCGAGTCTTAGAATTCAAGGCGCGTCGATACCTATCCTCCTAAGGTTATTGTGAAACCAGAGTGGATTCGGGGCAAGGTTACTTTTCAAGAGTTTTATCAAAATGTTTTATGAAAACTGAAATTGAAAAGCCTACGTAAAATAGTCTCTACTAATTTGAAAACAAATGCTTAATTTCGATGTTTGAGCGAGATAAAGCGCTACGTACAAGTCACGAATATGACTCGATAAAAATGCAAAGTAATGCATGTGAGTCGTTAAAGTTAACGACGTTTTGCTTTAGGAAATATACGAGAAATAATAATTCATTGATTTGAATTAATATAAAACGTTATTTTCCGACTTTTGTCTAATTCTAGTATTTTGAAAACCCTCAGTTTTGCATGTTTAAAAGACTAGTTGAAACGGTACAAGTTAATGTCGAATCCGTGTTTTAGTCGTAATTTAATGCATAAAAAAGGATTTGCATAAGTGTAAAATGTAACGTCGGTTTGCTTTAGTGACAGTGAGTCGTTTGTTTATGCGATATTGGCGGGGTTTAGACGGATTAGGAATCCGAATTACTACTGGCCGTATTACGAATTCGGGTTCGTTATGCCAATATCGGGTTGGGTTAATGTAACCCTTGTCCGAGTCTAATCCGAAGGTAAAGTGTTTACCTTAAAATGCAAAGACGACAATTCGAAAATGCTAAGTGTTGTAAGAGAGAGGAGTGAATAATGTGTGTTGATTATGAATGAACGAGGGGGTATATATAGGGGAAAGATGGAGCTCGTACAAGACTCAAAACAAGTCGCCAGTGAGGTTTTAGGGGGTAAAACAAGTCGCCAGTGAGGTTTTAGGGGGTAAAACAAGTCGATGCGTGAACAAGCGACTTGAAAACAAGTCGCTGTTGACAGGCGACTTGAAAACAAGTCGTCTGTTGACAGGCGACTTGTTTTCAAGTCGTTTGTTCACTTACGACTTGTTTTGGGTTGTTTTTGGGCCGTTTTTTGTGTTTTGACGTATGTGATTGATTGGGCTGAAGCTCTTGTCGGGTGTCTTGCTTTTATCCAAGGGATTTTTGTGTGTGTTTTGATGTGTGTCATGCTTTGGTCCAATGGACCAAAGTTTGACGTTTTTGGTTCCGTTTTGTGTTTCGTGTTTCGCGTTTCGGTTTTTGTCGTGTTTTTCGATTTTGGCTCGAAATAAAAATGTTTCGTGTTGTATTATTTTGTAATATCGTAAAATTTGGTTTTACGAAAATGTGACTCGTGAGGTGAGTTGGCCCGTTTTGAGTGCGTATTTTTGTAGTTGCGGGTTGGTTTTTGTGAGGCCGTTTTTGTGGGCTGCTTTTGTGGGTTGCTTTTGTGGGGGAATAATCGTGTCGTGCTCTCTCGGCTTGAAATAGAACGACAAAATTAATGTTCATTTTACGAAATATGCAAATTCTAAAATAATACGTTAAAAACGACTAAAATGTTTTAGACACTTTGTACCGTTTCGTCTATTTATAAAACATGCACAAAAGTCCATTTTCATCATTGGGTTGCTTTAGGGGGGTACGGATACGGGTATCTACAGAGCCCCCAGTTTGACTGAGCTTGGACTAAAGCGCTAGTCAAACTTAAAAGATAGTATCCGGACCACTACAGTCTCGATACTACTTGGCGGCGCTAAGTATGTGTCTCGGGGGGAGACGAGGACTTAGTGCCGGGAAATGCGGGGAGGGACGGTACATGTTTAAGGACATGACGGTCCTGCATATTTAGGGGCATGCCAGCCTGCGTGTCTTCTGGATTGGTGTTTTGCTTGTGCTTGTGTGCGAGTGCTTGTGCTACTTGCTGGTGCTCTGCTTGAAATGGTTGCTGATGTTGAATGCTTCTTTATGGCGTTTTGTAGTCTAGCCGAACTTTTTGTTTTGAATGCTTGCTGCGTGTTTGATCTGGTGCTTGTGCTTCAATGTCATTCTCGTAAAAGAGGCCGTGTGTTTATGTGTTTGACTTGTAGAAGAGGCACGGTGCTTTTGATGGACTCGTAAGAGGCTTGGTGTTCTTGTAGGATTCGTAAAAGAGTGTAAGGTGTTTTTGTGACTCGTGAAGAGGTTTAGTGTTTTTGCTTGACTCGTAAAGAGGTTTGGGTGTTTTGCTTGACTCGTAAAGAGGTTTAGGTGTTTTTGTGACTCGTAAAAGAGGCTTAGTATTTTTGTTTGACTCGTGAAGATGTTTAGTGTTTGGCTTGACTCGTAAAAGAGGTTTAGGTGTTTTTGTGACTCGTAAAGGAGGCTTAGTGTTTTTGTTTGACTCGTGAAGAGGTTTAGTGTTTGGCTTGACTCGTAAAAGAGGTTTAGGTGTTTTTGTGACTCGTAAAGGAGGCTTAGTGTTTTTGTTTGACTCGTGAAGAGGTTTAGTGTTTGGCTTGACTCGTAAAAGAGGTTTAGGTGTTTTTGTGACTCGTAAAGGAGGCTTAGTGTTTTTGTTTGACTCGTGAAGAGGTTTAGTGTTTTGTGTGACTCGTAAAGAGGTTTAGTGCTCGTAAAAGAGGTTTGGGTGTTTTTGTTTGACTCGTAAAAGAGTGTAGGTGTTTTGTGTGACTCGTGAAGAGGTTTAGTGTTTTTGTTTGACTCGTAAAGAGGTTTTTGTGTTTTGTTTGACTTTTGCGGGAAAAGCAAAAATTGATCCTGATTTTTGTGACTTTTGCGGGAAAAGCAAAAATTGATCCTGATTTTTGTGAATTTGTATTATATGGTGTAGCCCCCAGTTTGACTTAGGTTTTAGTGTAAAACGTTAGTCAAACTTGCTGTAGCTGCTTCTGATTTTAGCCCCCAGTTTGACTTAGGTTTTAGTGTAAAACGTTAGTCAAACTTCTTTGCAATGCTTCTCGATTTTAGCCCCGGTTTGACTTAGTTTTTAGTGTAACGCGTTAGTCAAACTTTGTTGTAGCTGTTTTTGAATTTAGCCCCCAGTTTGACTTAGGTTTTGGAGTAAAAACGTTAGTCAAACTTTGTTATATTGTTTTTGAATTTAGCCCCAAAGATGTGCTGATCTTTCGCTTTGTGGGTGACGGCCGAAGTGCAGGAAATGACTTGCGTTAGCGTCGTTGAACGGACGCCGTCAGGTGAATGTGGTCGTTGGCTGACCTTGCTTGTAGCTGTACTTTGAGACCTGCAATGTTATGTTAGTTGGGCGAAACCGCGAATCTCGATTGAGATTATGGGCCTCGAAATGCGTGAAAGTGCAGTTTTAAGAAAATGCATCGTGCTTTATGTGAAAACATGTGTAAAACGTGTTTTGACAGAAATGATGTATGAAGTTTGCAAAAAGTATTTTGATGAAAATGCAATGTAAAAATTGCGCTTTTTGAAATATGAGTTGCGAAATGCGAGAATTATAATTTGCGTTGATCTGAAAGTGTGTTTGAGGATGACGGGTTTTTTGAATGTGAAAAACAAAAAACGTAAAGTTGGGATGTAAAACGAGGTGATGTGATACACGGCTGCGTTCTTTTGAGTAAGAGGAGGTGTTTGTGACGCGAGAAAAGGGGTGTAATTGCCGTAATGGCGAGGGTTTGAGGTCGGGCGGTTCGTTGTCTGATAGGATGGTGTCTGGTGTTTTGGTGTCGAACAGTTGTCGTCTCCGCTTGTGATCCGGGAAATCGAGGAAATACGTGCCGTTGATGAAAATGGTGCCGAAGAAACCCTGTCGTTGTTTGCTGTCAACCTTAACTGTTGATGGTGCTGTCGTGTAGTTTGCTTCGTTATTCCTAAGACCTAAAGAGACATCGGAGGTCGTAGTTTTGTCTTTCGCTCTAGGGACGGAAAATCCAAAACGTAAATGCTTTTGACTATTGCTAATGAAAATGAACGTTTTCGTTTACGTTTGCCTTGTTTGCTGTTTTATGAAAATAGTTATATCCTCGACTTTTTTAAGCTTTGGATCATGCTCTTGTGTTTGCGTTGACTGTGTCTTCGACCTTTTTAAGCTTCAGACGTGTCATTTTTGTGTTGACTGTGCCCTCGACCTTTTTAAACTTTGGGCGTGTCGTTTTGTGCTGAATATCGTCTTTTTAATCCTTTGGATTTTCAGACGGATGTTTTGTGTCGACTATGCCCTCGACTTTTTTAAGCTTCGGGTGCGTCGTTTTTGTGTTAAATATTGGTCGCGCTTTTCGCAAAGCTGCCTACGTATCCACGTGAGTGGAATCAGACCGGCGTAGTTCAGAGTTGCATTTTGTGTTGAATGTGCACATTTAGGGGCATGCTGGCCCAGGAATTTGTTTTTGATTTATGTACAGGGGTGCACGTTTAAGGGCATGCCGGCCCATGAAATGCCTTTTTTGATTTTTGTGTAGAATGTGCACGTTTAAGGGCATGCCGGCCCAGGAATTTGTTTTTGATTTTTGTACAGGGAGTGCACGTTTAAGGGCATGCCGGCCCATGAGTTGTGTTTGTAAAAGGGGTGCACGTTTAAGGACATGCCGGTCCATGAGTCGCTTTGTAGAAGGTGCACGTTTAAGGGCATGCCGGCCCGTGAATTGCGATTTTTAACATTTTGTCTGTTTGCATCTTATAAATACATTGCAGAATGTTTCTTGGGTGCTGGTTGTTTTGTGGTTGGGAATAATTCGATACCAGGGTTTTGTATGTTCAGCCCCAGTGGGGTTGGTAGTATGAGTATATCACGGGTTTCTTTGTCTTAGTTTTGCGTCGATAGGCGATATCTGGATGTGTGGGGGTTTGTTTAGCTGGGATGAAGGGTTAGGTAATGTGTCCGTGGATCCTTGTAGGTCGTAGACATATGCTTCGCATGCTGTGGTGTTGGTGGTGGCTTTGAAGCCTTGAGAGAGGGGTGCGTGGTTGTCTTTTGTGATTGGTAGGAGTATTCCTGCATTATGATCGTGGTGGTTGGACACCTGACTGATTGTTAAGTCTTTTGTGTTTGTGTTTTTTTGTGGTGTTATCGACGAGAATGTCGATGCGTAGAGGATTGTCCTTTGGACATGCTTTGTTTAGGTTGCGGGGGTCAGCGTATACTGGGATTTTGCCGTTTTTTTTTCGTGGCTGGATTGTGTTTGATGTCCAGTTAACGTTTTTGTTGGCTTGGACGATGTGTTGTGACTTTTGTTTGATGGGCTTGATGCCTTGCTTTTGTTGGGGTGTGGGGTGTTTGGTCAAAGGCGGGTATATCTTTGCGAGACCAGATGAGGGTGTTGTTTGATTTTTGTGAGTAGCTTGGAGGCTGCATATTTTCGTCTGTGCTTAGGGAAATCCACGGCGGTGACTCCCTGGGTCCTTGAGGTGTTTTGGTATTGACGGTTGTTGTTTGTTCAGGGACGGAAGGTAGCTTAGGTATGGGTGATGGGAGGTTGTCTGGGTCTGGAAACAGTGCCTGCAATGTATTTATATGATGCAATGTTGTTTTGTTAAATGTTATCGCAAACGTTAGAGTGTGCAAAAGAGAATGTGTAAAAGTAAAGAGGCACAACGAGGCAAAGTGTAACCGAAAACATTCTTGTCATTAATGTTGTTAAAAGCAGTTACATTTGAAAATTGCTTAGATTTATAGAGATTAGGACAACCCTACAAACTCTAAAATCCTAAACTAGGTCTACTATTTAGGAATGTAATTGCGCGTCCTGGTTGACTTAGAAGACCTAGCGTCATGATGACGTGGGACCCTAAACCTTAGGCGTAGATGCTTGAGCTGAAACCACCTGCGTCATTGGTGGATTCGTCGATGCTTTCTCAAGTGTAGGAGGGTTGTTCGGAAGTTCGAGGCTTTGACGGTGATGATTTCGTTGTCCAGAGGTAGTTTAACCTTTTGGTGCAGGGTTGATGCGACAGCTCGGGTAGCGTGAATCCAGGGCCTACCCAGCAACATATTGTATGTCGGGGGAATGTCCATGACCTGGAATTCAGTTTTCGTCACGACATGTTCTGTCATGACGGACAGTGAGATGATGCCTTTTATACTACGGAGTGTACCGTCGTATGCTGCCACGTTGTCTGAACAGGGAGTGAAGTCGTCTTCGTCCAATCCCAATTTAGTGGCGGTCGCAAGAGGCAGGACATTGACTGAAGAACCGTTATCGACGAGGGTAACGAGTAGTGTCATGCCACGGCAATCTACGGTTATGTGGAGTGCCATATTGTGTGCAGCTCTAAAGGGCGGCAGGTCCGCGTTAGAAAAAGTTATAGTACCCGGTAGCCAGTCCCGGATGATGTGGCTAACAAATTGCGCCGGAGGCATCTGTCTTGCCACCGGAGTGACCTGTAGGATTCGACGAAGGGCCTTGCGATGCCTGGGTGAATCCTGCAAGAGTTGCCAGGCTGAAATGCTTGATTTTGTTTTTGGAAGTTGCTTTGGCAGCGTATCCTCGGCGCCAGGCCAGGTTGAGGAAACAGGTGGAGCAGCCTCGTCCACGAGTATGCCCTTGTCCTTGTTGTTGTTTGTGAGCCTGGACGGGAACCCTGGCGGTTCTGGAGGAGCTTGGTACATATGTGGGAGGCATGAAACCTCGTCGTCGCTGTCGGACCACCTGATGGGATGTAGATAAAGGGACACATGCACGAAGACCCTTTCGCCCGCGTGCCTTGCTTTTGTTTTTGTTTTTGTCTTGTGAATGTGCTTAGTGCTGTCGTTGCAGTCGTTGGTATCGCTGCTAACGACATTGACCTCATGGTTGTTTGTGGTAACCGGATGAGAGCACTCGAGAATGGGAAATGTTCCCACAAAGATAGTGCGAGCACGGAGTGTGCTATGCTGGTGTGGTGGTTTAGGAGCCGCGTTTGGCTTTTCGATCGTCTTGTTGTCGATCATGTCTTGGATTGCATTCTTCAGACGGAAGCAATCCTCGGTGTCATGCCCATTAACCCTGTGGAATTCACAATAGGCGTTTTGGTTCCATGACTTTGTTTTCTTGTGCTTAGGTGGTATGTTGGTGGGGCTAGGAAGCCGCAGAAGGTTTCTCTTTACGAGCTTCTTCAATGCCTTGGAGTAAGACATGTAGAGGGGGTCAAAGTGTCGTTGTTTTGACGAGGATGGCCCCGTAGAGGATGACTAGGGTGTTGGGATTGTAGGCTGCGTTGTGAACACAGGTGATGCCGCTAGTGCATCGAGTTAGCGATCTTGGTGGCTTAGTTTTTCGTGATTCGGGATGTCTTGCCTTTGTGACCACGACTGTAGCTTTGGCCAGGCTTGTAGTTCGCGCATTTTGTCTTCAAGGAATTGAATTCCTTAGCATCTTGGGCGGACTCTTTGGCGAAGAGTCTAGCGTTCTTGGACCTCGAACTTTGCATGACGGCCAAAAGTTCAAGTGAGACGTGAGATTAGTGATCTTGTCGTTGAGCAACTGGATGTGTTCACGGTCACGGGTGATTGCAGTGCGAGGAGGGCAACCGTTGGTTGGGAGGTTGAAATGGGGATCCATGTTTCTTCCTGCGGCCAGTGTATCAGGGGCTTTAAGTGGGTAAACTCGCAGCGTTAGACTTTAGTGACCCGAAAATGAAAGAAAAGACTCGATCTCGCATTCGCAACCCAAAATAAAGTGTATAAAGAAATGTGCAGGACTCGACTCGTGTTTTTTAGCTGAAAAGACACGGGAGGCTTTTGAGGTAGAGATAGGTCAACATATCTCTTGTCTCGATGTAAAAAAGGTTTTGTATGATCACATCTGATTAGCCCTGGTTAGCAGTATGTCGCTTGGGGGCTTATCGTTAGATTGTGATATGAAAAGGAGTCAAAACGAAATAGCGATAGGCTACTCGATTTGAGGATGTTAAAATGAGTAAAAAGCAAGTATTGTTTGCTTTTTACGTGTGGTAGAGGAAGTCAAACCAAAATGACGATAAGTCAGTTGATTTGACATGTAAAGTGACGGGTTCGTGTTTGAACGATCCTGTATTTCGTTTTTGAAAAGATGTTTGTTTGGATCGAGATGACTAGAAAGTCATTCGGCCCGAAGTGTTTCAGATGCATAGTGTAAAAGCAATTGTTTTGATTAAAATACCCGAAATGAATTGACATTTTGGGGTTTTGCTTTGTGAAATGCTTTGCGATAGATGAATTACGACGATACGTCAGTCGTATAACTCATTTATGTTTTGTAAAGGATCGGAAATGTAGTGATTATTTCTGATCGAGTTTGAATGTCGCGGCGTCTTTGTTTATGCAGTTCGTTTGATGATAGGTCAATAAACCTGACGTTAGTGTTTTTTTGAAAGCATGACTTTTCAGAAATGTTTGAAAATGTATTTTGAAAAGACGTCTATGAATGCATATGCTTTGAAAATGTTTTGTATGATTTTGTTTTGAAAGACGACTATAGTGAGGGTACTATAACTTCGCATTTGTACGTATAGACACGGGGTTTTTTGCTTTTGGGTAAGGTTCCCTTCGGTCATTCCCGCAACGTTTGTGTAGGGTTATCCGTAAGATTGCACACGTTTGAGTGTGAATTCAATACGGGTCCTAGAGCGTCCAAGTTTGACTGTTACGATCGTTTGTACGGATGCCGTACTTGTAATCGTGAAGGGGTGAGAATTCGGTTTGTCCTGAATAGTCTCGCTTATGAAGCGAGCGCTATTAGGGGCCGATTCTCGAGGGTGTATGGCTCGTAAATCCCGGAGGATTTGACTCGAACGTTAAATTGCTCAAACATCGAAAGCGTAATTGTTTTCAAATTTTCAAGCTTTGCCTCTTTGTGTTTTTAAAATAAAAGAAAAAGTTTATTTTCTTTAAAAAAAAAACGTGCTCTCCCCAGCAGAGTCGCCAACTGAAGGTACCGGGAACCTCCTCGACGCCTCGCGCGAGCTTGCTCGAATAGGAGCAATGCGCTACGCGAGAAAATTGCATAAGTGCAAAAGTGTGCGAGTTTGCTATGGGGGATATCATTGCTCGATTGCTTGAAAATCGTTTTGAAATTGCTTTTTGGAGTCGCCACCAAATTTAAAGGAATTTGAAACCTTTTCGACGCGTCTTAAATCATAAGACGCGAGTCTTAGAATTCAAGGCGCGTCGATACCTATCCTCCTAAGGTTATTGTGAAATCAGAGTGGATTCGGGGCAAGGTTACTTTTCAAGAGTTTTATCAAAATGTTTTATGAAAACTGAAATTGAAAAGACTACGTAAAATAGTCTCTACTAATTTGAAAACAAATGCTTAATTTCGATGTTTGAGCAGATAAAACGCTACGTACAAGTGCGAATATGACTCGATAAAAATGCAAAGTAATGCATGCATGTGAGTCGTTAAAGTTAACGACGTTTTGCTTTAGGAAATATACGAGAAATAATAATTCATTGATTTGAATTAATATAAAACGTTATTTTCCGACTTTTGTCTAATTCTAGTATTTTGAAAACCCTCAGTTTTGCATGTTTAAAAGACTAGTTGAAACGGTACAAGTTAATGTCGAATCCGTGTTTTAGTCGTAATTTAATGCATAAAAAAGGATTTGCATAAGTGTAAAATGTAACGTCGGTTTGCTTTAGTGACAGTGAGTCGTTTGTTTATGCGATATTGGCGGGGTTTAGACGGATTAGGAATCCGAATTACTACAACCGTATTACGAATACGGGTTCGTTATGCCAATATCGGGTTGGGTTAATGTAACCCTTGTCCGAGTCTAATCCGAAGGTAAAGTGTTTACCTTGAAATGCAAAGACGACAATTCGAAAATGCTAAGTGTTGTAAGAGAGAGGAGTGAATAATGTGTGTTGATTATGAATGAATGAGGGGGTATATATAGGGGAAAGGTGGAGCTCGTACAAGACTCAAAACAAGTCGCCAGTAAGGTTTTAGGGGGTAAAACAAGTCGCCAGTGAGGTTTTAGGGGGTAAAACAAGTCGCCAGTGAGGTTTTAGGGGGTAAAACAAGTCGTCTGTGAACAAACGACTTGAAAACAAGTCGCTGTTGACAGCGACTTAAAACAAGTCGTCTGTTGACAGGCGACTTGTTTTCAAGTCGTTTGTTCACTTACGACTTGTTTTGGGTTGTTTTTGGGCCGTTTTTTGTGTTTTGACGTATGTGATTGATTGGGCTGAAGCTCTTGTCGGGTGTCTTGCTTTTATCCAAGGGATTTTTGTGTGTGTTTTGATGTGTGTCATGCTTTGGTCCAATGGACCAAAGTTTGACGTTTTTGGTTCCGTTTGTGTTTCGTGTTTGGCGTTTGGTTTTGTCGTGTTTTTCGATTTTGGCTCGAAATAAAAATGTTTCGTGTTGTATTATTTTGTAATATCGTAAAATTTGGTTTTACGAAAATGTGACTCGTGAGGTGAGTTGGCCCGTTTTGAGTGCGTATTTTTGTAGTTGCGGGTTGGTTTTTGTGAGGCCGTTTTTGTGGGCTGCTTTTGTGGGTTGCTTTTGTGGGGGAATAATCGTGTCGTGCTCTCTCGGCTTGAAATAGAACGACAAAATTAATGTTCATTTTACGAAATATGCAAATTCTAAAATAATACGTTAAAAACGACTAAAATGTTTTAGACACTTTGTACCGTTTCGTCTATTTATAAAACATGCACAAAAGTCCATTTTCATCATTGGGTTGCTTTAGGGGGGTACGGATACGGGTATCTACAATTATATTTATGCAACGTGTTGCATAATACAATATTCTCACAATTCTCGTATGCGATGCCATTGTTTTAGCAATTAGTTTGCTGAAACGTCTTAGATTTTAATTTAATCTTTCGATTTAGTAACTTTTATATATGGCAATGTGTTAGCCATAATTTTCGGGAGGAATATGTTTCTCTCGTTTTGGACAGAATTTATTATTATTTTTTACGCTTGTTATTCAATTTAATTTTGCCCATCTGAATGTTGTCTAGAATCTCTTATTATTTAATCCATTTTGTTATTTTTGCGGGGTTTGTATTTTATGATGTAGATGATACCATTTCACCTTCCCTTTTAGTGATGATCATTTTAATATGGTTATGTGCCTATTATTTTTCATCTATTATGAAATAATTGGTTGGTTCAGTTTTTTCATTTAAGAGTGGTTACTCAATTGATGCAAAGAGTCAAAACTTTTTCGCAATATCGATTGCCAATGTTTCTTTGATTAGTTCAAAGATAATGACATGTTTTCTTAGAACGATAACTGTGTGTGTTCAGTAGAAAACATGGATGTTTGACATACGCAGAGGAATTTCGACTTTGGTCGTGTATTTCGCTTAGCTTTTAGAGAGGTCACTGCTTATGGCGGTGTGTATCTTTTAAGTTAATGTCAAACTAGTTGGTGGTAGTTTCAAATTAGTTTTTGGAACAATAATTTAATTCATTTACATTTTAATATACGTTAAGTTATGTACTACCCGCAGTGTGGTGATTCGCTTATGGATTGGTTCCTGAGTATTTGTGAAATTTAATAGACTATTATCTTGTATAAGTTACAAGGACTATCTCTTGGTGAGTGGGAGGATCTTAGAACTGCTATGGACACCAAGGATATAGTGTAACTTTTCCTAGTGTTTTTGGATAGTGGGAGCAATCCTATAGTCCATCAAGTGGTTAAGTTTGTCTATTAATTCTTTACTAAAGGGCAATATTTTTCACTTTGGTGTGAAGTGAGAACCTAAAACAAAAAGTTAGTCTTTATGTGACAAATGTGCTCTTCTGAAGAAAGTGGGAAATTTTAGCGTCTTCCGAGTCTTCTTATTCTACTCTTATAGTAAGAGTATGTAGCCTAATTTTGAGATGGATGACTAATATGAGAGATGATGGATATCGTGACTGTTATGATCTAAGTTGATAAGGTGGAAGAATATATTGACATTCTCATATGTTGAGTTTGATCTAAGTGTTCTTCTAAATTTTGGTTGTCCATTTATTTAAATATGTTTTAAGATATATGGACATAAAAACTTACTTATTTTCAGAATAATGAGTTTATGCTGGAAAAGAGTAGTACATGGATTGATCGATTAAGTTTGTCTTAATTGGTGAAAATTACATATGTTGTGTATTCTTAGAATTTATCCATGTCTTGAAGAGTTTTGACAGTGATGATATTTTATCCCTTTCAGGCAGGTGGTTGTTTGTCTTGTAAGTGGATAATAATATCCGTATTAATATGTCAAGTACTATTAAAATTAGATTGTGTTTCTATTTTGTTAGTGACTCATTTATCCTTATCTTTGACCTTGTCTAAAGCAGATGAAAATATTAAATATATGAGTATTGATTCATATTGTGATCCAACATGTTGTGTACATGATTAACAATAAAGTTTTGTACTTATTGTATGTGTGGTATAATATAGCAAGCCTTATGCGATACTTTTGTAGTATGCATTGACAAGTCTTTTATAGGACTAGAGACCGTCTTCAAAAGAAGTGATTCAAGCTCATAAGTTGAGTTGAGTGCACAAAAGATAGTGTGTTAAGTGCACATTCTTGTTATGGACTTGAAGAGTTTGTACTCTTCTAGAGCTTTTAAACTTAGGAAGTTTAGATGTTATAACGCATACGTTGCTTGTATAGGCACGTAGAAGGTGTCACTAGGCTTTATGATTGACCTAGTCACACAGGTAATCGCCTTGACGCTTGAGTAGCGTACAAGATGAGACTGAGCCATATGAGCACTAGTTAAGTGCGTATATGTGAATCATCTTTATACATGTGGAGTAGCGAAAAGATGTTGGCTCGTAATGTAGTCGCCTTAGTATGTCTAAGATGAGACTCTTAGTAGTCGAAGTGTGAAAACACCCTAATTTCACACTAAGCCTCAAAACCGAATATCGAGTGTCGGATTGGATATGAGTATATCAATCTAGTGGCTCGGGTTAGATACTTGAGTAGTATCTAGACTTAGTATTCGCACGACATAGAAGAGTGACATGCCCATCGCAGTGGGAGCTATGTTGTGACACATATATCATACTATATGTGTTTTTTTGACCGTTATGGGAGTGATGGAGTTTTCCCTACCCTATCACTGTGTGATCCCTATAGACTGTAACGTCTTTGTGGTACGAAACCCTTCGACTTAGAGCTGTGTTAAAAAGTCGAGACTTGATGACGCTACCTTGGTATGACTCCTAAGGACCTTGAGGATTGGGTTCGACGGACCATATTAGGAAAGCTGTCAAGTTGAGATAGATTATCATTAGTGTCTGAGGAATGATCAATTCAACTACACCATGTTAAGCCCGTCCGGCGGTTATATTGAGTATATAACTACATAACATGTTATTGCATAAAGGGACAGAGTATGCTGCGGTGTTGTTTGAATGATCTAGGGAATCGTCATTGTGAAAGTGTTATGTTAGTTTGATGGAGACTTAATATAACACTACTTATTTCTAAAACCGGTCGCACACCTCATTTCCGTATGAAACGTGATTGGTTGTTTTTTGTTAAGTTGTGTGTTGGACTATCGACGTAGTTGGTTTTGTACCAAGTAGTAGTGTCGAACTTGGTTGTGTAGCCAAGTTGGAGTATGACTCGGTTGTGTGGCCGAGTGGGAGTGTTGAAATTTGAACGGCCACATTAGTTGTGGTATTTACAAGAATAATTAATTTAGTCAATTAATTAGGTGATTAAGGCAAAAATAATTGAGAAAATAAAATAAGATTTTATTACTCATTATACCAAAAGGTTTTGTAACCTCCTTATTCACATTATATATAATTGAGTACTCCTTGGAAGTGTATAAGGAGAATTACTTCTGATTCACAATAGCACACACAACTAAATCACACGTTGAGCCCTCCATTGCTAAGGCGCTCGGGACTTGAGGCGTGGACATATATGGTGATTCTTGTAGCCACCGTGAAACGGTTTTCCTGGGTAAAGAGTTAACGCAACGATCCGCTTCCGCATCGAGAAAGGTACGATCACTTTCCTACAATTATTATTGCAACAACAATGAACAAACGATTTCGTTCGTTCACTTCTCTTTCCCTCATTTCATTCTCATTTACTCTTAACACTAATAACACTTTTGGATCCATCTTATTTTATAGTTGTTGCTATAAAATAATAATAATAATAATAAAAATAATAATAATAATAATAATAATAATAAAAATAATAATAATAATAATAATAATAATAATAATAATAATAATAATAATAATAATAATAATAATAATAATAATAATAATAATAATAATAATAATAATAATAATAATAATAATAATAATAATAATAATAATAATAATAATAATAATAATAATAATAATAATAATAATAATAATAATAATAATAATAATAATAATAATAATAATAATAATAATAATAATAATAATAATAATAATAATAATAATAATAATAATAATAATAATAATAATAATAATAATAATAATAATAATAATAATAATAATAATAATAATAATAATAATAATAATAATAATAATAATAATAATAATAATAATAATAATAATAATAATAATAATAATAATAATAATAATAATAATAATAATAATAATAATAATAATAATAATAATAATAATAATAATAATAATAATAATAATAATAATAATAATAACAAAATTGTTTGTTCATTGTTGTTGCTATTATAATAGTACTAATAACACTTATTTTATTTGGCTTTTACAATTATTACAAATATTATTATTATTATTATTATTATTATTATTATTATTATTATTATTATTATTATTATTATTATTATTATTATTATTATTATTATTATTATTATTATTATTATTATTATTATTATTATTATTATTATTATTATTATTATTATTATTATTATTATTATTATTATTATTATTATTATTATTTACAAATAAAACTGCACTTAAGAAAATAACAAACCAGGTCGAATACTTTACGAAATAAGTGGGGTAGTAGAAAACATAGGCCGAAAGGCTATCTCAATAGCGGCATCTAAAATGCCTATACAAACTCAATTTATTATTTCAGGATAAGAAGGCAGAACCAATGGAAAGAGGACTCGACTTAAAATATAAAACCCGACTTAAAATGACATTCGCTTATAACAAGATACGAAAATACAGAGTATTACAAACATTTATTCAATGAAAATCTATTTTTGACTTTTCCCTTGTGATTTCTTTAAGACGATTCCACTTCTTTCTTTATCTTGGATTGTGTGAATTTGTTGGTGTTCAAACCATTACATGATAACTCAGAAAATGGTAGATTTGCCATTTTTGGTACGTACAAGTTCTGTCCGTCAGTTTAAAGGTGTGTGTCCATGTCCACCTTTACTCATTAGTCTATGCCTTAGCTTCTTTCCAATGACAACTCCATATAAATCAGTTCGTGCAATATAACAATTAATTAGTTTATGCCATTTTTTTTTTTATCAATGTCATTCATTATGACGTCCGTGTAACTATTCTAACTATTAAGTCGCTGGCTCCCAGGCACAATATGATAGAGTTCACAAAATGACTCATTACAAGCCTCATGAGTCTCTTGAGTTACGTATTGACAGATATATGAATTGGAGTAAGTTGGTTGAGCGTGTAAGGGTTAGTGAGGCGGTTTTTGGAATATTCTTGTCTATTTCAGTGATTTACGAAGAGATCCTCCGATAACAATATAAGATCCCTACATGTTTCATAAAGAGATCCCAAAAAAGTTTCGGCTGAAAAGGCAAGAAGGCATGCGACGTAGATTACAATTCATGGAGATTCAAAATCAAGATGGTGATTATATGAGAGCCAATCCTTTAGCATTCGACCATTCAAAGGTAATTCTCATTTTCTGATAATTGTTTTTGTTAACATTGCTCAATCTTTTTGTTAACACAAAATTAAGGAAATAAATTATCATATATTTTACAGATAAAGATTTGAACTATAAAATTATACTGTTAATGAATGACCATCAATTTTCCGTTATCTTTGTATTTCCCTCCTCTTTACCAAGTTAATGCATTATTTCTGCTGGTTTAGTCCATGGTCCATAATCTATAGATGAGGTATTTTCAAACAAGAAGGAAAAATTAATTATAATTTTTTTTTAATTCAATCATTACATTTTGCATTTCATTTTTGCATTTCGATTCGATCCGAGTTAGAAAGAATACAAATAGGTTCATTTTTCGGGGTCTTCAAAAATATGATAATCGGTTTTCAAAAGTTTGCATTTCAAAATTTTTTTAACGACATATCTATATATTCAATCTCGAATTTCCATTGCAATTTATGCATTTTCCAATAACAACGCTAAAAACTTTTTGCCACATATATAAAATAATTTGTAGCTAAATAAGTGTTTTTGCCACATGCATGGCTTGATATGTGGCTATAAAGGTGTTTTAGCCACGTAAATAATTAACTTGATTGTGACTAAATGGATTTTTTTGCCACAAGTTTAACTATTTTTGTGGTATAAGTGATTATTTGCCACAAAATTATTTCCCTTGTGGCATAATTTATTTTTGTGGCAACTAAAATTGATTTTTCTGTGGCTAAATAAAATCATGCCACATTATACAAAAAACTGTGGCATAATTTGTGGCACAAGTTAAAATTTGTTGTAGTGAGTGTTAAGGATTATCATGCATTTAGCTACTCCAATTCTGGTCTGCATCAGAGAATAACATGTATTATTAAACGAATTTAGCCAAAAACTTACAAGAAAAAAACTATACAAAAAGCTTATGGTGTAGCTAAGTTACAAGGATCCTCCTTACAACTAAACAAACACAAGGATCCTCCTTACAACATTTTCTTACCTTTCATTAAGGACTAAAATAATTTTATAAAAAGACAATTAGGTCTTCGAAAACAATTATGAATAACACTAACGAAAAAATTGACTTTTGATAACAGGACTTGAAACTTCGAAGTTTGCGAGGTGAGGTAACTGCATCTGGATGTGGAGAGTTCATGCCGAATTACCAGATAAATTTCAGATGTTTTTGGGTGACTATGGAGATTGGCTCGAGACTTATCAGAAGACGAGTTTTATCCAAGACTTAAGGTGAAGTGGCATCAAAAAAGCAAGAAGATCCCTTGTGATTTTTTTAAGACGATTCTACTTCTTTCTTATCTTGGATTGTGTGAATTTGTTGGTGTTCAAACCATTACATGATAACTCAGAAAATGGTAGATTTGCCATTTTTTGTACGTACAAGTTCTGTCCGTCAGTTTAAAGGTGTGTGTCCATGTCCACCTTCACTCATTAGTCTATGCCTTCTTTCCAATGACAACTCCATAAATCAGTTCGTGCAATAAAACAATTAATTAGTTTATGCCGCCTTTTTTTTTTTTTTTTATCAATGTCATTCATTATGACGTCCATGTTACTATTCTAACTATTGAGTCGTTGGGTCACAGGCACAATATGATAGAGTTCACAGAATGACTCATTACAAGCCTCATGAGTCTCTTGAGTTACGTATTGACAGATATAAGAATTGGAGTAAGTTGGCTGAGTGTGTAAGGGCTAGTGAGGCGGTTTTTGGAATATTCTAGTCTATTCCAGTGATTCACTACATGTTCCATAAAGAGATCTCAAAAAAAATTTCGGCTGAAAGGGCAAGAAGGCATGCGACATAAATTACAATTCATGGAGATTCAAAATCAAGATGGTGCTTATATGAGAGTCAATCCTTTAGCATTCGACCATTCAAAGGTATTTCTCATTTTCTGATAATTGTTTTTGTTACCATTGCTCAATCTTTGTGTTAACACAAAGTAAAGTATCTAAATTATCATATATTTTACAGATAAGGATTTGAACTGTAAAATTATATTGGTAATGAATGACCAAGTTAATGCATTATTTCTACTGGTTTAATCCATGATCCATAATCAATAAATGAGGTATTTTCAAACAAGAAGTAAAAATTATTTATAAAAAACTTTTTTTTTTTTTTTTTTTTAATTCAACCATTACATTTTGCATTTCATTTTGCATTTCGGTTCGATCCGGGTTAGAACGAATATAATTAGGTTCATTTTTCGGGGTCTTCAAAAATTTGATAATCGGTCTTCAAAAGTTTGCATTTCAAAATTTTTTTAACGACATATCTATATATTCAATCTCGAATTTCCATTGCAATTTATGCATTTTCCAATAACAACGCTAACAACTTTTTGCCATATATATAAAATAATTTGTGGCTAAATAAGTGTTTTTGCCACATGCGTGGCTTGATATGTGGCTACAAAGGTGTTTTTGCTACATAAATAATTAACTTGATTGTGACTAAATGAATTTTTTTTGCCACAAGTTTAACTATTTTTGTGGTACAAGTGATTATTTGCCACAGAATTATTTCCCTTGTGGCATAATTTATTTTTGTGGCAACTAAAATTGATTTTTTCTGTGGCTAAATAAAATCATGCCACAGTATACAAAAAACTGTGGCATAATTTGTGGCACAAGTTAAAATTTGTTGTAGTGAGTGTTAAGGCTTATCATGCATTGAGCTGCTCCATTTCTTGTCTGGATCAGAGAATAACATGTATTGTTAAACGGATTTAGCCAAAAACTTACATGAAAAAACTATACAAAAAACTTACGGTGTAGCTAAGTTACAAGGATCCTCCTTACAACTAAACAAACACAAGGATCCTCCTTGCAACAATATCATATCTTTCATTAAGGATTAAAATAATCTTATAAATAGACAATTAGGTCTTTGAAAACAATTATGAATAACACTAACGAAGAAATTGACTTTTGATAACAGGACTTGAAGCTCCGAAGTTTGCGAGGCGAGGTAACTCCATGTGGAGAGTTCATGCCGAATTACCAGATAAATTTCAGATAATTTTGGGTGACCTATGGAGATTGGCTCGAGACTTATCAGAAGACGAGTTTATCCAAGACTTAAGGTGAAGTGGCATCAAAAACTTTGTTAATGTTTATAAACTCAATTTTCTAGCAACCTATTGGATGAGCCATTCCCTGGCATTACTCACTTGCTGCTCTTCATACTTTACACCTTTGTATTTATGATTAGGGCCTTAGGGGTGGTTTCAAGGGAATTCCAAGATGTCCCACATCGGTCACCCCATAAACTTTGTTAATGTATATATACTCTATTTTCTAGCAACCTATTGGATGAGTCATTCCCTGACATTCCTCACTTGTTGTTCTTCATACTTTACGCCTTTGTATTTACGATTAGGGCCTTGGGGGGTTCAAGGGAATTTCAAGATGTCCCACATCGGTCACCCCATAAACTTTGTTAATGTTTATATACTCTATTTTCTAGCAACCTATGAGATGAGCCATTCCCTGGCATTACTCACTTGTTGCTCTTCATTCTTTAGGCCATTATCTGTATTAATGATTTTTTTTGGGGGGGGGGTTAAAGGAAATTTATTAGGAGGTAATCGAGTTAGGGTTTTTATAATTTTTTTTTTTTTTTTTTTTTTTTTTTTTTTTTTTTTTTGTTGTTTTTTTTGTTTTTTTTGTTTTTTTTTTGTGATTATTTAGTTTAGTTTTAAACTATAGTTGTTAATTTTAATAAGGAGATATTCGATTTAGGCTTTTGTTTTAATTTTCTGTTTTAGTGATTCTTTAGTTTAATTTTAAACTGTAGTTGTTAATTTCATTTTTCTTTAAACTTGTAGGCAGTATAATTTTGCGAATTATTGAAACACAAACAATATTAATATAAACAACTATAAAAATTGAAGCAAAAGATAAAGATAATTGATCACAATTTATATATTCATAATCCGAATTACAACCATTAATTGTAGATTTTTTTAATCAAACATGCAAATTAAACCGTGCAAGAAAACCCCGAATACTAGCACCAGCCATGCAACTGTTGGAGTAAGTGTCCTCCACAAATAGTGTGATTACATAATAAATCTCAATTAAGAAATACATGGGGATAATCCTGAATTATTGTCAATTGATTAACGTAAATCAATAACGGTTGACTGACTAGAGTTTGACGTTATTGTCGTGTGACGGCGGTAATCAATTGATCCCTTTGAGTCACACCTATACGAACGTACTCCAAATAACTTTGCTAATTAATTGTATAAGATACAATTAGATTAGTAACTTGATAAATCGACTAATAGTTAGTCAGTGAATTAATTTAGAGAGAAATCGAGTTGGGAACTTTGATGATTAAATTTCATGTCGATAAAATTATTTGAAGAGATGGGAATTAGTGATTAAATGTTAATTCACTAATTGTGTACTAATTGACTAATGAGATTAGTATTAGTGCAATTTTAATATGTATGTAAGTGTACATATATATTAAAGAAGAGTTAAGAGTTTAGTTAAATGATTTATACTTTATCATATTGGATGATTAAGTGATAAATTATAAGTATTTGTGAGATAAATATTGACAAACAAAAGGGGCCCATAAATAGGTCATTTGGACCGTCCAAAATGAGGGAAGAAGGGATTTGATTCCTTTTTGTCTTATTCTCTTTGTTTTTACTAGTTTGTTATGCATGCATGAAACATAATCATTACAATGCATAACATTACTCTAAACAAGAAAAACTCTTCACCCTCCCCTCATACAAATGGCCGGCCACTTTGAGTGTACAGCACTCTATTTTTGCTAGCTTTGCTTATAAAATAAGGTGATAGAAAAATCATTTGGATGCATGCATTTTTCTCTACACCATCTTTCAAAACTCTCTCTAAATAATTAGAAACTAGTTCTAAAATATTACTAAGTGTAGTAATAATAATATAACATATTATCAAGTTACTATTAGTGATTTCTAGCTCAAAATCATTAATAGTTTTGGAGTAGTTCTTGGGTGCAACAAGAAGGAGGTTTTCTCTTTTGGAAACTCGGGTTTTGGAGGACCATCCTAACCTTTAAGCTCAAGAAATAAAAGAGAAAGGAGTTCTCTTTTGTGCCCAATTTAATCCTTTCGAATGTATAATTTTTTACAAACTAGATCTACAAAATAAATTGGTTACTACATAGATCTTGCTCATCAAATTAGAATAATTTGATTTATACTAATTTTGAATTAGTAAAGGTCTCGGCACCTTCAAGTGGTATCAGAGCTAGTTTGTAGTAACAAATTTATTTTGTTCCTTTTTGGAAGTTTTTATGTATTTATTGAGAATAAATATGTAAAAATCCGAAAATAGTGTTAAAATGAGTTTTAACACGAAATTTTTATAGCATGCATAGCTACTAGTCTCACTTTGCTAGTGGTCAAATTTCGTAAATTTTGGATTTATTTTTCTAATTATAATGATATTTATACATAACCGAGTCAAAAATGTGTGTTTTTGGATAAAATAATAACTATAAATAGTTATAGTTTGAATCTGATCACGAAAATTTTACATAATGAAATATGTAATTTATACTTTCTGCACGAAAATTTTCAACTTTTGATTTTGAGTTTTGCGAATTTATATATTTTATTTGATAAAAATCGGTATATAATGAATTTTAATGTTCAAAATATAGTAAACGTTGTTTTCTGGACATGAAATTTATACCAATATTCTTATATATTGGGCGGATGCTGACTTATAAATTTGGCATTTTTTGCTAACTGTTTTGGAAGTTTTATTGATTTTATGAGATAAAATCGATGAAACCGTATGTTTATTGTTCCAAAATTATTTCGTAAAACATTTTGACCAAAATTTGCATTTTTGACATTCTGGAAGTGTTCCAAAATATACAAAATTTTTCCCAAATAAAAATGATTTTATTTTATTTTATTATATATTTGTTAATGCGTTATTCATAAATGGTTATGATTAAAGGTAAAATAATTAGCAAATAACCATAATAATGAACTAAAATCACCATAAATTAGTGAGACTAATTTTTGGGTGTTCTAAATCAGTTTAGAAGTTCTATTTTATACTTAAAAGTGTTTTAAGAGTTATTTATTGATTATTAGGGTAATAATCGATAAATTGTGAGATCGAGATTTAAGCCGTTAAATCAATCAATTAGTTCGGGCGATTTTGGCATGATTTTATACATAAGCATTTGTTTTGTTTGTTTGAATGGATGAATGTCATTTGAATGAATGTTTATTTTACCTAGTATGGCCATAGTTTGCTTTTATTTTTGCCGATATTACCCATAATGAAAGGGAATATTGGTTGGCATGTAATTAATTGCGATCTCGTATCGCTGGCTTGTAATTTAATTAGTTTATTTCATTTATAAATGCATAATTGGATTGATATGTATTCATTTGTAAATTAAATTTGTAACTATTTGTAAATTGAAGACCGGCGATTGATCGTGATGGTGCCCTGGAAGAGTTCTAAAGCAAACAAGGAGGAGCTGTGGAAGAAGTCCATTTGAAGAGGGACCAAAGGAGTTGGTTTCCAATTTGTAACTCCTTGTAATTTTGTTTCATTTCTTAGGTGGCTATACTAGGATTTATGCTTGTGTGTTTGCTTGTTTGTTTGTTTGTTTTCATGCCAAAATCGCCATGCATGCTACGTACCTCCCACTATGATTGTCGATTTAAGTCACGTTACTTAAATTAGTTCACTTATAAAGAATTTTATGACTAAATTTACAAGATCACCCACATTATAAAAATGAATTGAGGTTAAGCCTTTCCAATTGTAGCAACTATGAACCCCATGTTCAGGAAGACCTCCACAACGTGGAACCTTGTTACCATGGGTAAGTAGTGAGAAGTGGTCTCATGCTAAATTGGTTTGAACTCAACCAAATAAGAGTTGTTTGGGGCTAAAAGATGCATTTTAAAGAAAATCATCAACCGAGAGTTCTAGGGTAGAATTAGTCAAGTGTTTACTTATCATTTTATACATAAAAAGAAACATGAGATGTCTAATTTTATCTAGAAACGAGTCTCGGAATCATTTATATAATTTCGTGGGAGATCATTATATAAATGGGCATTTGTTTAAAAGAGTTTTAACAAATGTTTTTGAATACAATGAATACTTATATATTTCCTCTTATTTTGTTGTAGAATTATTTTTGAAATCGCAATTTCTACTTCCGCTCCCGCACCCATTTTGGGTAAAGATTCATGGTTGAGAACCATGATGGATAAGTGTATCCTAAAAGATGACGGTAGCAACTTTGTCGAATGAGATTCGACTATAAGGGGCGCCGCTCAATCCGATAATGTGCTTAAGTTCCTTACCGAACAACCTCCCGACGAACCCGCGGCTAGGTCCTCCGCGGCGGCATGAACCGCCTATGAGGACCACCTAAAGGTTGACAATGATGTGAAAAATGTATTGATTTGGTCAATGTCACCTACTCTCAAACTCCGTTTCGTCACTCACAAAAGTGCATATGAGATATTCACTAGAGTGACGACAATGTTCTCTAAGGCACCGCAAATCAGGCTTTATGAAGCCGCGGTGCGGTTTTTCGATGCTAAGCTTGAAAAGGGTCAAAAAGTTGGTCCTCATGTGCTCAAAATGATTGAGTACATTGACACTCTTGAGTGTCAAGAATGTGCAATTCCGAAAAAGCTTGCGATTAACCGGATCCTCCATTCACTTCCAAATAAGTTTGCTCATTTCCGAGTGAACTGATGAGGGTAAAGTCGTGGTCCCCTATCAAAATAAACCTAGACAAACTACCAACAGAAGCTAGTGGTAAGCAGGGTCGAATCCACAGGGAGAAGGACGAAGTCAAAGGATCGCTTAGCTAAGAAAGGTCGGTCTCAAGGTATGAAAAGTGGGTGTTGTATAGAACTAGACTAAGAACGACAAGTAAAATGGTATAAAAGATATAAGAGAGGGAGATTAGGGTATCAGGTTCATGTGACATCGGTTCAGAACTCAACTCAGAAGGAAATTCAATCAACTGAAATCATGCAATGTGATTAGGTTTTAGGAAAACGCTCTCTCGAGTCAATTTCAACCTTAAGCAAATTTAGCGGGCTCTCGCTACGTACTAAATTCAACTTATCAAATACGCGTGAGTCTAGTTTCAATTCGGCTTTCGATCTTAAACTGAAACAACCTAAATTCAATTCAATAAAGGCGTCCCTAAATTCAATTGATAATTAAAACGCGCAGGAAGAAATCAATTGCATAAATTCAATCGATTAAAGCAATTAAAACAAGTTCTGAATCAACATCACAATCACCCTAACCCTAATCGAAGAATTAGCTAGACATAATTAAAGTAAGAGCAAAGCAATTGATAATAGCAAACATGGAAGAAGAAATAAGAACAATTAAATTAAACCTGGAAGTAATTCTGAATTCGCAATGTAAAGATCGGAACTTGCAATGAATAATCCAACTAAACTAAGAGTTTTGAGAGTTTAAAAGAGAGGAAAAGTTATTCTAATTCTAAAGCAGAGAAAACTAATGAAAAAGATACCCAAAACCCTAACTTAGAATTGTATTTATAGGCCAACGAAATCCGGAGGAAATATGTGAGAACCTATCGGTTCGTGAAGGAACCGATCGGTTCATAGTGTCAAACCGCTCGGTTCAGTGGGAACCGATCGGTTCTTAGGGCCACAGAAGTTCACAGCAACTTTAAGCTCGATTCTTGTATCCGGAACCTATAGGTTTTGCTCTGAACCTATAGGTTTAACTTCACAAATCCTCGTATTGACTCCGAATCAATTCTCGAGCCTCGTCTTGACTCCTCAATACTTGTAAACGCTCCTATAACCCCAGGTTTTAGCTCAGGACCGCCAAAACCTGCAAAATACAAACGAGGAACGACAGTATCGCGATATAAAGCAAATAGCTACTAAAATACTAGTGAAATCAAGCGAGCGTGAGCTAAATGCAACTATAACGGGGGCATAAAAACAATATAAATAACATGTATCAAACTCCCCCAAACCAAACCTTTGCTTGTCCTCAAGCAAACAGTGTCGGAGGAAATCAAAGCATAGCTAGTTAATCACGTTAGCATCTCGAAGTGGACGACCTATGCACATAAACCTACGACCATAGTCTATTTCACCGAAAATAGAGCACAAGTCTCAACCATTCACAACACATTATAATGCTAGCCTCTAACGCTTTCGCAAAAATTAAACTAACGACAATTGGATTCGAGCAAGGCCAACCGAGCATACCACTTTCCATTATACCATTCTTTCCACATCATTTCCTTTTTTCTGTTCTTTCTTTTCTTTTCTTTGTTTTTTTTCTCTTTTGCGCAAATGTGGAGCATCCCTCGTATGTAGTACCGTTTAGCTTGACGTTCACTCGGTGAAAATCGCGCTCGGGTATACATTTTTCCTTAAGGGTTACGTCATTGCTCATACTCTCGGTCGCAACAAAATTCATGGCCACTGTGGTTACTCAAGTCAATGAGTCCCCTCCGAAAGCATCGAAGCATTGCTCCAACATAAATCAGATCTTTCCAATCAAACCACAACCAACAAACCAATCGTTCCACAAACCATTGCCAAGCTCGAATGTCAAAGTCGAGAGTAGACAAAAGTCGAAAGAATTAAGCAAATACAAGTGGGCTAGTGTTTGAGACTCGCAATCTATGAACAGGAAACAAACATATAGTGCAAGCTACGACGATAGAAAGTCGACTTGGGGATACTAAAGATCAAAACAGCACACTAATCAATTCTCCAAACTAGGCAATACAAAGCGAAGAAGGTTTGGAAACGCAAAAAATTTTTAAAATAAGCACACAAAATGGAAAATGCAAAAGAATAAGCGCGAAAGAGCTTTCCTCCCCCAAACCAGAATCACACATTGCCCTCAATGTGGAAAACAGCATAACCACAAGCAGAGGAGGACACAAAAAAGACGGGGGTAGGAAAATGAAAACGAGAAAATGAGGGAAAAAGGAGTAAAGAAAGCTCACATTATCAAGTTGGAGCTCCCCCAAACCGAAGCGAAGCATGGAGTGCGGCTTATGATCCACGAATATGCATCCATTTCAGTCCAGCTATAAAGTGCTTCGGAATAGCACGCGAGAAAAAGTAGGCCGAATCAGCAGGGTCCGGCCAAGGCCGTCAGTGGGACCTGTCTCAAAAATACCAAGGACGCAGAGTCCTCAAGTACCTGCATGCTAAATCAACTATAAATCCCTCATCCTCACGCGCTCAACAAAAGTCTAAAATGTCATAGTCAAAAGCAAACAAACCAAAGAAAAGTACAACAAATTACAAAATGTCAACGGGTTGCCTCCCGGAAAGCGCTGGTTTATAATGGTCCCGCACGACCGTCGTCAAGCTCAATAAATCATGTCAGATTAGGCCAAGGACGTTGGCCACTAGCAGCAGCTTCACTTGGCGAAATAGCATCCGTTCGCCAAAGAACTCGATCTCCACGAGGAAGAGCAGCATAATCCATCACGCAAGGTATTCCATCGCGAAATGGCTCTCCATAATGACTCGCGCCAAGCGCGCCGCAGACCGTGGATCTCCTCTCTATCTCCAGGGATCGTGAACATCCGCCTCGTGACCTTCCGTTCCCAAACCAGGATCACGGCCTAACTGCGTAAGACACGCACAAGAAATGAGAAGAAACATCCTCCAAAGGGTCTCCAATAGAGTGAGACGGAGGGGCAAGGTCAATAGCAAAAGCAGACTCAGGCTGCATAGGGGCACGGGGGAGACTAGACTTAGTGTATGTGTGCTTCTCCCCTCCCACCGAGAGCGACAAGGGCTTATTCCCACATCGATTCTGACTCGCAGATGCGGGAAAGGTCTCCCTAGAATGATCGGGATGTGGGGGTCTTGAGAATGTCTAGGACCACAAAATCGACAGGGATGTAAAGCGCCTACCTTAAGGGACGCCCTTCAGGATACCTAGGGGTCTCTCGCACGCGATTCGATCGGCCATCTGCGACGTCATGGAGGTCACTCCTAGCTTAGTCATATTGAGTTTCTTGCAGATGGAGTAGGGTAGGATACTCACACTAGCCCCCAAGTCACATAACGCGTTCTGCACAACATACTTCCCGATCGAACAAGGGATGGAGAAGGTCCCGGGGTCACTCAGTTTCGGGGGTGAACTACCCTGCAAAAGAGCACTACCCTCCCCCACGAAAGACACAGACTCAACCCCGTCTATTGAACGCTTCCTAGAGATGACCTCCTTAAGAAACTTAGCATACGCAGGAATTTGCTTAACCAATTCAATGAAGGGAAGATTTACCTGCAGAGTCTTGAGGATCTCAAAGAACCGATCGAGCTTGGGGTCCACGGTGGCTGGACGTACACGACCCGGGAAAGGTAGCGTTATTTGAATCTCTGGCGCCTTGTCCTTGACAGCATCATCCGCGTGTTGCTGTCGCTTTGCTGGTCCTGGAGTACACGGCCTAACCGTGTCTGCTGCCCCACTCTTCTCCTCTTCCTCCGGATGCTTCGGGCCATCATAAGCTGTACCACTACGCAACGTAATAGCACATGCAGTATCGGGAGGAGGGTTAGGAGGATTACCTTGTGGTGGCAGGGTACCCTGCTGGCGAGATGCCTGTGAAGCGGCGAGCTGGGCCACTTGGTTCTCCAACATTTTGATTGCAGCATCCTTGGCTTGATCACTCTTTTGCATCTGCTGCAACATCATCTGTTGAGACTTCTGCATGTCCATCGTCACCTGCGACATCTGCATCATCATGGCCTTCATTTCGGCCATAGGATCGGGGCCCTGTGTAGGTTGAGGTGGTGGTGTGTAGGGTGGTTTTTGGTAGTTGGGTGGAGGTGGTTGGTAGTTTTTGTGGGGAGGGATGTAGGGTTGGTTTTGTGGAGGTTGGGTGGTTGGGTTCAACACATTCTGGTTACGATACGACAGGAGTGATCGATCATAACCAAGTTGGTTCTGGTAGGGCAAGTTCTGTGGGTAAGATTGGTAAGCATGAACTTGCTCGTGGGGCGCAGCATACCCCGTAGTATAACCCATATCGTGCCCCATAACAAAGATTCACGTGGGCACGGAAGAACCACCTCCTGCATCATGCTAATCTGCGCGATCGCAAAGAACTCGACTAGTGAGCGCAGAAATACTCCCTTATCACGGTCATCATGTGCGGATAGTGAATTCCTCGCGCTTCCCAAACCGTGAGGAGTGAATCGCCATCTCCTCTATCAACCCCTAAGCTTTGTCATCATCGGCGTTATTAGCAAAACGCCCTCGGCCAGCCGAATCAAGAATAGCCCGGCTCTCCGCATACAACCCATTGTAGAAGGTCATGATCACCAACCAAGTACTAAGCCCGTGATGAGGACAGTCTCTAATCAGCTTCTTATACCTGTCCCACGCCTCAGCAAGCGACTCGTCGAACGTTTGTTTGAAGCCTTGAATTTGGCTTCTCATCTGATTAGTACGTTCGGGAGGGTAGAACTTAGAGTAGAACGCAAGAGCAAGACCATTCCAGTCAGTGATCCCTGCGGCTAACCTGTCAAGGTCCGTGATCCATTCACGAGCCCGATCCTTCAGCGAGAAAGGGAATAGCATTTCCCTTATTTGTTCTTGGGTGATCCCGGCTTGCTTTATTGTAGAAGCGATGTCGGTAAACACTTGCATGTGTCGACCGGGATCCTCGGTGGGATAACCACCAAACTGGTTCCGCTCCACCAAAGTAAGAAAGGCGGGGCGGATTTCAAAGTTGCCCTGCAACGTAGCGGGCATCGTGAATCCATTGGGAATGGATTCCGGTCTAGGAACCGAGTGACTAGAAAGTTTAGGCATAGTCACAGGCGGTGGAGATAATGGAGTAACCGGAGGTGAGTCCTCTTCGTAGGACGATTGCGTAGCACTAGACGACGCTTCCTCAATATCAATAACTCGAATTGCTTGTCTGCGTAACCTGTGTAGCGCTCGTTCAGGTTCAGGCTCAAAAGGAACTAAACCTGTAGGTGACCTGCGCATAAACACAACTACACAAAACAATGAGAAACGGTCTCAAGGAACTAGGTTCCTTGAGACAAGAGAGAAAAACCTAACAAAAACTAAGCAAACACTAACTAGCTAACCGTCTCCCCGGCAACGGCGCCAAAATTGATGAGGGTAAAGTCGTGGTCCCCTATCAAAATAAACCTAGACAAACTACCAACAGAAGCTAGTGGTAAGCAGGGTCGAATCCACAGGGAGAAGGACGAAGTCAAAGGATCGCTTAGCTAAGAAAGGTCGGTCTCAAGGTATGAAAAGTGGGTGTTGTATAGAACTAGACTAAGAACGACAAGTAAAATGGTATAAAAGATATAAGAGAGGGAGATTAGGGTATCAGGTTCATGTGACATCGGTTCAGAACTCAACTCAGAAGGAAATTCAATCAACTGAAATCATGCAATGTGATTAGGTTTTAGGAAAACGCTCTCTCGAGTCAATTTCAACCTTAAGCAAATTTAGCGGGCTCTCGCTACGTACTAAATTCAACTTATCAAATACGCGTGAGTCTAGTTTCAATTCGGCTTTCGATCTTAAATCGAAACAACCTAAATTCAATTCAATAAAGGCGTGCCTAAATTCAATTGATAATTAAAACGCGCAGGAAGAAATCAATTGCATAAATTCAATCGATTAAAGCAATTAAAACAAGTTCTGAATCAACATCACAATCACCCTAACCCTAATCGAAGAATTAGCTAGACATAATTAAAGTAAGAGCAAAGCAATTGATAATAGCAAACATGGAAGAAGAAATAAGAACAATTAAATTAAACCTGGAAGTAATTCTGAATTCGCAATGTAAAGATCGGAACTTGCAATGAATAATCCAACTAAACTAAGAGTTTTGAGAGTTTAAAAGAGAGGAAAAGTTATTCTAATTCTAAAGCAGAGAAAACTAATGAAAAAGATACCCAAAACCCTAACTTAGAATTGTATTTATAGGCCAACGAAATCCGGAGGAAATATGCAGCAGAACCTATCGGTTCGTGAAGGAACCGATCGGTTCATAGTGTCAAACCGCTCGGTTCAGTGGGAACCGATCGGTTCTTAGGGCCACAGAAGTTCACAGCAACTTTAAGCTCGATTCTTGTATCCGGAACCTATAGGTTTTGCTCTGAACCTATAGGTTTAACTTCACAAATCCTCGTATTGACTCCGAATCAATTCTCGAGCCTCGTCTTGACTCCTCGATACTTGTAAACGCTCCTATAACCCCAGGTTTTAGCTCAGGACCGCCAAAACCTGCAAAATACAAACGAGGAACGACAGTATCGCGATATAAAGCAAATAGCTACTAAAATACTAGTGAAATCAAGCGAGCGTGAGCTAAATGCAACTATAACGGGGGCATAAAAACAATATAAATAACATGTATCAAACTCCCCCAAACCAAACCTTTGCTTGTCCTCAAGCAAACAGTGTCGGAGGAAATCAAAGCATAGCTAGTTAATCACGTTAGCATCTCGAAGTGGACGACCTATGCACATAAACCTACGACCATAGTCTATTTCACCGAAAATAGAGCACAAGTCTCAACCATTCACAACACATTATAATGCTAGCCTCTAACGCTTTCGCAAAAATTAAACTAACGACAATTGGATTCGAGCAAGGCCAACCGAGCATACCACTTTCCATTATACCATTCTTTCCACATCATTTCCTTTTTTCTGTTCTTTCTTTTCTTTTCTTTGTTTTTTTTCTCTTTTGCGCAAATGTGGAGCATCCCTCGTATGTAGTACCGTTTAGCTTGACGTTCACTCGGTGAAAATCGCGCTCGGGTATACATTTTTCCTTAAGGGTTACGTCATTGCTCATACTCTCGGTCGCAACAAAATTCATGGCCACTGTGGTTACTCAAGTCAATGAGTCCCCTCCGAAAGCATCGAAGCATTGCTCCAACATAAATCAGATCTTTCCAATCAAACCACAACCAACAAACCAATCGTTCCACAAACCATTGCCAAGCTCGAATGTCAAAGTCGAGAGTAGACAAGCGAAAAGCGAAAAGAATTAAGCAAATACAAGTGGGCTAGTGTTTGAGACTCGCAATCTATGAACAGGAAACAAACATATAGTGCAAGCTACGACGATAGAAAGTCGACTTGGGGATACTAAAGATCAAAACAGCACACTAATCAATTCTCCAAACTAGGCAATACAAAGTGAAGAAGGTTTGGAAACGCAAAAAATTTTTAAAATAAGCACACAAAATGGAAAATGCAAAAGAATAAGCGCGAAAGAGCTTTCCTCCCCTAAACCAGAATCACACATTGCCCTCAATGTGGAAAACAGCATAACCACAAGCAGAGGAGGACACAAAAAAGACGGGGGTAGGAAAATGAAAACGAGAAAATGAGGGAAAAAGGAGTAAAGAAAGCTCACATTATCAAGTTGGAGCTCCCCCAAACCGAAGCGAAGCATGGAGTGCGGCTTATGATCCACGAATATGCATCCATTTCAGTCCAGCTATAAAGTGCTTCGGAATAGCACGCGAGAAAAAGTAGGCCGAATCAGCAGGGTCCGGCCAAGGCCGTCAGTGGGACCTGTCTCAAAAATACCAAGGACGCAGAGTCCTCAAGTACCTGCATGCTAAATCAACTATAAATCCCTCATCCTCACGCGCTCAACAAAAGTCTAAAATGTCATAGTCAAAAGCAAACAAACCAAAGAAAAGTACAACAAATTACAAAATGTCAACGGGTTGCCTCCCGGAAAGCGCTGGTTTATAATGGTCCCGCACGACCGTCGTCAAGCTCAATAAATCATGTCAGATTAGGCCAAGGACGTTGGCCACTAGCAGCAGCTTCACTTGGCGAAATAGCATCCGTTCGCCAAAGAACTCGATCTCCACGAGGAAGAGCAGCATAATCCATCACGCAAGGTATTCCATCGCGAAATGGCTCTCCATAACAGCTCCGTGCGCCGCGCACCGCAGACCGTGGATCTCCTCCTCTATCTCCAGGATCGTAGACATCCGCCCTCGTGACCTTCCGTTCCCCCAAACCAGGATCACAGCCAACCTGCGTAAGACCTGCACAAGAAACAGCAGAAGAAACATCCTCCAAAGAGTCTCCAATAGAGTGAGACGGAGGGGCAAGGTCAATAGCAAAAGCAGACTCAGGCTGCATAGGGGCACGGGGAAGACTAGACTTAGTGTATGTGAGCTTCTCCCCTCCCACCGAGAACGACAAGGTCTTATTCCCCACATCGATTACAGCTCCCGCAGTATGCAGGAAAGGTCTCCCTAGAATGATCGGGATGTGGGGGTCTTCAGGAATGTCTAGGACCACAAAATCGACAGGGATGTAAAACTGCCCTACCTTAACCGGACGCCCTTCAGGATACCTGGGGTCTCGCACGGTCGGCCATCTGCAACGTCATGGAGGTCACTCCTAGCTTAGTCATATTGAGTTTCTTGCAGATGGAGTAGGGTAGGATACTCACACTAGCCCCCAAGTCACATAACGCGTTCTGCACAACATACTTCCCGATCGAACAAGGGATGGAGAAGGTCCCGGTCACTGGGCCGGGGTGAACTACCCTGCAAAAGAGCACTACCCTCCCCCACGAAAGACACAGACTCAACCCCGTCTATTGAACGCTTCCTAGAGATGACCTCCTTAAGAAACTTAGCATACGCAGGAATTTGCTTAACCAATTCAATGAAGGGAAGATTTACCTGCAGAGTCTTGAGGATCTCAAAGAACCGATCGAGCTTGGGGTCCACGGTGGCTGGACGTACACGGCCCCGGAAAGGTAGCGTTATTTGAATCTCTGGCGCCTTGTCCCTGACAGCATCATCCGCGTGTTGCTGTCGCTTTGCTCCCTGGAGTACATGGCCTAACCGTGTCTGCTGCCCCACTCTTCTCCTCTTCCTCCGGATGCTTCGGGCCATCATAAGCTGTACCACTACGCAACGTAATAGCACATGCAGTATCGGGAGGAGGGTTAGGAGGATTACCTTGTGGTGGCGGTACCTGCCGGGCGAGATGCTCGTGAAGCGCGAGCCGGGCCACTTGGTTCTCCAACATTTTGATTGCAGCATCCTTGGCTTGATCACTCTTTTGCATCTGCTGCAACATCATCTGTTGAGACTTCTGCATGTCCATCGTCACCTGCGACATCTGCATCATCATGGCCTTCATTTCGGCCATAGGATCGGGGCCCTGTGTAGGTTGAGGTGGTGGTGTGTAGGGTGGTTTTTGGTAGTTGGGTGGAGGTGGTTGGTAGTTTTTGTGGGGAGGGATGTAGGGTTGGTTTTGTGGAGGTTGGGTGGTTGGGTTCAACACATTCTGGTTACGATACGACAGGAGTGATCGATCATAACCTGGTTGGTTCTGGTAGGGCAAGTTACGTGGGTAAGATCGTAAGCATGAACTTGCTCGTGGGGCGCAAAGATACCGTAGTATAACCCATATCGTGGCCCCATAACAAAGATTCACGTGGGCACGGAAGAACCACCTCCTGCATCATGCTAATCTGCGCAGCAACCAAAGAACCTGACTAGTGAGCGCAGAAATACTCCCCTTATCACGGTCATCATGTGCGGACCGTGAATTCCCTCGCGGCTTCCCAAACTGTGAGGAGTGAACTGCCATCTCCTCTATCAACCCCCAAGCTTTGTCATCATCGACGTTATTAGCAAAACGTCCCTCAGCAGCCGAATCAAGAATAGCCCGGCTCTCCGCATACAACCCATTGTAGAAGGTCATGATCACCAACCAAGTACTAAGCCCGTGATGAGGACAGTCTCTAATCAGCTTCTTATACCTGTCCCACGCCTCAGCAAGCGACTCGTCGAACGTTTGTTTGAAGCCTTGAATTTGGCTTCTCATCTGATTAGTACGTTCGGGAGGGTAGAACTTAGAGTAGAACGCAAGAGCAAGACCATTCCAGTCAGTGATCCCTGCGGCTAACCTGTCAAGGTCCGTGATCCATTCACGAGCCCGATCCTTCAGCGAGAAAGGGAATAGCATTTCCCTTATTTGTTCTTGGGTGATCCCGGCTTGCTTTATTGTAGAGCAGTAATCGGTAAACACTTGCATGTGTCGACCGGGATCCTCGGTGGGATAACCACCAAACTGGTTCCGCTCCACCAAAGTAAGAAAGGCGGGGCGGATTTCAAAGTTGCCCTGCAACGTAGCGGGCATCGTGAATCCATTGGGAATGGATTAGGTCTAGGAACCGAGTGACTAGAAAGTTTAGGCATAGTCACAGGCGGTGGAGATAATGGAGTAACCGGAGGTGAGTCCTCTTCGTAGGACGATTGCGTAGCACTAGACGACGCTTCCTCAATATCAATAACTCGAATTGCTTGTCTGCGTAACCTGTGTAGCGCTCGTTCAGGTTCAGGCTCAAAAGGAACTAAACCTGTAGGTGACCTGCGCATAAACACAACTACACAAAACAATGAGAAACGGTCTCAAGGAACTAGGTTCCTTGAGACAAGAGAGAAAAACCTAACAAAAACTAAGCAAACACTAACTAGCTAACCGTCACTAAGAAGCGCCAAAATTGATGAGGGTAAAGTCGTGGTCCCCTATCAAAATAAACCTAGACAAACTACCAACAGAAGCTAGTGGTAAGCAGGGTCGAATCCACAGGGAGAAGGACGAAGTCAAAGGATCGCTTAGCTAAGAAAGGTCGGTCTCAAGGTATGAAAAGTGGGTGTTGTATAGAACTAGACTAAGAACGACAAGTAAAATGGTATAAAAGATATAAGAGAGGGAGATTAGGGTATCAGGTTCATGTGACATCGGTTCAGAACTCAACTCAGAAGGAAATTCAATCAACTGAAATCATGCAATGTGATTAGGTTTTAGGAAAACGCTCTCTCGAGTCAATTTCAACCTTAAGCAAATTTAGCGGGCTCTCGCTACGTACTAAATTCAACTTATCAAATACGCGTGAGTCTAGTTTCAATTCGGCTTTCGATCTTAAACTGAAACTGTAACACCCCTATTTAAGCCGGGTGGACCCCACCTAAATAAGGGTGTTACGGGACCCAACTGAATGGGTCCTTGAGCAAACACCTGTTTTCAAAACATGAAGACCTGTAAAGACAAGGAGTAAATATATATATAGGATACGCGGTAGCTCAAGGCCACGAGTGGAGTAAACACAAAACTGCAACGACATCGAGATGGCACGCAGGCCCCAAAACTGAATAATATAGCGGGATAAAACGAGACGTCTATGGTGGTAAACTAGACATAAGACTAGCATTATTGTGATTCCCACCAAGCGTCCCTCAATCAGCATGCACACGTCCGAGTACCTAAGGGAAGAAACCAACAGACAACAACCACCTAGTTAGTCGACAGTTAACTCATAATACAAGGAAGGAAAAAGGGGAAAAAGAGGCCTTTAAAGTAAATCGAGACGCGTAGGTGAAATAAACTAGTACTGTTCGATTCTTGGTCTTGACAGAAAATGCCAGAAGCTAACTCGGACGATTACCAACAAATCAAGGCACACAAACAAGTTAAGAACCCCGCTATGTAACCTCCACATAGGGGACTTACCATACCAACAACACCCCGCGCCTCCTCCTTCTGACATCGGGCCACACAGACCTCATCACGTTGTGACATCGGGCCACACAGACCTCATCACACTACGACATCGGGCCACACAGACCTCATCGTATCGCGACATCGGGCCACACAGACCTCATCGCATCGCGACATCGGGCCACACAGACCTCATCGCATCGGGTCACACAGACCACGTAACATCAGCCACACAGGCCTCATCATAAGCTCAAGGTACGGAACGTCATGACAAGAGAACAACAACAACATTCATATAAGCTCGTATTCATAAATCCTTATCCTTTCATGGTTGCACTTATAAGATGGCGTTTTACAAATTAACATACAATAGTTTGAACAACACAATTTCTCTTCGATTATAGACCATGACTTCAACACATACGCCCACTCTACAACACAAGGCACTACTTTCACTATACACATGGTACTCGGTCATCACTCCGAGTACCTACAACACATGACCCATGACAACGCCTCACGGTCACCCCACCACATAGCCATACACGGCTCCCACAACATAACATACCCACGGCACACAACAAACATGCCTATATGGCACACCACAATTGCAACACACGGCATACTCACACTACACTTACACACATATGGAACACCCTCAATTCCTTACATACTATATACACATATTACCCATACTCACATATGTCCACATACACATACACATACACGATTACCCATCATTACATACTCATGATTACATACTCACATCCACTCACAATTATGTACCACAATTACGTATTCATGACTATTGCACAATTACATACACATACTCCCATACAATACATACACATACACATCTGTTGTACTCACAATTACGTACAATATATACTCACATACACATACCCATACAATATAAATATATACACATCCGTTGTACTCACATACACATACCCATACAAATACACATACTCACAATTACGTACTCCCATCATTATGTACCACAATTACATACACATCCTGTTGTACACCCACTATTGCATACATACACTGTGATTTACATGCATTCCATACACACACGACACTCCCATGCTCTCACACTCACACATACTTTTACTTCACAAACAACTATACCAAGATGAGAATCCTTACCCAAGCTTTTTATACTCATAAGCATTTACATTAGACATCATACACAGCATACATACACAATTTATACAAGACTAAGTAAGGAAAGAGTCCTTACCTTGGTTAGTAGAGAAAAGAGTCAAACACCGAGTCAAAGGGGCTCCTCCAAAAATTGACCTTCTATAGCACCCAAAACACCCAAACATCCTCCATTAGTACTTAAGCAACTAAGATATCACTACACAACATATACTATCAAGGATTCATAAAAACCCTAGCTTACAAAGTAATTAACTTGAACTCCAAAAAGACCTCACCTTGCTATTAAACTTGTATGAGGAGATAGAGAAGACGAAGAAGAAGATATTGCAACGAAAATGGAGCGATTTGGTGGAGAAAAACGAAAAACCCACTTGATTTAGTGATGAAGAAGAAGAACACGGCTCCTTGGAGCCCTTGAGCTGAATTTTTTTGTTTGTTTGATCTTTAATTTTATGAGTGAGAATGTGTGGATGTTGTTTTTGTGAGATAGAAAAACAAATGAGAGTGTGGGGAGGTTTGTGCATGATTCATACTTAAATAACTCCTTGACTAGAAAAAGAGGCGGTCAAACTTAGTCAACATAAACTAAACTAGCGATTTCCTCAAAACCCGACTAACACAACCCTCGTTAAGCCAAAACAACAAACTTTCCAACATCTCACCATTTTTACGAGTCCCCCGAGCATAAATAAGCTATACTTACGAGTTCAAAACTAAATTTTCACTAAAACCTTCAAGAGTAAAAATAGCTAGTCTGCAATAGTATAACGACTCAAAAATATCGACCACAGAAAAATACGGGGTATTACAATCTTCCCCCCTTAAAAGAATTTCGCCCCGAAATTCACAATACCAAGCAACCATCAGAGCAAAACAGTCTACAAGTAAGGCACACCCTGACTTCGATCACAAGATCATTAATAACAATAAGCTTTGTAGAGCTACTCAATCATCCAAGCCCTGTAAATAACAACACAACAAAACAAAATTTTCGCGCTTTTTACCCCCTAAAGAAAAGAGTTACGCCCACGTAACTAACAAACATAGCTAAATTCTAATATTCACGACCACAAGACCGGACGTCATATAATCATCGATGGTTCAAGCATAAACACACTTAAATGCAACCAAACGCAAAGTAATATATTCACAACACACACCAATTCACTTCACCGAGCATTACCTATTCGTTTAAGCCTAACAGTGAAGAAATCATACAACAATTGAGCTCATAAAGCACCAAATAAGAGCGGACAGCAGGAGAAAACGACAGCATAACAACAGTAGCAGAACATGTAACGACAGCAGCCACACAACCTGTTACGGCTTCCAACACACAGTCACGAGATTGCTGGCCACAATTCACGCACGAAACAGCAGTACGGACTAGCATGTACTAGCAGTGAACCCAACCTAACTCCCCGGCTCTACACACAGAAACTCACCTTGTCACTTCCTTAACTAAGCAAGAATTGCATTACATAACATTAACATTAACAAATGACGACAACTCAACCAACACTACGTCCACTAACATGACCAGACTAGGCCAGCAGCATATCATCCAGTCACTCAGCCACACCCACTATCACGTATACTAACTCAATTTTTCTCACTAAACTACGTCGTTGCACACATATATTATTTCCTCGGACTTCACAATTACTCAAAGCGTGACATACGATTGTGCGATAACAAAATATACTCATGATGTACAAAACATACTCAAGTAATTTACGACGGTATAACATTAAATTATGCATTAAACGAGTGCTAACTAAAAACGGGCAGCAGCTATTTTCAAGGGGAGACACTTACTGATCACTTGTAAAACAATCTTAAAACATCATATAACTCCACTAAACTATTCACTGCTTCATGGTACTACATACTACTTACAGTTTACTTGTTTAATCAAGGTTTTAACACTCAAATTCGCTTACAAGTTACAACACGACGCCTCTCTTAGCATCATTCCACGTGCGTCTGCACTTACCTTTCAATAGCACTTTAGAACTTACCAACAACTTTTACTTAGCATACTTGTAAGTTTAAACCAACTTCACAATTCTAATCCACTGATTTATCAGCCACACTCATAACCATACACATACCACTAACCTTGAGTTCTAATCAAATAAACCATGCCTACTCATTTATTCCATACTTGACTGAAACAGAATTCCTTAGTTAGTGACCCTTAAAATTTCCTTTGCCGAAACGTATTGTTACTATTACAAAGCTGTTATGCCAAAGACGCAATCTGATCTAGATGTCTATATTATTAATCCCCTCCTGCATCGACTCCATCATGATTATATCCAGAACCACTCGATCGATACATATATATTTACTAGTTAGTTTGCTACGATTCTATGTTTCTGTCACTCTTTTATAGCCGCTTGACTTGCATAACTGCCCCAACAATTCTGCCGGTTTGTTTCCTGTGATACCGTAATCGACTTGCTCTTATGACTCTCTTTGACTTACTCATCATTTTCGTCGTGTACCAACTGTTGACATTGTATAACTAACTACCTTTCTGCAGTTTATCGAACACCTTACTATCTTATGTATATGACTATTGAACATTATATCATGAATGTCGCATAAAGTCAAACATCTTACACTTCCCAAGTCTAATATAACATGTTTATTCCCCCAAGATTACACCGTCGTCCAAAAGTATCACCTTTCATAACCGTTTTAACAACACGTAGTTGTACACTCCTGAAATCTAAACCTATATACCTTATATTTTTAGTTGATATCATGCTTCACGGGCTTTGTGGTACCCCTTTCCATTCTATTCTAACATATATCCAATAAGGTCTAGAATATATTCTTTTAAGTTTTACACTCTGGATCAATTGCCATACCATTTTATATCCGGTATAACACATACTTCATTATGACATGCTATCTATAGAACGCATACTATGAAATCATCAACTTACTATGGTTCGGTCAATCAAGTTGTCTAACGTAGCCGGTTACTCGCGAGTCGGAATCACCTGGGTGAGCCCTCAAAGAATACAACTATCATTATACCTACCCATCATACTTCCCAAACACTAGCTACTAGAGAAAAATCTTTAACTCCGAAGTCTCAGTTATGTTGTTTTACAAGGTTTAACAGTCCATCATGTATTTAACCACTAAACATACGTATGACCACTTTCATCTCTATTTATTCCACTACTACCTGATACACATGTCACTCATATAACTTATATAACTCATACTCTACACTATCCTACATACCAGAACATTACCACATCATTCACCCACCAGCTCTTTCAACAAGGAATTGTTTAACATTAACTCAGCCTCGACCAACCTAAACGCACTCATAAAACAGTAGCAGCGATGTCAACGCAACCTACACGACATACGATATAAACCTAGCAAAACAGCAGACCGAGGTAGCAGACATTAACACAGCCCGGAAACAGCAACAACAAGGACAACAGTAAAGTGAGACCCACTCCATTTGACATACTCTTTAACATCTTCACATCTCAGCGCCTAATCACCAATTTACTTATCCTTAACATAAACCCGACATTCTCGACTTCCTTACAAATCACAATCATAATTACGCACAACCCATACTTAGACTTTGCTACATTATACACAACAAGTACATACCTAACAAAGCTCTTAAATGTACGTACAAAACACCACAACTTATAAATAAACGAGTAAGCGCGCATTTATAAACACTACGCAACCACCACTTGATACAAGCTAAGCAAGGCACACAAACTAAATTATGGACAACCACCAATTTGTACGCATTTCCGTACTTATACCCACATATAACATATCCAACTACCCAAAACATAACCACGCTGAGGCTACAAAATGCTGTCACATATTACTTACCTATTTAAGCCTATAATATCGACTAATAGAACCGACACAAACGAGTAGCTGAGTCAATCACCAATGTAACCACCCATAATACTCTGAAGCATGATACAACTCAACTAAGCAAGTCTCACTTCATTATCCTACCTTTATCTGCAATAACAAGCGTTAACCTATACAACATTCCAAAACAACCGAGCTCATACAATGGATGCTATACACGGTCATAGCCACACAACTTACAATAATAAGTCACTCTCCTGTAAACCACTATCAAGTACAATAACTTCTACAGATAGTCACCCAAGCACAAATCTCGTCCTCTTTGACACTAATACCTAAATACGACCTTGAATTGATGAAAACAACATTAACTTATCCATAATGAATACACCCTCAACGGAACCATACTCATATACGCCCATAAGCCTAGCGCGAGGCCGAGATACCCCATTGACACCACCTAGAGCACATGGGTGCCCAACAAGGGGAAGGACAACAATAAACGGCAGTAACAACAACACAACACAGCTACAGCACCACCGTAATACGAGTAGCAGCCCAGAAACACGAGGAAACAGCAGAAACAAATACACTATAGCAGCCACCAAGATGGCACAGTGCCAGTTCAGAACGAGCCCGTTGTACAAATGAGTACATGAAGTCACCCACACACACTTACGGCATCAACCTCACATGTAACATTTACTACTACTAATTAACAGCTCACGAAACCTCTTATACATAAATACTAATAGTTCTTTAGCATAACGTTCCTATTAACAGAACCCCGTCTCATATCAGCAGCATTCACACTGTTGTTCTTGTCACTTCCACGCCCTTTTCTTTTATTAGCTTATCATCTATGTGACTACATACACACGCATTTTTTTCATACTTTATCATTCCTTCCACTGATTTATTCACATTTAGTTTTGTACTCTAAACCCTTACATCTCATAATCCTTATATTCTATACTTTATTACGACGTTCTAGTTGCACACATATCCTTATATCATCAACGTGATTTGACCATTCTTGATCTCTATGTCTACAAATTTAACTCTTTCCTTAATTCTTCTTACTCATCACTACAACCTTATACCTTTCATCTTTTCGTTTATGTCTCACTATTGACCACAATTATTACTGGACATAATCCAAGTTCTAGTCATTTCAATTCTCACGTCGCAATAATCACTCATACGTTTAAAATCACTCTATAAACTCTCTTGACACATTTTATTTGTACAACACCTATTACATGGCTTCAATCCCTAAACTTACTCGCGTTTCTAGATCGTCAAATTCCTATTGTTACCATGTTTTTGTTACCTCAGCAAACTTAAACGACTTACCTCTGCTATTCTAATAATGATCTGACACCCATCCCAACACTCTAGTTTTAGCTATTACGCCTTAACCATTGCTCGTTGCAACTATCTCTACTATCTAGCGCACATATTTGTATAAACTCATGACATTTACGTCTTTAACCATTCCTCAGATTATTTATGATCCTCGCGTCCCAAGAAATTCTACATGCTCATCATAACACATCTATATTAATTACCCTCCCAAGGTTTCAGTGCACAACGTAGCCATGCACACTTCATAGTTATAATCAAAACGGATAAGAAATATAACGGAAGCATACATCATACCTCACACTTAAACATACATTTAATGTCAACAAAGAATTCATAAAGTACCAAACATAATCAATCAAAATCAGTTACAAATTCCACGATTCTTCTTAGTCACCATACTAAGAACACAAACAGTCATGTTCTGAGAAAACCATTCTACCCATGAAACACTATAATATTACACAACGATGGTATCATAACCAAACATCAAGTCAAGAGAACAACATATGGCAACAAGACAAAAGAGTGCTCAAAACTATGAAACAATATCACATGAATGCAGTGCAAAAATATACTATAGCTAACAGCAGACAACGTTTCACAGTTCCCAAAATGCACCATAAGTGCCTCCAGTGACCCGAAGGTCTTAATCCCATCCTCCTTCTATAGCAACAAAAATATAGAGTACGCATACGAAAGCAGATAATAGGAAACGATGCGCTACTAACAATAATATACATATACGGCATGCATAAAGTAATTATTATTAAATTTTTTTTTTTTTATTTTTTTTATTTTTATTTATTTTTTTTTTTTTTTAAGCATCTATCCAAAATAAGAACGTCACTTCCACAAATCAAATTTATAAGGGTAGGGTGTGTGGGTTATTCCCTATCAATACAAAACATAAATGAGGACATGTTTAACAATATAAGCTCAACATTTGGCTAAAAGGGAGGGTGGGTGGGATCATAATAATATACCATCGTTATAATTATATAACCTGTACCGATAGCCATTTTCTTGCCATGACGTTCCCTGTACTCATCTCCACATCACAACTCCATACTACTTCGTAAGAAGTCACCAACTCCACGCCAACTCCACATCAACACCACCCGCCTTTAAGCGTCACATCGTACCTCAACACCAAATCTCCATACTCCATGTTTACACAACACAACGCCACACAACACAAACAAGGCAATCATTAGCATAACAACGCAACCCGACGTACTTTTACCCCCCGTTAACCACTTCAACTCGTGGCTACCAAGCTCTCTAAGGACGTCTCCCACCCAGGGTTTCGGAACGTCTCCCTAACCCTGGTGTTGCTTGGATCACCATTCATTTCTATGGGGTTCATTTTAATTCCTATATTCATTTTAAGACACGACTCGCCTAATTTCATTTTAGAGTTCATTTTAGGTTCATTTATCAGGGTCGCCTCTCTGATACCACTTTGTAACACCCCTATTTAAGCCGGGTGGACCCCACCTAAATAAGGGTGTTACGGGACCCAACTGAATGGGTCCTTGAGCAAACACCTGTTTTCAAAACATGAAGACCTGTAAAGACAAGGAGTAAATATATATATAGGATACGCGGTAGCTCAAGGCCACGAGTGGAGTAAACACAAAACTGCAACGACATCGAGATGGCACGCAGGCCCCAAAACTGAATAATATAGCGGGATAAAACGAGACGTCTATGGTGGTAAACTAGACATAAGACTAGCATTATTGTGATTCCCACCAAGCGTCCCTCAATCAGCATGCACACGTCCGAGTACCTAAGGGAAGAAACCAACAGACAACAACCACCTAGTTAGTCGACAGTTAACTCATAATACAAGGAAGGAAAAAGGGGAAAAAGAGGCCTTTAAAGTAAATCGAGACGCGTAGGTGAAATAAACTAGTACTGTTCGATTCTTGGTCTTGACAGAAAATGCCAGAAGCTAACTCGGACGATTACCAACAAATCAAGGCACACAAACAAGTTAAGAACCCCGCTATGTAACCTCCACATAGGGGACTTACCATACCAACAACACCCCGCGCCTCCTCCTTCTGACATCGGGCCACACAGACCTCATCACGTTACGACATCGGGCCACACAGACCTCATCGTATCGCGACATCGGGCCACACAGACCTCATCGCATCGCGACATCGGGCCACACAGCATCTTCATCGTGACGGGTCACACAGACCACGTAACATCAGCCACACAGGCCTCATCATAAGCTCAAGGTACGGAACGTCATGACAAGAGAACAACAACAACATTCATATAAGCTCGTATTCATAAATCCTTATCCTTTCATGGTTGCACTTATAAGATGGCGTTTTACAAATTAACATACAATAGTTTGAACAACACAATTTCTCTTCGATTATAGACCATGACTTCAACACATACGCCCACTCTACAACACAAGGCACTACTTTCACTATACACATGGTACTCGGTCATCACTCCGAGTACCTACAACACATGACCCATGACAACGCCTCACTGGCCACTCCCACCACATAGCCATACACGGCTCCCACAACATAACATACCCACGGCACACAACAAACATGCCTATATGGCACACCACAATTGCAACACACGGCATACTCACACTACACTTACACACATATGTGGAACACCCACAATTACATACATACTATATACACATAATACCCATACTCACATATGTCCACATACACATACACATACACGATTACCCATCATTACATACTCATGATTACATACTCACATCCACTCACAATTATGTACCACAATTACGTATTCATGACTATTGCACAATTACATACACATACTCCCATACAATACATACACATACACATCTGTTGTACTCACAATTACGTACAATATATACTCACATACACATACCCATACAATATAAATATATACACATCCGTTGTACTCACATACACATACCCATACAAATACACATACTCACAATTACGTACTCCCATCATTATGTACCACAATTACATACACATCTGTTGTACACCCACTATTGCATACATACACTAGATTTACATACATTTCATACACACACGTCACTCCCATGCTCTCACACTCACACATACTTTTACTTCACAATCAACTATACCAAGATGAGAATCCTTACCCAAGCTTTATATACACATAAGCATTTACATTAGACAACATACACAGCATACATACACAATTTATACAAGGACTAAGTAAGGAGGGTATCCTTACCTTGGTTATGTAGGGGAAAGAGTCGAACACCGAGTCAAAGGGCTCCTCCGAAAATTGACCTTCTATAGCACCCAAAACATCCTCCATTAGTACTCTAGCAACTAAGGTATTACTACACAACACATTCTAACAAGGTTTCATAAAACCCTAGGTTACAAAGTTACTAACTTGAACTACAAAAAGACCTCACCTTGCTTTTAAACTTGTATGAGGAGATAGAGGAGAAGAAGAGGAAGATAATGCCACAAAAATGGAGCGATTTGGTGCAGAAAAACGAAAAACCCACTTGATCTTGTGGAAGAAGAAGGAACACGGCTCCCTTGGAGCCCTTGAGCTGAATTTTTTTGTTTGTTTGATCTTTAATTTTATGAGTGAGAATGTGTGGATGTTGTTTTTGTGAGATAGAAAAACAAATGAGAGTGTGGGGAGGTTTGTGCATGATTCATACTTAAATAACTCCCTTGACTAGGAAAAAGGGCGGTCAAACTTAGTCAACATAAACTAAACTAGCGATTTCCTCAAAACCCGACTAACACAACCCTCGTTAAGCCAAAACAACAAACTTTCCAACATCTCACCATTTTTACGAGTCCCCCGAGCATAAATAAGCTATACTTACGAGTTCAAAACTAAATTTTCACTAAAACCTTCAAGAGTAAAAATAGCTAGTCTGCAATAGTATAACGACTCAAAAATATCGACCACAGAAAAATACGGGGTATTACAATCTTCCCCCCTTAAAAGAATTTCGCCCCGAAATTCACAATACCAAGCAACCATCAGAGCAAAACAGTCTACAAGTAAGGCACACCCTGACTTCGATCACAAGATCATTAATAACAATAAGCTTTGTAGAGCTACTCAATCATCCAAGCCCTGTAAATAACAACACAACAAAACAAAATTTTCGCGCTTTTTACCCCCTAAAGAAAAGAGTTACGCCCACGTAACTAACAAACATAGCTAAATTCTAATATTCACGACCACAAGACCGGACGTCATATAATCATCGATGGTTCAAGCATAAACACACTTAAATGCAACCAAACGCAAAGTAATATATTCACAACACACACCAATTCACTTCACCGAGCATTACCTATTCGTTTAAGCCTAACAGTGAAGAAATCATACAACAATTGAGCTCATAAAGCACCAAATAAGAGCGGACAGCAGGAGAAAACGACAAAGATAACAACAAGAGCGTAACATGTAACGACAGCAGCCACACAACCTGTTACGGCTTCCAACACACAGTCACGAGATTGCTGGCCACAATTCACGCACGAAACAGCAGTACGGACTAGCATGTACTAGCAGTGAACCCAACCTAACTCCCCGGCTCTACACACAGAAACTCACCTTGTCACTTCCTTAACTAAGCAAGAATTGCATTACATAACATTAACATTAACAAATGACGACAACTCAACCAACACTACGTCCACTAACATGACCAGACTAGGCCAGCAGCATATCATCCAGTCACTCAGCCACACCCACTATCACGTATACTAACTCAATTTTTCTCACTAAACTACGTCGTTGCACACATATATTATTTCCTGACTTCACAATTACTCAAAGCGTGACATACGATTGTGCGATAACAAAATATACTCATGATGTACAAAACATACTCAAGTAATTTACGACGGTATAACATTAAATTATGCATTAAACGAGTGCTAACTAAAAACGGGCAGCAGCTATTTTCAAGGGGAGACACTGCGATCACTTGTAAAACAATCTTAAAACATCATATAACTCCACTAAACTATTCACTGCTTCATGGTACTACATACTACTTACAGTTTACTTGTTTAATCAAGGTTTTAACACTCAAATTCGCTTACAAGTTACAACACGACGCCTCTCTTAGCATCATTCCACGCAAGGCCTGCACTTACCTTTCAATAGCACTTTAGAACTTACCAACAACTTTTACTTAGCATACTTGTAAGTTTAAACCAACTTCACAATTCTAATCCACTGATTTATCAGCCACACTCATAACCATACACATACCACTAACCTTGAGTTCTAATCAAATAAACCATGCCTACTCATTTATTCCATACTTGACTGAAACAGAATTCCTTAGTTAGTGACCCTTAAAATTTCCTTTGCCGAAACGTATTGTTACTATTACAAAGCTGTTATGCCAAAGACGCAATCTGATCTAGATGTCTATATTATTAATCCCCTCCTGCATCGACTCCATCATGATTATATCCAGAACCACTCGATCGATACATATATATTTACTAGTTAGTTTGCTACGATTCTATGTTTCTGTCACTCTTTTATAGCCGCTTGACTTGCATAACTGCCCCAACAATTCTGCCGGTTTGTTTCCTGTGATACCGTAATCGACTTGCTCTTATGACTCTCTTTGACTTACTCATCATTTTCGTCGTGTACCAACTGTTGACATTGTATAACTAACTACCTTTCTGCAGTTTATCGAACACCTTACTATCTTATGTATATGACTATTGAACATTATATCATGAATGTCGCATAAAGTCAAACATCTTACACTTCCCAAGTCTAATATAACATGTTTATTCCCCCAAGATTACACCGTCGTCCAAAAGTATCACCTTTCATAACCGTTTTAACAACACGTAGTTGTACACTCCTGAAATCTAAACCTATATACCTTATATTTTTAGTTGATATCATGCTTCACCGGCTTTGTGGTACCCCTTTCCATTCTATTCTAACATATATCCAATAAGGTCTAGAATATATTCTTTTAAGTTTTACACTCTGGATCAATTGCCATACCATTTTATATCCGGTATAACACATACTTCATTATGACATGCTATCTATAGAACGCATACTATGAAATCATCAACTTACTATGGTTCGGTCAATCAAGTTGTCTAACGTAGCCGGTTACTCGCGAGAGTCGGAATCACCTGGGTGAGCCCTCAAAGAATACAACTATCATTATACCTACCCATCATACTTCCCAAACACTAGCTACTAGAGAAAAATCTTTAACTCCGAAGTCTCAGTTATGTTGTTTTACAAGGTTTAACAGTCCATCATGTATTTAACCACTAAACATACGTATGACCACTTTCATCTCTATTTATTCCACTACTACCTGATACACATGTCACTCATATAACTTATATAACTCATACTCTACACTATCCTACATACCAGAACATTACCACATCATTCACCCACCAGCTCTTTCAACAAGGAATTGTTTAACATTAACTCAGCCTCGACCAACCTAAACGCACTCATAAAACAGTAGCAGCGATGTCAACGCAACCTACACGACATACGATATAAACCTAGCAAAACAGCAGACCGAGGTAGCAGACATTAACACAGCCCGGAAACAGCAACAACAAGGACAACAGTAAAGTGAGACCCACTCCATTTGACATACTCTTTAACATCTTCACATCTCAGCGCCTAATCACCAATTTACTTATCCTTAACATAAACCCGACATTCTCGACTTCCTTACAAATCACAATCATAATTACGCACAACCCATACTTAGACTTTGCTACATTATACACAACAAGTACATACCTAACAAAGCTCTTAAATGTACGTACAAAACACCACAACTTATAAATAAACGAGTAAGCGCGCATTTATAAACACTACGCAACCACCACTTGATACAAGCTAAGCAAGGCACACAAACTAAATTATGGACAACCACCAATTTGTACGCATTTCCGTACTTATACCCACATATAACATATCCAACTACCCAAAACATAACCACGCTGAGGCTACAAAATGCTGTCACATATTACTTACCTATTTAAGCCTATAATATCGACTCAATAGGGAACTGACACAAACGAGTAGCTGAGTCAATCACCAATGTAACCACCCATAATACTCTGAAGCATGATACAACTCAACTAAGCAAGTCTCACTTCATTATCCTACCTTTATCTGCAATAACAAGCGTTAACCTATACAACATTCCAAAACAAACTGAGCTCATACAACAGATGCTATACACGGTCATAGCCACACAACTTACAATAATAAGTCACTCTCCCTGTGTAAACCACTACCGAAGTACAATAACTTCTACAGATAGTCACCCAAGCACAAATCTCGTCCTCTTTGACACTAATACCTAAATACGACCTTGAATTGATGAAAACAACATTAACTTATCCATAATGAATACACCCTCAACGGAACCATACTCATATACGCCCATAAGCCTAGCGCGAGGCCGAGATACCCCATTGACACCACCTAGAGCACATGGGTGCCCAACAAGGGGAAGGACAACAATAAACGGCAGTAACAACAACACAACACAGCTACAGCACCACCGTAATACGAGTAGCAGCCCAGAAACACGAGGAAACAGCAGAAACAAATACACTATAGCAGCCACCAAGATGGCACAGTGCGATTCGAGCCCGTTGTACAAATGAGTACATGAAGTCACCCACACACACTTACGGCATCAACCTCACATGTAACATTTACTACTACTAATTAACAGCTCACGAAACCTCTTATACATAAATACTAATAGTTCTTTAGCATAACGTTCCTATTAACAGAACCCCGTCTCATATCAGCAGCATTCACACTGTTGTTCTTGTCACTTCCACGCCCTTTTCTTTTATTAGCTTATCATCTATGTGACTACATACACACGCATTTTTTTCATACTTTATCATTCCTTCCACTGATTTATTCACATTTAGTTTTGTACTCTAAACCCTTACATCTCATAATCCTTATATTCTATACTTTATTACGACGTTCTAGTTGCACACATATCCTTATATCATCAACGTGATTTGACCATTCTTGATCTCTATGTCTACAAATTTAACTCTTTCCTTAATTCTTCTTACTCATCACTACAACCTTATACCTTTCATCTTTTCGTTTATGTCTCACTATTGACCACAATTATTACTGGACATAATCCAAGTTCTAGTCATTTCAATTCTCACGTCGCAATAATCACTCATACGTTTAAAATCACTCTATAAACTCTCTTGACACATTTTATTTGTACAACACCTATTACATGGCTTCAATCCCTAAACTTACTCGCGTTTCTAGATCGTCAAATTCCTATTGTTACCATGTTTTTGTTACCTCAGCAAACTTAAACGACTTACCTCTGCTATTCTAATAATGATCTGACACCCATCCCAACACTCTAGTTTTAGCTATTACGCCTTAACCATTGCTCGTTGCAACTATCTCTACTATCTAGCGCACATATTTGTATAAACTCATGACATTTACGTCTTTAACCATTCCTCAGATTATTTATGATCCTCGCGTCCCAAGAAATTCTACATGCTCATCATAACACATCTATATTAATTACCCTCCCAAGGTTTCAGTGCACAACGTAGCCATGCACACTTCATAGTTATAATCAAAACGGATAAGAAATATAACGGAAGCATACATCATACCTCACACTTAAACATACATTTAATGTCAACAAAGAATTCATAAAGTACCAAACATAATCAATCAAAATCAGTTACAAATTCCACGATTCTTCTTAGTCACCATACTAAGAACACAAACAGTCATGTTCTGAGAAAACCATTCTACCCATGAAACACTATAATATTACACAACGATGGTATCATAACCAAACATCAAGTCAAGAGAACAACATATGGCAACAAGACAAAAGAGTGCTCAAAACTATGAAACAATATCACATGAATGCAGTGCAAAAATATACTATAGCTAACAGCAGACAACGTTTCACAGTTCCCAAAATGCACCATAAGTGCCTCCAGTGACCCGAAGGTCTTAATCCCATCCTCCTTCTATAGCAACAAAAATATAGAGTACGCATACGAAAGCAGATAATAGGAAACGATGCGCTACTAACAATAATATACATATACGGCATGCATAAAGTAATTATTATTAAATTTTTTTTTTTTATTTTTTTTTTTTTTTTTTTTTTTTAAGCATCTATCCAAAATAAGAACGTCACTTCCACAAATCAAATTTATAAGGGTAGGGTGTGTGGGTTATTCCCTATCAATACAAAACATAAATGAGGACATGTTTAACAATATAAGCTCAACATTTGGCTAAAAGGGAGGGTGGGTGGGATCATAATAATATACCATCGTTATAATTATATAACCTGTACCGATAGCCATTTTCTTGCCATGACGTTCCCTGTACTCATCTCCACATCACAACTCCATACTACTTCGTAAGAAGTCACCAACTCCACGCCAACTCCACATCAACACCACCCGCCTTTTAAGCCGCCACATCGCACTCAACACCAAATCTCCATACTCCATGTTTACACAACACAACGCCACACAACACAAACAAGGCAATCATTAGCATAACAACGCAACCCGACGTACTTTTACCCCCCGTTAACCACTTCAACTCGTGGCTACCAAGCTCTCTAAGGACGTCTCCCACCCAGGGTTTCGGAACGTCTCCCTAACCCTGGTGTTGCTTGGATCACCATTCATTTCTATGGGGTTCATTTTAATTCCTATATTCATTTTAAGACACGACTACTAATTTCATTTTAGAGTTCATTTTAGGTTCATTTATCAGGGTCGCCTCTCTGATACCACTTTGGAACACCCCTATTTAAGCCGGGTGGACCCCACCTAAATAAGGGTGTTACGGGACCCAACTGAATGGGTCCTTGAGCAAACACCTGTTTTCAAAACATGAAGACCTGTAAAGACAAGGAGTAAATATATATATAGGATACGCGGTAGCTCAAGGCCACGAGTGGAGTAAACACAAAACTGCAACGACATCGAGATGGCACGCAGGCCCCAAAACTGAATAATATAGCGGGATAAAACGAGACGTCTATGGTGGTAAACTAGACATAAGACTAGCATTATTGTGATTCCCACCAAGCGTCCCTCAATCAGCATGCACACGTCCGAGTACCTAAGGGAAGAAACCAACAGACAACAACCACCTAGTTAGTCGACAGTTAACTCATAATACAAGGAAGGAAAAAGGGGAAAAAGAGGCCTTTAAAGTAAATCGAGACGCGTAGGTGAAATAAACTAGTACTGTTCGATTCTTGGTCTTGACAGAAAATGCCAGAAGCTAACTCGGACGATTACCAACAAATCAAGGCACACAAACAAGTTAAGAACCCCGCTATGTAACCTCCACATAGGGGACTTACCATACCAACAACACCCCGCGCCTCCTCCTTCTGACATCGGGCCACACAGACCTCATCACGTTGTGACATCGGGCCACACAGACCTCATCACACTACGACATCGGGCCACACAGACCTCATCAGACGCGCGACATCGGCCACATTGGACCTCATCGTATCGCGACATCGGGCCACACAGACCTCATCGCATCGCGACATCGGGCCACACAGACCTCATCGCATCGGGTCACACAGACCACGTAACATCAGCCACACAGGCCTCATCATAAGCTCAAGGTACGGAACGTCATGACAAGAGAACAACAACAACATTCATATAAGCTCGTATTCATAAATCCTTATCCTTTCATGGTTGCACTTATAAGATGGCGTTTTACAAATTAACATACAATAGTTTGAACAACACAATTTCTCTTCGATTATAGACCATGACTTCAACACATACGCCCACTCTACAACACAAGGCACTACTTTCACTATACACATGGTACTCGGTCATCACTCCGAGTACCTACAACACATGACCCATGACAACGCCTCACGGTCACCCCACCACATAGCCATACACGGCTCCCACAACATAACATACCCACGGCACACAACAAACATGCCTATATGGCACACCACAATTGCAACACACGGCATACTCACACTACACTTACACACATATGTGGAACACCCACAATTACATACATACTATATACACATAATACCCATACTCACATATGTCCACATACACATACACATACACGATTACCCATCATTACATACTCATGATTACATACTCACATCCACTCACAATTATGTACCACAATTACGTATTCATGACTATTGCACAATTACATACACATACTCCCATACAATACATACACATACACATCTGTTGTACTCACAATTACGTACAATATATACTCACATACACATACCCATACAATATAAATATATACACATCCGTTGTACTCACATACACATACCCATACAAATACACATACTCACAATTACGTACTCCCATCATTATGTACCACAATTACATACACATCTGTTGTACACCCACTATTGCATACATACACGGCATTTACATACATTTCATACACACACGTCACTCCCATGCTCTCACACTCACACATACTTTTACTTCACAATCAACTATACCAAGATGAGAATCCTTACCCAAGCTTTATATACACATAAGCATTTACATTAGACAACATACACAGCATACATACACAATTTATACAAGGACTAAGTAAGGAGGGTATCCTTACCTTGGTTATGTAGGGGAAAGAGTCGAACACCGAGTCAAAGGGGCTCCTCCGAAAATTGACCTTCTATAGCACCCAAAACATCCTCCATTAGTACTCTAGCAACTAAGGTATTACTACACAACACATTCTAACAAGGTTTCATAAAACCCTAGGTTACAAAGTTACTAACTTGAACTACAAAAAGACCTCACCTTGCTTTTAAACTTGTATGAGGAGATAGAGGAGAAGAAGAGGAAGATAATGCCACAAAAATGGAGCGATTTGGTGCAGAAAAACGAAAAACCCACTTGATCTTGTGGAAGAAGAAGGAACACGGCTCCCTTGGAGCCCTTGAGCTGAATTTTTTTGTTTGTTTGATCTTTAATTTTATGAGTGAGAATGTGTGGATGTTGTTTTTGTGAGATAGAAAAACAAATGAGAGTGTGGGGAGGTTTGTGCATGATTCATACTTAAATAACTCCCTTGACTAGGAAAAAGGGCGGTCAAACTTAGTCAACATAAACTAAACTAGCGATTTCCTCAAAACCCGACTAACACAACCCTCGTTAAGCCAAAACAACAAACTTTCCAACATCTCACCATTTTTACGAGTCCCCCGAGCATAAATAAGCTATACTTACGAGTTCAAAACTAAATTTTCACTAAAACCTTCAAGAGTAAAAATAGCTAGTCTGCAATAGTATAACGACTCAAAAATATCGACCACAGAAAAATACGGGGTATTACAGAAACAACCTAAATTCAATTCAATAAAGGCGTCCCTAAATTCAATTGATAATTAAAACGCGCAGGAAGAAATCAATTGCATAAATTCAATCGATTAAAGCAATTAAAACAAGTTCTGAATCAACATCACAATCACCCTAACCCTAATCGAAGAATTAGCTAGACATAATTAAAGTAAGAGCAAAGCAATTGATAATAGCAAACATGGAAGAAGAAATAAGAACAATTAAATTAAACCTGGAAGTAATTCTGAATTCGCAATGTAAAGATCGGAACTTGCAATGAATAATCCAACTAAACTAAGAGTTTTGAGAGTTTAAAAGAGAGGAAAAGTTATTCTAATTCTAAAGCAGAGAAAACTAATGAAAAAGATACCCAAAACCCTAACTTAGAATTGTATTTATAGGCCAACGAAATCCGGAGGAAATATGCAGCAGAACCTATCGGTTCGTGAAGGAACCGATCGGTTCATAGTGTCAAACCGCTCGGTTCAGTGGGAACCGATCGGTTCTTAGGGCCACAGAAGTTCACAGCAACTTTAAGCTCGATTCTTGTATCCGGAACCTATAGGTTTTGCTCTGAACCTATAGGTTTAACTTCACAAATCCTCGTATTGACTCCGAATCAATTCTCGAGCCTCGTCTTGACTCCTCGATACTTGTAAACGCTCCTATAACCCCAGGTTTTAGCTCAGGACCGCCAAAACCTGCAAAATACAAACGAGGAACGACAGTATCGTGATATAAAGCAAATAGCTACTAAAATACTAGTGAAATCAAGCGAGCGTGAGCTAAATGCAACTATAACGGGGGCATAAAAACAATATAAATAACATGTATCATGAACTATAATATGAACAACATGGATAAGAGTTATCATGAGCTTCACTCTATCTTGGTTCAAGCCGAGAGAGATATGGAAGTGAACGAGATAGAGAAGAAAGATGTTCTTGCTATGAAAATGAAGAACATGAGTCTCGGGGTTAAGAAAGGGAAGGGAGCTAACAAGGCTCAATTCAAGAAAGATAAGGGAAAGGGGAAGATTATTGTGAATAACAAGCCCAAACCCAAGATTAACAAAGGCAAACCTCTACAAGACACTTGCAAACATTGTGGTGAAGTGGGACATTGGAAGCGCAATTGTCCCAAATTCTTGAAGGAAAAGAAAGATGGATGTTCGACATCCAAAGGTATCGTTCCTTCACATCTATATATGATAGACATCAATCATGCTTGCATTTCTACGTGGGTATTAGATACCGGATGTGGATCTCACCTTTGTAATCATTTGCAGGGGATGAGAAACGTGCGAGCACTAGCCAAGGGTGATGTAGATCTCCGCATGGGCAATGAAGCTAGAGTAGCGGCCGTTTCCGTGGGAACTTTTGTACTCACTCTAGCTAGTGGTTTAGAGTTGCATTTGAATAACTGTTATTTTGTACCAACTTTAACCAAAAACATTATCTCCGTTTCCGTATTAGATACAGGAAGTAATTCCTAAAGTGGCGTGGAATGTTCCACGGCTTAGGGCTATACAGATACAGGAAGCGCTCCTTCCAATCCTTAACGGAGGAAAGCCTCCTGTGAACGGTGTGATAATGCGGGTCTGTCTTTATACTCAGATACCCAGCATCCTCTTTATTAGTAGCAAACCCTAAGGTATGCATAATACAGAAAGCATCGATGGATAAGGGAAGGTTCATGAACAGGCACGTCCAGGTGAACGTGACCATCAGCGGCACGGCGAAAGGATTCATCTGGCAGAGGGCCACGTTGCCGCGCTGAATCAACTCCCCTATGAAAGGATGGAGGGGAAAGCGCAACCCAAACTCCAAGTGTTTGGTAAAGACAGCGGTATGCTCCGCTGGCGGCTTACAAACCGTGTCATAGGGACCGGGCACATTAAACCTCCACCCGTCTCCTAGGTTGTAATGCTCAGCGGCAGCGATGTCCCCAGCCTTGGATAACAGCAGGTCACGGTACTTCTCGTCCAGGAATTGAAGGAGAGGGGGCTCATAGGTTTTGTTGTTTAGTTTTTCGAGGCGGCACACCGAAGTGCCCAGGGCGGAAGTAGAAGCTTCAGGGATGTCCAGTCCCGAGGCAGAGCACAATGAAGAGGTATGGCCTCGTAAGGTTCTACCTCGTCAACCTTAGAATCAGACACGTCTAACAGCTCCTCTCGCATGGGAACTCGAGGGGAGTCAGGGTCCTCAGTACGAGACATACTCAAATTAGAAGGTGAAAACTAAAAATTACCTAAAAGTAAGCGGAGAACGGCGAAGTCCAAGCGGAGGCAGTGAAAGACAGAAGTGAAGGCAAAAGAGACGAAAATCTTGCGAAATTTTTGAGAAGTATTAAGAGCGTAAAGAGAGAAAATGAATTAACCATTGCGTATTTATAGGGGGGGAGGTGAACAGTGCACACTCAACCTCCACCACCCACGTGTCAAACATGCAGAGGAAGCGAAAAAGCCCAATAGCCTTGGCGCCAAGATCAAAGGCCCAAAGAGAATTCGAAATTTGAAGTAAAAGATGGCTTCCTCAATAAGCTTGAATGAAAATGAAAAGAGCCGACTATCTACCACGGCTGATCACGCAGCTCCAACTTTCAGTAGTAGCTGTGTGTGGGCAAATTGATGGGGGATAGTCAGCCAGAATACATTAACCGTTCAGCGTACAGTATGTAGGGGTCGCCCGGCCTCACCCATCCAGAATCCCACTCATGGAATTGGTGTACGACCAAGGCCGCCCGGTTATGATTTCATGCGGACAGGTGCTCACGGCATGCCGCCGGAGACAAGGACTGAGCATGTTAGAGTTTGTTGTCACCTAATCACTACAAGACAACGCTAGAGGACAAATGGTCAGCTTTTATGACTTACATGGATCACTAAAAGACAAGATTCAACCTTATAAATAAGAGACAAACCCCTCAGCCGAGGATTCATTCACAATACACAAAAACAAGGTATCACTTAGACTATTCTTGCATTAGCTTCGAGTTGTAATTACTTTTAGTATTTGTAACCCGAAACAGTGATAAATTCATTTTGATTAAATTTGATCCATTTTAAGTGGAAATGTCGTGTGAAAAGTATATAGTCAAAATTCATTTATTTCTTTTTATATTTTGTTCTAATTCGATCACTAACTAATTAAATTATTTTAGCGACAAACTAAAAAGTGATAAAAGTTATTTTAACCCTAAAAATACTCCTAAATGCCGTGGGATGCTTAAGGTCATGGTTAAATTTCCGTTTTTCGATTTTTATCGGTTTTTAGCTTAAAGTTTTTATAATCTAATTATACTAAAACGATTTAAACTAAAATGAAATTTTATAAAAATTTCATTTAACTAAAGTTTTAGGCCGAGTATATTATTGTTTAATCCTAGATTTTTCTAAAAGTTTAAGTTTGTTAAATTATGTTATTTTAATTCTAAAATGATTTAAACTAAGTTGTAATTTTATTTAAAGTTTTAATATAATTATGAATAGTGTTTTACAACACTTTAAATTTCTAACTTTAGTTTCCTAAAGATTTTTAGATTGTTTAAATTATATTTAGTATTATAATTACTTACTAGTGAATTAAAACAATAAATAACAACAAACATAAAAACATTAAGAATCAAAAAGTGCATAAAAATGAAGAACACTAAGAACACTCAAGAACACACATGAATTTCATATGAACATCAAGAACTCAAAAATTCATATTATCATTTAAATTTCACAAAAATCACTAATAAGTCTCATTAATCTAAACTAACATAATATATTATTTAAAACAATTAAAACTAAAAATAAGTCCAAAATAATTAATAAAACCGTGAGCTATATATATATATATATATATATATATATATATATATATATATATACTACAAATTTTCATTTTCAATTTTCTTAACTTTATACACCTTGTTTTTTTATAATCACAAATTTCTATATATAGTTATAATGAATTTAAAACTCCTAAAAAGCATAACAAAACATACAACAAAAATTAAAGTGCACAAATAAAATGAAAAACAACATGATGCAAAAATGAAACATATTAAGTATTCTAGCATTATTATTAGTTATTATCATGTTATTATTTATTATCATATTATTAAACATCATAAAAGAAAAACACAAGCACAAATATAACAACTTAGCACATAATCAAAATAAGAATTTTATAAGAACATATTATTTTCTAAAAACACATAATAAAAATCATAATACGAGAAAATAAACTAGTGTGCGGGGGCACCTTAAATTAGATGGTTAATCGTTGGGGGATCTAAAATAAATTTTAGACCCGAAATTTTCTTCACCCAAATATAACCCGTTCCTTGCTCCTCTTGTTTGGATCATCGATAAAGTACACAAATTAAAATACACTATGTCATACAATATTTTAAACTAGGATAAATTAAGATTTAAAGTTTTTATAAATATTTGATTTTAAATAGAAAGTAAAAATTAATTTCTTTGGTTTATGTTCATAAAAGATTATAACTAAGAAGAAAAAGTGATTTAATTAGGTGATGGAAGAAATAAGTTTTGGTGAGAAAAATATTTTATCAAAAGAAATAAATAAATGAAGAAGATGAAGATCATAGTTTTATTTAAGAACACCATACTTTTTATTTACTAAATAATGAATTTAGTGATATTAGAAAAATCAAGAGGTGAATTTAGATGAGTAGTAGTTTAGGTGAAAGATTAACTAAGTATAAACAAAAATAGAAATTTTAAAATGGAAAACAAAAATCAAAATAAGAAAATAAAGTATGAAAATATGAAGAAGATGAAGATCTTCATGTGTTCTTAAAGAATACATGATGATGTTCTTACTTAGTTATTTAGAATATTAGTTTCTAGAGAGGATTTTAAAGTTTAGGTGAGTGTTTTGTGTGGAAAGTGAAATGTATTAGTTGTAGTGTAATTGTGTATGTATTTGTATATGTTGTGAAATAAAGAGAGTAAGAGAGATAACTGTGTATTATTCATCCTTCATGAGTGTATATATATAGTACATAGAGAGTCTAGGGTTTTAGTCAAACCCTAATAGCATGCGATAAGACTTTGGCTCATAGGCCCATTGGACATCCACACTACCATAATACATTATTCATAACACTCCCCCTTGGATGTCCATTATTAAAAACATGCCTTATTAAACCTTCCTAGAAAAACCACATGGGAAAAACACTAGCGAAGGAAAAAGAGTACAACATTCTCGAAAAACGCATAGATGATAAGCTGCCTCGTTAAAACCTTTCCATAGAAAACCCAGTGGGACAAAACCATGGTTAAGGAAAAAGAGTACAGCGCGTGTCTACTCCCCCTGACGATTGCATCCGTTGCTTGACTTGTCTTGGCTCATAATAATGAAACTTTTTGTCTTCAAGAAATAATTCATCGTAGTAGATAAATTTGAAGCAATCTACGATCAAATAAACCATGACCACCATTTTTCCTTTCAAAGCTCGCAATATGCAGAAGACCGTAATGTTCTCGACTTCATTTGAAATAATATTTCGATTTCCTTGCTTGAGAGTAGTTTCTTTTCCACCATTCATAAGCATAAGTGCAATTGCCTATAACACTTGTCGTCCAGACAAAGTGATAATCACAAATATCGCCAATTTGTGTGTCGACCATGTTGACTCGTTAAAAACCTTGCTAGGAAAAACCCATTGGGACAAAAACCTTGTCGAAGGGAAAAAGAGTGCAGCAACCATTCGTACTTTATTGAATAATTTTATCTCTTCAGGAGATACCTTTTTAGAATTAGTATAAGAATCTAAAATCCGCAATAAGTATTTCAAGGAGGTCGATCGCACGGATTAATAATCCCATCATGAATCGGAATTATCCCTCCAATATTATGGTTCTTTCAAACCGTGGATTCTTTCAGTTTTGTAACCATTCAAAACATTTCACAGTCTCAAACTTCAGGTTGAGACAACAAGGAATGAATTTCAACTCTTCAAGAGTTTCAAAGTTCCTCTATATGAATTCAAACCATAGAATTCAATTATACTACTCCGTAGTATTAAATTGATGCGTGCCCATGACTGCAATCATTATAGAGGTTCATGAGTTTCCCGAAAACTCAATTGATCCGTCATTTTCAATCTGACGATCATTTACCATATACTCCTATACGGAGTTACCAATCTTAGGAGCATATATCTCCTTAATTTTAAATATTTGTATATATGTAATAATAATGTCCATCATGAGCATGCGTATGATATGAACTAAGAGTTAAAGTATATATGTACAATATTATATGTATAATGAAACTAAAATGTATATATATGCAAATGATGAACTTATACTCTATATGCACATGATGACTCGATAATGCAAACTGCATGTACAGTTTTCGAACCAATTACCATGATTTTAATGGACTCCATGTCCTTAGATAGACTTCGAGTCTATGAGCTCTTTTCAACCATATATTATGTCGACAAGCAAAATGGACTTACGTATTAGATGCCCATCATCTAGTCCATTCGATCATGCGCGCAAATGCAAATGCATATCGGTTTCTTACACGTATCGATACCATTTTATCATCTCGTGATATAGTCAGTACTGATTGATGATATCTGAATATTTGTGGTACCATAATTCCATTCACTTTCCAATATAGGCCATCTATTGTCATTCAGATATCTATGTCACTTCCAGGACATCCCAATTTATATAGATGTACCAACTGCTTATTCTTGCCACCAAAATATGTAAACCGATATGACTTTCATGCTACACCCCGTGTGTAGATGTTGTTCAATTAGGCAAGAATTTTAATGTTCATCACAAATACTTTTCATGACTAATCTATAGCTCGATACGCCTTAGACCAGGTCATACATGTCTATAGTCAAATCATAAATTTCAATGAATGAACATACCACATTTCGATAAGGTGATCGAGCCGGTATACTTTAGTACATCATCATAACCAAATGAATACCATCATTTTTGTTTTAATGAACCTCTATTTGATGTACATTATATTTTAAACAAATCATTGAACTTCTGGTTCAGTAGAGGATCAAAAACCAATTGTCCGTTTTTACCAGCATTCCTTATCATCCTCCCCCTAAGGTGGTAAAACTATCAACACCGGATAGATTTAATGGGCAACCGATCACTATAACCACCTTATATAACATCACATATCCTTTTTATGTCATAATCATAAATTTATTCAAAGGATAGAACATGGGGAGTCGAATCGTATTATGCAGTTGGCATAAGTGCTGAATTATAATGCCCAATTTAGGAGATCAAAAACTTTATGTCATAATTAAATTGTGATAATCTCCGATCACATGTATTACTCGTATGTGACTAAATGTCACTTAATATATTTTAATCCATACATGAACATTTAATTTCGAGTAATATATTCAGATCTCCAATATAATATCAATATACTCAATCTCAATGTACAGTCTTGCCATTAAAACCATTTATGATACATGAGAGAGTTTCAGCACTTTATTATTTACCTTTAAGATAAACTCCACGTTTATCAATACGGGTATAATTAGAACCCGGATGGCCTTTATCGTCACATTTTAAGTATTTCATATCAACATTTCTTTGTCAAAACCGTGACAAATTTTCACAAAATTGGCTACGACCCAACCAATTCGCTTATTAAATACCAAACTTGTTGACTGAAATTATAGTGCTAAACTTCCAGTTAGCAATAATTCATCGTGTAATTTTAACATTTGGCCAAATAAATCTATGATGTGACTTAAGACACTAACCAATGTGTCTCATTTATATTGGCAAGACTTATATGTCTCAATATTCCTTTTGTGAATATATCACATTACTCGTTTTGAGTACCAGATAAATCAGAACTGATTATTAGGATAATCTCAGCTCTTTTTAGTTAATTTATCCATCCTTCCAGTGGATGTAGCGATTGCAATGATTTTTAGTGATTATTCCCTCACAATATTGATCACATATCGCTTGCATTTATCCCACACCATTGTTGGTGGACATATGAAATATCAAACAAGATCATAGATCTTTGTGAATGTTTAGGACTAGCCACTTAGTCCCTCAACCACATGAAGTGGTATAATATTTATCCATTTCAATTCATATGTAATATCATATTCACTTCGGGGAATAATGACGACCATTTGTCAATCAAAAACATTCACATTTTCCATTAATAACTCATCATTTTCTCGATCTACTAGGAGATCAATTTCAATTCAGATAATTGTGGAACCCTTTTGTTCTCACAATGTATCGTCCCTAAGACAATATTATTTGCATATGAGAAAGAGTATGATTTTTCTCCCATTTCTCAAATTTGCACATCTCGCATACTGAGATTGACACGCCTTTCGTGTTATGTATCCTTTTAATATACAATTTAGGCTCAAAACACCATGACATTAGGCTCAATTAAAGCCACATATTAGATTTAAGAAAACCACATTACTCATCCTCAAAAGAGGTTTCATTAATTCAATTGCGAATTTAGCAATTCATAAATTACACAAGTGGAACTCCGGCCACTGACATTTACATGTGGACTTCCGGCCACTAATTTTACATGTGAACTTCTAGCCACGAACAATATTATGTGATTTGAATAGTATTTCTCAAACTTTGAACTTCAGGCCAAAGTCTTACTTCACAGGATAAATATTTGAAACTTCAGGTCCAAATTTATATATGTCATATTTTAAGCCTAAAACTCTTGATCACCCATGTCAAGAGTTTTAATAGTGATATCATGGCAAATTTATTTGCTCATTCATGGGATTTCCGACCCAAAATTTTATTTAAATTAATTGTATTTCAAATAAAAATAGTCCATATGACTAAATTAAATAACACTCATGGGATCTCCGTCCCAAAAATTATATGAACATATCATATACAATCGGCATGACTGATTTGTGCTTTGAGCATTTTTCATCATCCCACTTCCAGGGGAGAGAATTTTAAAGTTTATTTGCTCAATTTATGACCAACCTAAAGGTCATATTATCCTTAGCCACTTCTGGTGGAAGGACAATTTTAGTTAATTAGTTGTCACTTTTGACCATAACTGTGGTCAAACTCTCAACGACCTTAACCCTGGTCACATTCTCAACCTCCCTCTATGGGAGAAAAAGTTTAACCAAAACTATTAGATCGTCTCCCTGATCATATTCTCAACTACTACACGTAGGAGAAAAGATTTACACAAATTTTAATTTGTAACCGTCTTTGCGGCCACATCCGCGCCCACGTCCCGTACGTGGGGGAAAATTTTAAATTGTAAGTCAGATCTCGATAATGACCACTTCTGGTGGAAACAACGATATTAGATGAAATCTAATTTAGACCGTCTCTGCGGTCACATCCTCAATCACACCCCGTATGTGGGAGGAAATATTACATTCGCTTCCGGGAATGTCATTATATAAATCTCATAATATTTCAATCATAAGAATACAAAATAAATTTTGCAAATATAATATTGCAATATACTTAATAATCTAAAGAATAAGATTGTCAAATCTTTATAACTACTCATAGATAATTAACATTGTCAACCCTTAGTATACCGTAAAAGTGATAGACTATTAATTATGGAATCAATTGACATGAATATAGAAAACAAGAAAGTAATGTGGCATGTAAACAATGTGCACAAATAATAACTTGACAATAACCTTAAATTAATGTATCACAAAATATTAAAAGATACTCCATCTTTTATTGCCTCAATTATAATATGACCAAAACCAATCATTACAAATAACGAGTAACTTATTCAACCTACAAATTACCATATACACATGATATAATTTCACAATATAATTGACAATATCATATAGTCTTATCAAAAACTGGTTAAAATAACTCAATCACATAACTAAAGATTTGACACCATTCATCCAAGTACAAAGGAAAAAAGCCAGTACAACATGTGTCATATACTCTTGAGACCTTTATATGTACTCCACATAAAAGAGAAACAATTACTCCGTAATAAAGATTACATGGTACTAATAAAGAAATAAAAACGATCCCATGCACGGACATACTAATAGAATTTATTACACCAAATCAAATTAAAAAGAAAAAGAATTTGTGGCTTACTGTGTACAAGGAGTCATACCAATAAAAATATTTAAAGAATAATTAATGTCGGCCAACGTATGTAACTATCAAATTAAATTGACGAACTAGTTTTAAGATTGTTTGCTCAATCAGATTAGCCAAAACTCATATAGGGTTGATAAAGATTAAGATTACATTTACATAGTGATTAAAAAAAATCAAGAAACATACCTTATTTAATTTGCCATATAAGTTTGACCATAATAATAAATATAGAGATAGAAATTTGAGTGATGAAACAAGTCAGAAGACCATCATAGCTTTACCCTTCATATGGACTAATAATAATATACTACGTAATTCTTTGGCTTGTCCGGATTATATATAATTAGTCCATTGATTAATAAAGATGCTCAATTTCTCGCAATACTTGGCGTAGTCGAGTTGTTAAATTAATTTTGTGTTTAGCATTCGTGCTGATAACGTGTTGTAAAATAAAGAGAGTAAGAGATAATAGAGAGATAACTGTGTATTATTCATCCTTCATGGGTGTATATATATAGTACATAGAGAGTCTAGGGTTTTAGTCAAACCCTAATAGCATGCGATAAGACTTTGGCTCATAGGCCCATTGGACATCCACACTACCATAATACATTATTCATAACAGTATATGTATTATTATTATTAGGTATTAAATTTTTAATTCCAAATACATAAACATAATGATCACAATTTTAATCAATACTTGATGGTTGGACTTTTGGTGAGCTATATTGTCCCCTTGCCTCTCCGATGATTTTAAATATCTCGTTCTCGAAAAACGTGTTCCGAAATAGTTCGGGTATTAAAGACGGTAATTGTTAAAGTGTGCGGTTTTGACGATTTTCTGAAAAATATCTATTTTGGAATTATAAGACTAAAATATTTTATTTACTACTTTAGAAAATTTTTAAAAGTGAGGGAACGTCGATAAAATCTTCAAAACGGAAGTTTTAGCTAAAAGTGATTTTAATTGGTCGAAAGGTACACTTAATGTTTAATCATATAAAAATTGAGTTATACTACTTAATTATATTTTGTTTTAAATATGAAGTTCAGAAATGATTTTATAAAATATTTATAAGTGTAAAAGTAAGAATGGTTTAATATAATTTTATTAAAATTAGGATAGGCTAAAGATTTATAAAATCGAATAGTTAATGAAATTAATCGATTTAAAATTTGATAATGGTTTATAAAACTGAATACTTGAAACATATTGTTATTCAGAAATATTTAGCGAGAAAAGAGACTCGAGAAAGATAAGAAAAGTTAATCGATAAATATTGAGAAATTTGATAATTGAATTAATAAGGATTAAACTTTATTTTTAAATAAGAGAACATAATGATGAAAATCCCAAAGGACGAGCACAAGAGTAAGCAAAAGCTCACGACATCAGCAAAGGACGAGCACAAGAGTAAGCAAAACCTCATCAAAGGTCGGGGAAACACCTAAGAGCTTCTAGCCCAGTGGAGCGCGGGAGTGCCTCAAAGCCTGTGTCTGCAGGAATTGCGAGGTCCCGGGTTCGACTCCCTGGGTGCGTAAGAAGCTTGCGGGTACCTGCCATCCCCGAAAAAAGGATGTCTTACATGGCACATGTGGTTTGCAGGGTATTGCAAGTGCCCGGGGGGATTCGACCCCTCATCATCAAAAAAAAAAGGTCGGGGAAACAGCATTCCCGACACAAATTCACCAACACTCTCAAGCTCACGACATCAGCAAGTCGTAGCAACGATCAAAACCCAAAGGACGAGCACAAGAGTAAGCAAAAGCGATCACTAGCTAGGCTAGGGTAGGCTATTTGGCAATGTAGCTAGCAAACTCGTGCAGATAAGGGGTAAAAGATCATATATGAGAGGATAAAAACGATGTAAGAACATGATGAATAAATTGATATCAACTAAAGCCTCATATGCGAAACATGTGACAAAATCGCGGGGAAAAACGGGATAGGGGCCACACTTATGCGCGCTAATGTTACTTACCCCACGAGGAGAACTACTCACAATATAGCACGGGGACCGGGATAGATGAACCGGCCACTGGAGGCTCAAAACCTCACAAAAAGTGTAGCTATAGTCCGGAAATGATAAAGCCAAAAAGTAAAAGCATGCCATCATCTACTATGTCTAAACATCCCCGTAGCGCTAATCCAACAATATAAAATCATGCCAAAGCTGAAAGCATACAAAGGAAGGGATGTCGGGAAAGAATAAGGTAAAAACAGCTCGCAAACAACAGTCGGGATACGTATTTTTGGATTTTTTTTATTTTCTGATTTTTTTGTGATTTTTTGGAGTTTTTGAAAAAATGAAAAACGAAAAAGAAAAGCGAAAAATGAAAAGCAAAGTTTTCCTCCCCCCAAACCAAACGACATATTGTCCCCAATGTGTCCTACAGCACATCAACCAGGAGACCTTAAAATAAGGGGAGAAAAACAATAAAACGAGTCTAAAGAAAAATGTACATACAAGATATTTACAAGGAAAACGCCCCCCAAACCAGCATCAAACGGGGGGCTCAGCATCGGTACTAGAAGTACCACCAACCATGGATCGCGTCGTACACGAACCCACTTCCATTGTCCTCTTCATCATCAAGTCCATCATCATCGTCTACACCATCTCGGCCAACATCATCACCTTGTCCACTGGTTTGGCTTGCAGCAAAGCCAAACGCAGCACCACCTTTGTCATCCTTGATAACATCTCTACCCACTTCCGTCCCTCCTATGCCACCTGCAAGTGGATCACAACAAAGAACAACCTCGAGAGGGTCCCTAGCAAGGACTTTCGGTAAGTTCTCAACAACACAAGCATCCACAACATCTATAGGAAAGACAGATTCCTCGAACATAGGGCGCTTCAAAGTGTTTGACAATTTAAAAGTAATTGAATCACCTCCAACATCCAACGTCAACTTGCCTTTCTTGACGTCAATGACAGCACCAGCAGTGTGCAAGAAGGGCCGACCCAAAATAATAGGAATTTGGGAGTCCTCGGCCATGTTAAGAACGACAAAGTTAACGAGGATGAAAAATTTGCCAACCTTGACAGGAACGTCCTCCAAAACACCTAAAGGGCGTTTGACAGAACGATCCGCCATTTGGAGCGTGATGTTTGTAACTTTCAAAGGCCTCATGTTAAGCTTCTCGCACACCGAGTAAGGCATAACGCTTACACTAGCACCTAAATCACATAAAGCGTTATCAATTGAAACAGTGCCTATAGTGCAAGGAATAGAGAAGCTACCCGGATCCTTCAATTTAGGAGGAGACTGGTTTTGTAAAAGCGTGTTGCATTCAGCAGTAAAAGCCACAGTCTCGACCTCATTAAAAGATCGTTTACGGGTGAGGATATCTTTTTAAAATTTAGCATAAGCGAGAACTTGTGTGACAAGCTCGGTAAAAGGAATCGTTACCTTCAAGTCCTTGACTACCTCCATAAACTTACCAAACTGCGTGTCAAGTTTAGACTTTACCACCCGGCTCGAGAATGCCAATCGGATCTTGATCGGCGGCTCCACCGGCTTGGCTTGAGCTTTGTTCTGCTTCTTGTCTTGCTCCACGGCCACCTTGGGCTCCACGTGTGACCCTCCAAGCTCGGCAGCCTTGGGCTGCCCACCACTCACGACATTACCACTAGCCACGGCACTCCTGTGGATACCCATATCCGTACCCTCCCAAACAAAACCCTGTGATGTAACACGGACTTTTATTACGCATGCTTTAACGTTGACTTAAACGGTTCTAATAATGTCGAATTCATTTTTGAGTCGTTTGAAATGTTAAAATGATTTAGGTCCCTTCACATTGCACTTATTTAAACGTTCATTTTGTCCATTTGAAGTCTAGCTAGGTCCTTGTCCTGCTTCATTTGGCATGAGCTTCGCATTTGCACTACAAGTAGTCATTTTACATTAACAAGGTCTAATTCAGCATTCCTAAATTCCTAAATTTAGGCCCGGTGGTTAGGACTACCCTTTAGCCTCCTCTTACGCAAAATATAGCCTCACGTCTTACCTTATCTCACAAAATCTATGCAAATACACCCTTTTCATTTTTCCGGGTCTCGGGTCCAAAACCGGGCCCAAACCCACCTTTGGTCCGTACTCCAAAGCCCTCAACAACTCCCTAGAAGATCATACTAGGTCTTCTTGGAGCACAAGCAAAGAGATTTGGCCGAATATTTCCAAGATTTAGCAATCCGGATTAAGAAAATACGAAATCTCGAAGTTAAAACCACACCAGCAAACCGCATAAGCTTATGCGGCTCATGGTGCAAACCGCATAAGCCTATGCGGTTTGCCCACCAAACCGCATAGAGCTATGCGGCTCCCTGGTGTGGCTTTTTCCCCTGTCTTTCCTATTTTCGCTCGGCTATTCTCCTATATATACAACCCCTCGCACGACCTATTCTCACAACTTTTCCACACAAGAAAACCTCTCTTCTCACAACCTCTCTTCCTAGTTTTAGTGCCCACACTTGGGTCCCACAAAATATACCGTCTAGCACGGTATACACCTAAATACATTCACAAAAGCCTCACGCACTCAAATCCTTGAGTTCAACACACCATCCCGTGTTGAATTCATCCTTCTTTTAAGTTCAAGAAGCGAAGCTCTGCCCAGATCTGAAGCGCCAGGACAAGGTAGGTACCGATCCATTTGGATCAAAGCTTTTTCTTATTTTCTATGGACTAACAAAGGGGACTACATTCTAGCGCCCCCCCCCCCCCCTCCCCCCCCCGGCTTTGGCACTCAGCGCGCTTGCACTCCAAGTGTTCTATTTACTTCGGGTACACTCCATATCCGATGACACGCCAAAGTCGCATAAGCAACCGACCCTTATAAAATAAACCAATGGACAATTGAACTTTATTTTATTTGCATGCATCTTGCACCTTCTTATTTTGCATTAAATCAACTTAAACAATGAATTCGTCCTTTAATCAACTGTTTCGTTAACAAGTTAAACATGCTAAACTGAGGGTTTTAATCAATCTTTTTGCATCTGCATCTGCATTCTTTTACAAACTTATCGCACTTGTACGTAGCGATAACATTAGCTCAAATATCATCTTACATGGATTGTTCTAGGTCAGTAGAGGCTATTTTTACATAGGCTTTTCTAAAAGGTTTTCATAAATCATTAATTGAATTAACTCTTTTTCTAAAGTACCCTCACCCCGAAACCAATCTGGTTTCACAACCTTAGATCTAGGAGTGTCGGGGTGCTCCAAAATTTAGGACATGTTTTTAACTTAGAACATGGTAGCAGGTTCCTAATTTTCGCGATAATTAGGTGGCGACTCCATAACAGTTCTTAAAGGTTTTTCCAACTTAATCCTTTTTAACTTTAAAATCCGCCCTTAAGCAAGACGCCGAGTTGGGTCCCTCGACGCGGTTCCCGGGTTCCACAGTTTGGCGACTCCGCTGGGGAGATTTTATTTTTAAAACTTAAAACTAGATTTTTTCTTTTTAAAAATAAAGAGGTGAAACTTGAAAGCCTTGAACAATCCAAGTATACATATTTGAGCTATGCACATTCGTTTAGAGTCCATTTGTAACACCCCGTGTTTTTAAAGTTAAATTAAAATATATTTTAATTTATAAATTTATTTAAAATTATATTTATTTTCATAATATCATATGTATTTAATAGTTTAAAATCATATTTATGATCTTTTAAATAATACGGAGTATGTTTAACACTATTTCATTTTAAAGGTAATAAATCACTTATGAAACGGTTTCTTTTATAAACTAGTATGATTGCTTTATATTTTAAATTAAATGGTTAAGTTATGATTTTTGACCCATTATTTTAATACAAGTATTTTATAAAATAACACATTTAACTTATTTTATATGTTTTCAACTATTTGGATCAATATTTGGTTAAAGTTAAATTAAATTTATTTATTTTAACAAAAGTATTAGACTTTTTATAAGAGTAAAAGATAACCTAATACTCCTTATTAATATATATATATATGAAACCCTAATTAGTTAAATCAAAAAATATACTCCGTGCATTTCTTGTCTTCGTCGTCGTCTCCTTCTTCTTCTATATTCCTCCATTAACACCTCCTCTTTAATCCTTCCTTATTTCTTCGTTTCTTAACCGTTTTACTCCGTTCTTGCGCCATAATTATCCTCTCTTCATCCTCTTCACATTAAGGTAAGCTATACTCAGTTTCGTCTCTGTCGCTCGGATCGCCGTTGATATCGTAACTCGTATTTATACTCGTTTTTCACCCTAATTGATCGTAGGACTGAATCGGGACGACCCTGACGCTGATACGTACGTGGTGGACGACTCAATTGAAGACTAGCGCGAAAAGGCAACGGTGATGACGTTACTCGATATTACGTTACATTAAGGTTTACCGTGATGTACTGTACGTGTTGGGGTGCTTGTGTGTGTGGGCGTACGTATGTATGATTGTAGGTATGTAATAATTAGTGATTGTGCAGTGCATGTGTAAGTGTATGTGATCCTATATGTGAATTATATAAATGATATATATATGTATCTAGTGCACGAAATGTTTGTATACAAGGTGTATTAGTGGTTTGTGTTGATTTGCTTTATGTAACTAATTAATTAGTGAATATACGTATTAATTTATTGAGTTGGCCGGTTTATTTAGTAAGTTACGTTGATATTTACTCCGTATAAGTTGTTATTGTTTTGAGAATTATAACCCGTATTGAGATTGGCTTGAGATTGTGTTGTATTATCATTGTTGGGCTAAAAGATGTTGTATTGTCATTGAATTGGTTGGTTTGTATGCTTGAGTTTAGTGTGCGTATGAGTACTGTTCTGGCACGTACGTGAGGAGTTACAACGTCTTTTGTAGGACGGTGCCGCCTGTCGTGGGTTCTCATCCATTTTGTAGTGGCTCTGAGACTATGGTTATCGAAAGTCCTTTTGTAGGGGCGCCACTCTTTTGTAGGGGTGGTTATTGTATGTCCACACTCTTTTGTAGGGGTGTGCTTGGCCAAGTTTAGACTATTGTTCGAGGCATTTTGTAGTGCCGCCATAGGGTCTGGATCTTTTGTAGGGTCCGGGGTGTTTTGTAGCGCCCAGTATTCCGTGCTATCCTTGCGGTTGATTGCGGTTGATTGTGGACTGTAGATTATTGTATGTCACTTTGTTGATGACATTTTGAGTTTGAATATTGACCATTGGACTTTGCTATTGTTGATTGTTGTTGGTTATACTTTGATCATAGTAGTAGGCCGTAAGTACTTGTTGAGTTGTATTGAGATTGTCGTAGTATTGTTAACCATTGTTATATAGCTTGTGACTATTACATGTTATTATTTTATGAGCTGTTTTATTTACTTGTTAACTTTATTGTGATGTAATATGGCTGGGAGGACGTCTGAGTTACTCCCCACTGACTGTGGCTGTTGCATGTTTTGCGACAGGTTAGTGCGGGTTCGGGATTGATAAGTGAGGATGCCGTGAGGATGGACCTTAGCTAGCCTACTCGTGTGGATTTGGGATTGTTTGATAGACTTGATTAGACTTTACCGTTTCATTTCGTATTTATGTTGCATTTATGGGTTTGTAAGGGGTATTTACTCCCCGTTTTTGCTAGGCCTCAAGGTCTACTTGTCATTTTGATTTGATTAGATTGTTTGCGTGAGTGACAGCTCGGATTCACGGTGTTTTCCGCCACCGTGGCTTTCATTTTTATTGACTTTCTTTTATAAATCCTTTTTAAAGGTTTATTTTATTTTGTTGGAAAATCCGGGTTGTTACACCATTCCTTTTGGAATCTAGGCACCCTTTGCACCCTCGAGAGGTGGTTCCCACATGCAGGCTTGTCCACTCGATAAAGCACATGCCGGACTAGCTTTCCTCTCGCCCCTCCACTGTCAGTAGCGACTATCTCGATCGCCTCAAAGGTTCTCCTTTAGAAAACCTATCGCTCCGGCGTAAGGAAATAAAGGGGTTAAGTATCTGCCAAAGCGTACTCGAGGTAGTTGGAGGTGTACCCGACTGACTCATTTTCACCCTTTTTGAGTCATACGTACAAGTCCGAGGCTATGCACTCCATAGTCTTTTTCAAAATAAGCATTTGCATTCATATCTTCGAAAACTCGCTTAAACGTTTCAAAGATAAACGAACCTAACATCTAACAAACTAACACTTTTCAAACGAAACTATCGTGAATTTTTGAAACAAGCTTTCTCAAAATTCCCTTTTTCACTAACAAGCAAAAATCCGAGCAAGGAATAAAACCCGAGCTCGTGAATTTATTCCTCTAGGTCACACGGCCTAGACTCCACTTTTAACATCCTCGACTCGACTTGTTAACCACTCTCGAGTCGAATCCATTCTCTTTTACATATCCAAACTCGAGCTCACCTCGGCAAATCACCGATACTAGTTCGACGGGTGCAAAGCAAAACTTTTAACATCGAGACGAGATGTGCGCACACATCCTCGTCTCAAAAGCTTTCCTTTAGCCAAAACTTTTCGAAAATCTCCTTTTTCAAGCTTAAAAGGTCTTTCAAAACAATGAAATGAGCTAAAATGAACGCCTAAAATGAACATTGAACCTAGTAGGTCTAACTAGATACACGCCACACAACCTAATCCTTTCTCAACATTCACGACTCAACTAGCTAACCGCTCTCAAGTCAAACCCCTTTCACCCACCTAGGCTCGAACCCTTAACGATGAACCGTTAAATGGGCTCGACAAAGCTAACATCTTTAACATCGAGACGAGACGTGCGCACGCGTCCTTGCCTCAAAAGCTTCATTTAGCTAAAACCTTTTCGAAAATGTCCTCTTTTTCAAAACATAAAAGGTCCTTCTAAACAAAGAAATAAGCTAAAAATGAATGCTTAGAGTGATCGTGAGTCTAGTGGGTCGAGTCGTGTCACTAATATACGAAGTGAAATACAGGTCTCAGCTGGATACTCGTTGTACTAAGAATCGCATAGTAATCCCTTACAAAAAACGAACCTACACCTGTAAAATGGCCGGCAATGACGAAGTCAACGCACTCCGTGACCAAGTCACAAAGCTGACTGACGACCTCGAACGCCTACTGAACCACCACAAGACCGAGATAAGGCGTTTGGAACAACGTATCAAGGACAAGACCGACAAACACGTCTCCATCCACACTCTCGAGGCCCTTAACCAACAAGACAATGAAGGCTTCACCGAATATCTCTCTCGATGGAAAAAGCTAAGCGCACGAATTCCAGATCGTTCGCATGAGGACGAGCTTGTGCCTAAGTTCATAAACAACCTGCGACCCGTGTATCAATTATACATGCGGTACAGCAACATCCAAGACTTCGAAAAACTCATCAGGGTCGGCACTCAAATTGAAGACGATCTTAAGACCGGCACGATGGCCAGATACACCGGCCATACCTACCAAGATAACTCACCAAAATCTCCTCGCGCGACCAAGAGTGAGGAAAACTGCACTGTGGATAACTTCGACGCATTTGCAACCAAAGCTTACAGGAGCTTCATGCCTTACACTAAGGCATTCCATAGGTTGGTTGAAAACAACTACCTACAACCAATCGGGCCTACTAGCGAGCCGCCCGAAGACAAAAAGCCAAAACTTTGGAACCCGAATGCTTACTGTGCATACCACAGAGGCAAAGGCCACGACACTGAAGACTGCTTCAAACTGAAACACGTCATCCAAGATCTCATCGACCAAGGAAAGCTCGACAAACCGTCTCAAACGTCCAACGACGCCAACCCTTTCGCCGACCACACAATCTTCGTGGGATCACCTCCCATTATGAATTGCTCCAACAATATCAAACCAAGCGACAATCAAATCATTGACGCTTCGTTCAACGATAAAGGGGACGAATGGCCTATGTCCAACCAAGCCACGATCCAGGGTGACGAAAAGATTAACTCTTTTACCGTACAACCCAAACCATCGAACAAAGATTACCCTCCATACAACCACATGATCTTCACAGGACCACTTCCTCCCATAGATCACTCTGACTTTGCCATGCCCGAAAACAACTCAACCCCTAACGCAGACATTGAGGATGAACTGACATACGAGGATGCGCCTATAAAACGCAAGCCATCACAACTTAAAAGGAAGATGGCGGAAACGGAGGCGTTGGCAAACGCGAAGAAGAAGAAATCCTCTTAGGATCTACTCCTTTAGGTGTCGAGTCATCTGTCAACCCACCTTCTAGTTTTAGCTTAGACTTTTTATGATTTGTCAAACAATTCTTCTTTAATGAATAATACGAATAAGTTTGCTTACCTCTAGTCTCAAGCTAAAAACAAACAAATAAACAATGAACAACAAACAAACAAAAATTAAACAAATCAATCAAACAACACAACATAAAAATCCGTGCGATAAAAATGAACTAACGAATGAATAATCGTTAATTAAACACATTGCAAACACGTGAGCAACCCAACACAAACCCCACTTTCCCTAAGCCTTTGAAAACATAAATGGATTAAATAACCCACGGTTATCCTAACCCATTTATCGCATGCTTTTTCACATAGCATAACCCAAGAATTATGACACATTCTTGGTGAGTCTTTCAAAGTGAACTCACGGCCCTTGGCCTTTTCAAACCTTTCTGAACAAAACCTTTTTAAATGACTCATTGGCGAACCAGCCCAGTAAGTAGCATCCCTCGCTATACCCAAGGATGGCAAGCCCAATCTTGTGGATTCTAACGTCGGATCGAATGGCTCAAACCAACTCGATCCATTTCCCCTTTGACAAAATCCATGTGGACGAGCAAGCTCGTCCTCATCGCATTGTGACACCTTCGACTCAAATAGCTTAAACGCCATTTCGAGCATCCACCAATAGGATCCTAGCAACACACCGTTAACATAAACTTCTAGCTTTCTATCACCAAATATCGTCGAGTATGTAACGTTTTAAAACATTTCTAGCTCAAAATCGGCTGCATGACACACGGTCATCACAACCTTTTTTATCACAAAACTCTTTTCAAACCCGAGAATGTGCAAACTCAATCCCGAGAACTTTCGATGTCAGACCAAGTGGCTCTAGCCGCTTCGGTCTAACTCTTCCTTAAGTAAATGCATGAAAACGGGCACTACCGTCTCCATCGCATTTTCAAAGGGCATCAACGTGTACCAACGGCACGTACATCACGAATCAACTGACAAGGCGTCCACTCAAGCACCATCGACGATCTGGCGGATCTCCTCAAGCACTTCGAGTCTTTTAAATACGGGTCGAGTTTTTAAGCATCGAGTCAATCTCCGTCAGTCTAGGATAATCGAGTCTTCGACGTACGACATTTTAACAAATCGATAAGGGAATAAGTTTGCCTATAACCCAGTTTCCTTTTACCCTTTTTACTCACATTTCTTATACAAAACCATTTTGCACCGACATACGTTGCATCCTAGGAGTAGCTATCCGAAGGAGGTCTAGGCCGGGTACGAAGGTCCAAGTCAATATCAAGTACAAGACAAAAACAAGAAGGTTGTCGACGACTAAACACCTACGGTTCGATAGTCTGCTTGTGGTCTACTACTCCGCTGCGTTTGGAGGAGGATCCATTAATTTGGAGCTCCACAGTGGTCATGAATTTGATCGCGACCAAAAATATGAGTATTCCTGGATCGCCCTCCGTGTACTCAATCGCGTGCCTAATAAGCAAACGAACTTGTCAGAGGAGTCCGGCGTGATAGACACATGATCACATGCAACCTTCCCACCATAGGGTCTAGCAAAGTCGAAGCTCGAGCCCAAGCCACAAAGGGCCCGACGAATTCTCAAACATAAAAAGGGAATACAATCAAAGGTGAAAACAACGGCAAAAAGGGCAAACTCAAAAGGAAACAAATCTCAAAGTTTCCAATCAAAAAAGAAACAAGTCTCAAGGTCTTTAAGAAAGGGACAAAAACAACAAAAAGAAAGCCCGAAAGTCAAGTGGCTAAGTGAACAAAGGTCTACTACAAAAATGGACCCAGTCTAAAACCTCTTCAAGGAACCCGTGCCAAAAGGACATATGGCACGGTGGACATTGCTCTGAGCCGAATTTGACACCAAGGAGCCCGTTATCGACACTACATCATTTCCCGACGACAGAATTTACAACATCAATGAACAAGCGACATACTTCGATGGTTCATCCAATTATCGAGGTTGGAGAATAGGAATACTCCTCTTTTCCCAAACGGCGAACACGAACACCTCCCTCCACCAAATTGGACTTTGATGCGACAAACAAGCGGCCAAGATTAACTAAGGAGAACCTACCTTAGGATGCAATGTATCATGGTCAAACACATAAACACCCTTTATGGACCAGCGGGTCCTTAAACACGCACCTTCCCACATAAACACCTCCTTACCAAAACAAACACATCCCTTTCGAACTACGCTAGGTTTGATTCCGTACCCACGGATACGTAGGCCGCTCACTTGAGCTCAACCAACCCTTTTACACAAAACATCCCTATGTCTAAAGCTTCCAAACTCAAGGACATCCTCACAAAAATCCACAAAAATCCAAGGCAAACTGTTTCTTTATCGAGGCGTCTAGAACTAGGGCGTCAAGACAAAGTTGTCCTAGACCTAGGGTAGTACTCTGCTTTTTCGTCTAAACTTGTTCATCTTGCAGGAATAACAGCATGCCACTGAAGCAACCATGAGTCACCAAGCCGGGGGCTTTACCGATGCACGTGTCACAATCACTTACATCCCTATCAATGTCGAGTCTCGAGTCACTGACACAGCCTAGTCGTATCACCCTGTCAAAATAAACCTAACAAACAACTAACAGCAGCTAGTAGCAAGCAGGATCGTATCCACAGAGAAACAGCGCAGTTTTAAGTTAAAGTCGGCGTAAACAGGTCTAACTCGGGTGTGAAAAGAGGGTTTGTTTAAGACTATAACTAAAGCAATAATAAAGCAGATAAACAGAAATAAATAAGGAGAAGGATTAGGGCATCAGGTTCATTATGACAATGATTCAGGAACTCAAATTTATAAGAAGGAAGCGATAAACTGTGCAAATGAGTAGGTTTTGTAAAACGCTCTCTCGAGTCAATTTTAGCCTTAAGCAAATTTAGCGGGCTCTCGCAACTTACTAAATTCAACTTATCAATCTCGCGTAAGTCTAGTTTTAACTCGGCTTTCGATCTTAAATTAAAACTTACTCAGGTTCAATTAAACTCAGAATAATCGTTGATCAGGCGAAATAATCCTAATTCAATTGGCATAAAACGCGCAGAAAGAAATCAAGTGCACAATTTATTCAACCAGTTTAATCCTAAAACATGTTCCTGAACCAAATATCACAAATTCCCCTAAACCCTAATTAAGGAATTAGCTACTCATGATAAGGGCAAAACAACAACAATAATAAAAGCAAGACATAGCAATTGAATGATTAAAGCAAATAAAATAAACCTGGAATAAGTACGAATGCAAAGCTGATTCTGATTGAATTAATCTTGAAACTAAACTAAAGTTGGAGTTTTAATGTATGAAAGAGAACTAAGCAGAAAGCAGTAAACTAAACTAGGTAAAATAAAGCACAAAAGAAAGCATAAACTAAGTGTTCGACCTAAAGGGTCTATATATAGTTCCCAAGATAATAAATCACGAATTAAATCAAAAACCGACGAAATATACACATCAGTACGTGGCGTATTACTGGGCAACGACCAACCTACACGACCTCACTTTTGGGCCGGCTCCTCTTCTCTTCTTCCTTGACCCATCATTCATTCTTGGGCTTGACTCCTTTGTTTTGGGCTTAAATGGTTCGTGGCCCTTGATAATTTGTCTTTTGGCCTTTGTCATTTGTCTTCCCGAGCTCCCGTATAAGCTCGAGCTTGGTCTTGTCGTCTCGATTCTCGCAGTGCTCGAGCTTAAGTGCTCCCGTATAAACGACACGACGACGAAGGCACTCTACAGGCCGGCAGGCCCTTATAGTATGCACGGACCGCCAAGTCCTTAAAATGCGCACGTCCCTCCTCGCTTAGCCCGGTTCGAAGTCCTCGTCTCACCCATGGACACATGCTTCGTTCCGCTGACCATATCGAGACTGTAATGGTCCGGATATGGTCGTGGAGTTTGACTTTCGCTCTAGTCCGAGCTCAGTCAAACTGGGGGCTCTGTGGATACCCATATCCGTACCCTCCCAAACAAAACCCTGTGATGTAACACGGACTTTTATTACGCATGCTTTAACGTTGACTTAAACGGTTCTAATAATGTCGAATTCATTTTTGAGTCGTTTGAAATGTTAAAATGATTTAGGTCCCTTCACATTGCACTTATTTAAACGTTCATTTTGTCCATTTGGAGTCTAGCTAGGTCCTTGTCCTGCTTCATTTGGCATGAGCTTCGCATTTGCACTACAAATAGTCCTTTTACATTAACAAGGTCTAATTCAGCATTCCTAAATTCCTAAATTTAGGCCCGGTGGTTAGGACTACCCTTTAGCCTCCTCTTACGCAAAATATAGCCTCACGTCTTACCTTATCTCACAAAATCTATGCAAATACACCCTTTTCATTTTTCCGGGTCTCGGGTCCAAAACCGGGCCCAAACCCACCTTTGGTCCGTACTCCAAAGCCCTCAACAACTCTCTAGAAGATCATACTAGGTCTTCTTGGAGCACAAGCAAAGAGATTTGGCCGAATATTTCCAAGATTTAGCAATCCGGATTAAGAAAATACGAAATCTCGAAGTTAAAACCACACCAGCAAACCGCATAAGCTTATGCGGCTCATGGTGCAAACCGCATAAGCCTATGCGGTTTGCCCACCAAACCGCATAGAGCTATGCGGCTCCCTGGTGTGGCTTTTTCCCCTGTCTTTCCTATTTTCGCTCGGCTATTCTCCTATATATACAACCCCTCGCACGACCTATTCTCACAACTTTTCCACACAAGAAAACCTCTCTTCTCACAACCTCTCTTCCTAGTTTTAGTGCCCACACTTGGGTCCCACAAAATATACCGTCTAGCACGGTATACACCTAAATACATTCACAAAAGCCTCACGCACTCAAATCCTTGAGTTCAACACACCATCCCGTGTTGAATTCATCCTCCTTTTAAGTTCAAGATGCGAAGCTCTGCCCAGATCTGAAGCGACAGGACAAGGTGTAACACCCGGTGTTGTCCGAGGTTATTCGGGCCGGATTCCCCGTTGAAGAGGTTCATGTAATAGCTCAAGTGACATAGTGCTTAAAAGGATTGTAAGTATTACTCATATCAACAAGATGCATCTTCTTTTCTGGTGGCTCATCTTAAGAACTCTTCAGTTAAGCGTGCTTGCTGGAGAGTAGTCTTAGGATGGGTGACCTCCTGGGAAGTTCTCAGGATGCGCACGAGTGAGGACAAAGTCGTTTGGAAAGGGCCGTGATGGTGCGTGGGCGATGTCACGTGACTGGCGAGCTACCGTGAATGACATTCCGGCCTTTAGTTGGGGTCGGGGTGTTACAAATGGTATCAGAGCAACCCGGCGACCGTGTGGTCGAATCCTAGGTACGCACCTAGCTGGGGAGGATTCTGGAATGCTATATTGTAAGTAGCTACCAGGCGCAACGAGGACGTTGCGTTCTTCAAGTGGGGGTGTGTAACACCCGGTGTTGTCCGAGGTTATTCGGGTCGGATTCCCCGTTGAAGAGGTTCATGTAATAGCTCAAGTGACATAGTGCTTAAAAGGATTGTAAGTATTACTCATATCAACAAGATGCATCTTCTTTTCTGGTGGCTCATCTTAAGAACTCTTGATTAAGCGTGCTTCTTTGGAGAGTAGTCTTAGGATGGGTGACCTCTGGGAAGTTCTCGGGATGCGCACGAGTGAGGACAAAGTGCGTTGGAAAGGGCCCGTGTTGATGCGTAGGCGATGTCTGCGACTGGCGAGCTCTAGTGAATGACATTCCGGCCTTTAGTTGGGGTCGGGGTGTTACACAAGGTAGGTACCGATCCACTTGGATCAAAGCTTTTTCTTATTTTCTATGGACTAACAAAGGGGACTACATTCTAGCGCCCCGGCTTTGGCACTCAGCGCGCTTGCACTCCAAGTGTTCTATTTACTTCGGGTAAACTCCATATCCGATGACACGCCAAAGTCGCATAAGCAACCGACCCTTATAAAATAAACCAATGGACAATTGAACTTTATTTTATTTGCATGCATCTTGCACCTTCTTATTTTGCATTAAATCAACTTAAACAATGAATTCGACCTTTAACTGAACCGTTTTCGTTAACAAGTTAAACATGCTAAACTGAGGGTTTTAATCAATCTTTTTGCATCTGCATCTGCATTCTTTTACAAACTTATCGCACTTGTACGTAGCGATAACATTAGCTCAAATATCATCTTACATGGATTGTTCTAGGTCAGTAGAGGCTATTTTTACATAGGCTTTTCTAAAAGGTTTTCATAAATCATTAATTGCATTAACTCTTTTTCTAAAGTACCCTCACCCCGAATCCAATCTGGTTTCACAACCTTAGATCTAGGGGTGTCGGCGTGCTCCAAAATCTAGGACATGTTTTTAACTTAGAAAATGGTAGTAGGTTCCTAATTTCCGCGATAATTAGGTGGCGACTCCATAACAGTTCTTAAAGGTTTTTCCAACTTAATCCTTTTTAACTTTAAAATCCGCCCTTAAGCAAGACGCCGAGTTGGGTCCCTCGACGCGGTTCCGGGGTTCCACAACTCCCCTTGCTCACATCACCTGCAAAACCATTACGTGTAACATGCATATCATTAGGGACAAGAGTAGGGTCTACCTCACTTACCACCTTTGCTGGTGGTGCATCGATGTCGGGCATAGGCGGTGCGTCATAATGAGTACCGCTCCGAAGTGTAATAGCATTCACGGACTCGTGAGGTTGGCGAGGTTGAGATGGGAACGCTCCTTGCGGTCTCGTGTTGCTTGACGATGCTAGTTGAGCAAGTTGATTGTCGACCGTCTTATTGTGTGCAATTAAGGATTGAATTGTGGCATCCTTAGCTTGCGAGTCCTTCTCTAACTTAGCAATGACCGCCTCTTGGTTCTTTTGCATTTGGAGCATCATGGCCCGCATCTCGGCCATGGGATCGGAGGCGGGTGGAGGAGCAACCGGCGCTTGATATGGCAGGCGTTGAAAACCCGGCGGGTTATAGGGTCTAGGAGCATTGTATGTAGGATAGTTTTGTTGTGAGCTGTTTGGTGGTTGTTGTTGTGGGTTTAGGACATTTTGACTTTTGTAGGATAAGTTGTGATGATTTTTATAGCCTTCATTGTAAAAGTTCGAATAGGGGTTGTTTTGTGATTGAAAAGCATGTACATGATGAGTTTGTGAATGCATACCTCGGCAATCATTAGAAGTGTGACCCGTCATTCCACAAGAATCACATGACGGATCATAGGAAGTGTGCATTGTAGCTACCGAATGTCCTCGAGCATGTGAGGAACTACCCGCTCGCATTTCATCGATCTTTTGATTCATGGCCGCCAATTGAGTTGTAAGCAAAGTCATAGCATCTACATCATGCTTACCTCCGGCCCTTGGCACGTTTCTAAAACTTCCATATTACGCGTCATGGATAGCCATGGCCTCTATCGTATCAAAGGCCTCCTCAAAATCTATATTATCGAATCTCCCATTAGCGGCCGAGTCAAGCACTTGGCGAGACTCGTTGTACAACCCATTATAGAATTGCATCAAAAGAAACCACTTATCGAGCCCATGATGAGGGCATTGGCGCTGCAACTCCTTATACCTTTCCTAAGTATCGAACAAAGACTCATCACCGCGTTGTCTAAAGCTCGTTAGTTGACTCCTAAGCATAGCCATCTTCTCCGGTGGAAAGTATTTTTGGTAGAAGGCTAATGCTAGAGTACTCCAATCGGTCACCCCGTGAGCAACGCGGTTCAAAGAATTGAGCCACAACTTCGCCTTGTCTCGGAGTGAAAACGGAAAATGTATTTCCCGAATTTGGTCTTAAGTGACTCCGGCTTGCTTGATTGTTGAGCAATAGTCACAGAAATTTTGAACATGGAGGTTAGGATCCTCACCGGGGCTTCCCCCGAATTGACTACGCTCGATCAAGCTCATAAAGGCGGGCTTGATCTCAAAGTTATTGTCCGCTATAGCCGGCATAGCATTGCCGGTTGGAATTTGAGCCACGGTTGGCTTCGAGTGATCGGAAAGCTTCACCATGATTCTTGGCGTTTCAGGTTCTAACTCAACGTGAGCTTCCTCGGTGGATGTAGCTTTAATTTGCCTTAGCAAACTCTTGCATGCAAGGAAGGTACGCTCCGGCTCCGGGTCAAACTGAATGTCTTAATTAGCTTGAGACCTGCGCGTTTGCCTGACCATACATAACACTAGCGCAACTATGATAAGCGGCCTCAAGGAATTGAGGTCACTTGAGACAAAAACTAAAGACTAGAAACAAGTAACTCAACAAAAACAAAGTCGTCTCCCCGGCAACGGCGCCAAAATTTGATAGGCTAAGTCGCACTCACCTAATCAAAAATAAACCTGACAAACCTATGGGTAGATAGGGTAAGTCGGGGTCGAGTCCACAAGGAGATGGTTGCAGCGGCGGATCTTCCCATACGTGGGACTGGGCCCGGCCCACCCTCAGTTATGGAATAAATATTTGTTGTTGCTGTTGACTACCAATAACACTTTGGTAGCATAGTGGTTCAACTTGTGCTTTCATGTAATGGTGGTTGCGGGTTCAAGTCCTACCACTATTAATTTTTTTTTTTTTTTTTTTAAATTCCTTCTCGCTTGAATTGGTGAGTTTTTTTTAGTTTGTTTTTCTTCTTAAATTCCTTCTAGCTTAAAATAGGATTTTTTTAATCTTAAAGAAATTATTTTACCGTATTATATATATTGGGAGACCGTCTCATATGAAAATTGTGATCTTTAGGACAATTTTAAAACATAATATGAAGATAACAAAGATTTTTAATTAATTTTGTCAAGATAATATTGTTATAAAATTGTCATATAGATGTATAATTTTGGTTTATTGTTCTCGCTTAAGCCAAAAAAACACAAGACCTTATTACTAAAGTGGTGAGTGATACCAATAAGTTTGAATTTCTTTTCTTTTATATTGTACAATATTACTCCCTTTGTCTCAGTCATTTGTTTACAGTTTGACTTTTTTTCCCTCATAAAAAAATCAAACTATAAACAATTCACTGAAACGGAGGGTATTTTGTCTCTCATAAAAAAATTTATATAATATCCCGTCACTTATTTGGCCGGCCCACCTATATAATTTTCTCAAGATCCGCCACTGGATGGTTGCTAGTGTAAGTTACCTATGAAGTGTTCTAGTCTCGGTCGGTTCGAGTGTTTGAAGGTTGTTATAGCTAGAGCAAAGAAAAGGTTTAACTTATATGGAAAAAAGTCTAGGAAGTCGGGTTAGACACGGGTAAGGCTAGGTCAAGGATGATAATCGGGTTGAGTAGGGAATCGCACATGCCAAGGATATAGCTCGGCCTCTCGGTCTTACGCTTCTTCTAGGTCTCGAATGCGGGCTCTCGCAACTTACAATCGAGGGTCCTAATGTTTAGTCTCGCGCCTCTCCTCGAACTAGGCTTTCGATCATAAGTTCAAGGGTGCTAGAAGCTTGCTAAACTCGGCCAAAGTTCAACAAACACAATCAAGCAAAGACTAAACAAAGCACAAACAAGACCCTAACTCAAAGTGATCATCAAAAAACAACCAAACCGACAACCATGCTTCACCCTTCCTCCTAGAGTATAGAACTACTCACACATGACAAATATGACAACTAAAGCAAAATAAATAGACGAATTGATGATCAACAACAATATGAAATTGAAATTGAAAACAAAAGGGAGAAGAAATAACAATACCAAATCAGAAAATTCAAGAGAGGAATGGATGAAAGCAAGCAACAATTACCAAATAGATGATCAAAAGAACGAATTCGAGTCGGGAACTGAAAGTACAAATTATGAAAAGTATCAAACCCAAAGTTTTTGAGAGAGTAATGCTTAAAGAGTGCTTAAAATAGTATAAAAATATCATGTGACGAAAATGTATGAAACCCTCTAAAACTAGACGAACAATTTAAGCACACAAGGAGTCGGAGCCCGTCCCAGGGCTCCGGGATGACCATACCGTCCGGGACACCATGGCTGACACGTCCCACAGCTCCGGGACAGCTGTCCCGTGGTTTTCAGAAAATTGGAGCTTCTTTTGGTTGATTTCCTTTGCTTTGTTTGTCGTCCCAAGGCATAGGGACGAGGCCTACTTCGTCCCAAGGGGTAGGGACGAGGTCTAAAATGAGTATATGAGCTTCATACTCCGTCCCAAGGTCCCGGGACGACTTCAAACATCCAAACATGGCTCGTACTCAACCGAAACCACACGAAATCAACTCGAATTGCCACGTAGCGACTCCGGGACGCCTTAGCTTTGACCCGGCTACCTTCCATCCTCCAAATTAGTGCGCGTACCTACAAAATAGACACAAAAACACAACAGAAACACGCGGAGGCAAAATAGGAAGCGAAATGCAAATAAAAGCACTCGAAATGACAGAAATCGCTAGTGACAAGAGGGCTAAAAGTATATAAATATATGACACATCAATGCTTCACATTTTCAAAAAAAATTGAAAAAAAGAAAAGAAAAGAAAAAGGAATGTGGAAAGAAAGGTAGAATGAAAAGTGGTATGTTCGGTTGGCCTTGCTTGAATTGAATATCGTAAGTTTAAATTTTGCGAAAACGTGAGAAGTTAGTAGTATAATGTCGGTGTGAATGGTTGAGACTTGTGCTCTATTTTTAGTGAATTAGACTATGGTTTGCAAGTTTATGTGTATAGGTCGTCCACTTTGAGATACTAACGTGATAAATTTGTACCACTTTGATTTTCTCCGACGCTTTTCGCTCGAGGACGAGCAAATGTTTAGCATGGGGGAGTTTGTTAAGCTTGTATTTTAACCATATTTTATACACTTTTTCCCCTAGTTTATATATATATTTACGTCATTTTTAGTCCGTTTTATATTATATTTCGTTTTAGGACGTTTTACTGCGATTTAGTGTAAATATTTGCAAGTAGGAGTAAATAATGCTGAAATAATGAAACGGGATTGATCGAGTCGGAAGAACACGGACTAAAGACGAGGCCAAGAAGAAAAACTAGCTCAAAGACTAAATTGGTTTGGAGGAAAGAAGAAAAGAATGGACCAAACTAATGAGTAAGGCCCAAAAATGAAAGGAGGACCGAGAAAAAGTCAAGAAACAAAAAAGACGGGAAAAAAGAAGAGGAGACCAAACAAGTTGGAGGATTAGAAGGCAATTAATGATTGATGAACAATGGACAATGATTACTTTTTTTTTAGTTAGTTTTTCCTCAGACAAAACAACAGCAACGTTCAACGTAAGAGTAGGGCATTACAGAGTTTTTACGGAGTAATTTCGGTAGATTAATTCGCACAATTTTCTGTTCGATTTCAATTAAGACTAAGTTTACTCATCTCCATTTCTCTTTAATTTCAGTTTATTATTATTGTTAGCATGTTTATTATTAGTAATTTTGTTATTGTAGTTGTAAGTATGTGTAGTGAGTAGTCGTGTTTCTAGGGCTCGGTCGAGCCTTAATGTGAATTGATCAATGTAGCATTTCGACGTACTTGTTGAATTGTGTTACTTGTGGTTGATTAGGGTTAAGTTTATTCTTAATTTTTGTTGGTCATAATTTGTATAATTACCGCGATTAAATCACAATGAGAGTTGGGTTTGGTTGATAGGGGTTTTACATAATTGTGATTAACATAAGTTGAGTCCTCCTCAGTTGAAACTACAACGACAGTTGAGTTCCTTCTTAGAGAACCCGAGTCAAAATTCGACCTCTCCCATGAGAATAGGCGAGAGTTAGAGTTGGGATAGTATAATGTTGGCTCTTAATGCTCCTAATTATATTATAACACCATGAGAATAGGAGTTGTGACGTATTAGGAAGGCCTTTTTCATCTCGAGAGAGAGTTCTTGGTAATGGTTTTAATTTGTTAAGTTAAAGCGGAACATTAGTCTCACGCAAGTGCACAATTCGATGAGTTATATTTAATTTAATTATCGTTGATCAATTCATATTAATGGTAAGACCATAGCTCTAGGTCTTTCTCTTATTGAACTTTTCTCTTTATTTTAAAATTTGCATTTCTTATATTTAGCTTTAGGTTAGTAGGTTGTAGTTTTATACTCTCAAACCAATCGATCGACGTAGATAACTCTTAATCATAAATTTACTAGTGCTTAATCTTTCGCTTCCTCGAGTTCGACCCGCTTGCTACGACACCGTACGCTTGCGGTAATTTTAAAACACATCAGAATTACAAGTCAGATCATGGGATTATCATTATTATTTTGGTCTTCATTATTACTCTTATTATTGAAGACTATATTTATTATTATATGAGCAATGGCTAGCGGTAAGTCTATCGATCCATTTATTGCTTTCGCATAATAATCTCATGATTATGTTGTTTTGTATGAAATTAAATTTATGGTCTTACAAACTCGACATTTTGTTCGCTTAATGTAATTCATGCCATTTTGCATTGTTAAAACCAAAGCTTGAAGAATTGAAGGAAATGTGATCATAAGCAAGCATTGAAGCGGGCTTTAAACTGCGAACCAAGCACGAGTTTGGGTGTCATTCTAGCCCATCACTATCTCCTTGGAAGCCCCCCAATGTTCCCTAGAAGATGAAGTGCAAAACACGGAGAAATTGAGCCAAGAAAGATAAAAAACGCACCAAAGAATATAGTCGAGCAGACTGCTCCACTGAAATAGCGGGCCGCTCCAAATTGGAGTGAGCCGCTCCTTTGACTACGTGGCTGGGATAAGCAGCATAATAATTCTCAGGAGATTGGATGAAGCCATGGAAGGACTGATGATTCTCGTGATCGCCGTCGCTAAACAGACAACCTTCAAGGAAGAGGAAGGGGGATAAGTGGAGGATGTGTGAATGTGTATACCATAAATAGGAAATGTGATAATTCTCAGGAGATTAGAGGAAGCCAAGGAGAGAATGATGGTTCTCGTTATCACTGTCACTCTATAGACACATTTGTGGAAGTGGAAAGGAGATAAGTAGAGAAAGGGGGAAGGTGTATGGCAGGTACAGGCAACGTGATAATTCTCAGGAGATTGGAGAAGGCGCAGGAGGGAGTGATCATAATCGTGATCGGCGTCACTCTATAGACAATCGTGATCTTTTATTTGCCAAAGCCACTTGTGCCACAAATACTAAAGTTTGTGCCACAAATCGTGATCGGCGTCACTCTATAAACTGAAATCTAGCCACAAATACTAAAGTTTTGTGGCTATTAAATTGTACCACAAATTTTGATGTGGTACAAGTGATATTTTGTTGTAGTGATAATAACATGCTACCTCTTTGTATGATTCTTATTTGCCCCTTTTGGAATGTTATACTGTAAGAATGAAATATGCACACTTTTATTTGCTTACTATACCGAACTTCAAATGTATTTGTCATGCTTGTTTTAACCCTTCTGTAATTTTTAATCATTGTTCTATGATTAGAGCATGTATGTATTCATTTTCTGATCAGCCATTGATGATCCTTTTGGCATTTTGAATGATAAGAACTTAGGATATATCTTTGATATTATATTATTCCTTCTAGTTCACAAATACTTATATTTTCCTTAGTTAGTTCATAAATATCCCTCATTTTCCTTACGGGCCAACGACCCACCCTTTAGTTGTAAAATGACCTTTTTGAACTATTTGCCTTTGTCAATACGCCGGTAGCTCTTCGGCCCGCCATATTTTAGTTTTTATTCAATAATCTCTTTTAGAATTTTTATATTTCATTTTATTGTTGGGCTCACTTGGACCTATACACCCACTTATACACCGTACTATTTTTCTTCAATGTCGTGTCATTGTTGTAAAATGGAAATTCTTTGTGATTTGAAGTTGAGTACAAATTTCTTTAAGCAAAGTTAAGGCGATTTGGTTTTTGTTTTGCTTTCTTTTGTGATTCACAGTCTTAGCGATGATCGACCGAGCGGAGAGCATTCATCAGAATCAAGTGTTGATGATCATCCAGTAAGCTTACTTACTACAACCTTAGTGTTTGGTAATGTATATGACGACTAATTTGTTAATCCAGTAATTTTCAACTTTTTTTCACTGTATTTTTCTGTTTTGCTATTAGGTGAAGCAATTGGAATCATTGCTTAAAGCATGTGATGAGCTTCGTAAGGAGGTTAGTGTTCAACTTGGATCGAAAGTTAGACGAGATACTTGGATCGAAATTGTTGGAATTTGAAGAAGATGACCCCAGAGTAGACAAGAGCCCAAAGAAAAGACGGTCCGGTCAACTTAAGCCAGCCGGCCGATCTGACGAGACTGGCGGCCGGTTGACTGGCGGCACACTTTGAGAAGAATTTCACTGGAAATAAATTATGTTACGGCGCCAGTTCAAAGCCAGGGGCCGGTGGGCCGGCCTGCAGGGCCAAATCTGACGAAGTATTATGTAATTTATTGAATTAATTATTTTAGGTTTAGGAAAGTACTTTTAGGCAATTTTAGTATTTAAACCCAGGAGAGAAGAGCTCTCAGACAATCTTTCATCTATCTTTTACCATTCATTCGTACCTCATAGTTTAGTTTTAGTTTTACTTTGAAAACCACAGAGTTTATTGCAATTTTAATTACGAAGCATTCAATAATCTCTACGGTATTTTATTTCTCTTTCAATATTATTAGTTTAATTTTATTAGTAATCTTGTTTAGTTTAGATCTTGTTTGCAGTATTGTTTGTCCTAAAACCATGAGTAGCTAAACGCCCAATCTAGGGTTTAGGGGGATCGATGTTATGATTGCGTAGTCTTAATTAGATGATTGTTTGATTAGTTTTGATTATTGCTAGCCTCCCTTGCATACTTTTATTGACAATTGATTGATCAAATGCCATGATTAGTTGATTGACCTTGGAAAGCTGAACCTAAGATCGAAAGTCTGGTTTAGGTTAAACTTGTTTGCAATAGGTAAGGTAGACTAATAAGTTGCGAGAGCCCGTTAGTTGAACCTTAGGGTAGATTATCATCCGAGAGGAATAGTCGTTCCCATAGCATAATTAACTGCAAGCTTACATGATTTTGTGTTTGATACGTTTTCTGACATCGTGAACCCGAGACCCTAAACTTCCCATATTATTGTCTTGCGACCCTTTAGTCTTAGCCCTAGTATTAGTTTCCTAGTCTTAACCTTAGTTTTAGTTATTTTAGTTTAGTTTCACAACCAAATTATAAACTTCCGTAGTAATCTAGAAACCTTCAAGTTTAGTAGAATCTAGTATTCTCTCTGTGGATACGATACCCTACCACCACTAGCTACCAGTTAGTAGTTTTGTAGGATTATTTTTTAGTAGGTGATACGACTTTAGTCTGTAAAGTCTTTTAGTCTTATCTTCTCCCACGAAATCGCCTTGTTAGGAATAACCTTGTGTCTGAGTAGTTTGTGATATGTCGTTTCTCTGTTGATTCGACCCCTCTTGCCGCTAGCTATTTGTTAGTAGTTTTGTAGGGTTTATCTTTGACTTTGGCAATACGACTTAACCGTGTCAATTATCATGACAGAGTTATAAGACAAAAGCACAAAAACCCTAGACTCATGATAACACAAAAGCACAAAATTATCAAAGATTAATAGAGAAGATTAGCTATCACCTTCAATGTTTTAGATGGTGTTTGATCAATTTCATTCAACGTAATTCCTCTCTCTCTACAACTTAGTGTATGTGATATATATGCATGATCACGCACAAAAACCCTAGACTCACTTGCTAATAAGACAAGAAATAATTTCTACAAATTTCCAGCTCATCTAACTTGCACTCCACGTTCTCTCTGCTTTTCTTCTTTTTTTTTTTTTTTTTTGGTAAAGGGTAAATATCATTAATAGCAAAACTGTTTATGTACAAAGCCTTGTCCAAGGACATATCACTAATTACAAATCATTCGAAACCATGTGGATACTATCGCTCGTTTTTAAATTTGAGGCTAAACTAAAAACTCTCATTTTAATTTCATCCCGCACTTGCTTATAGACTACCCCCGGACAACTCACTCTACCATATAATCGACAGTCATTCCGAACATGCCAAATATGATATATCATACCAACAATATAAGCAAAACCGATCTGTCGTTGGAACTTGAAGCCACCTCTGCGTTTGTGTATCATCATCCACTCTGCTCTGGTACTCACCTGGAGACCTACGTGCCTATGAAGAAAACCCATACAAGCCTTGCTAAATTGACATTCAAAAAACAGATGTGCACTTGATTCCTTCTCTTCCATGCATAGGTAGCAGAGGTCATCTGAAGCGACCCCAAAACGCACCAACCTATCCAAAGTAGATAATCTGTCTCTGACAGCAAGCCAAGCAATCATCATATGACGAGGAATATTAAATCTGGACCACACAAAGCTTGTCCACCCTTGCTTCACACGCTCTCCCTGCAACCAATTGTAGCCTCTATTTATAGTGTACTCTTGATCTTGTTGTAGCCAACCCCCTGTCTGAAATCCTACCTTCAACCTTTCTTTGACATTACAAATCTTTCTCCAACACCAACTCGAATTGATAGATGGAGAATAGCTCAACCAGTCAGCCCCTTTAATATAAATATGGTGCACCCATCGGACCCAGACGTGATCAGCCTTGGTGTGAACCCACCAAGCTAATTTACCCACTGCTGCTTGGTTCCAAGACCTGCTGTTCATGATCCCCAAGCCACCTGCTGTTTTTGGTGTGCAAACTGAATCCCAAGCGACAGGACACCCCTTAGTATGATGTGTGTGCCCTTCCCAAAGATAATTCCTGCAAATGGCATCCACTTTCTTTATCACACTTATAGGCAACACAAAAATTTGAGCCCAATATAAGTGCAAGGTGTGAAGGACAGATTTCACCAAGGTCAACCTTTCTTCATAAGAGAGTTTTCGGGCTCCCCAACCTCTGATTTTGGCTACAATCTTATCTGTAAGCTGCTCACAATCCAAAACTGACAATCTCTTAGAAGAAACTGGAACCCCAAGGTACTTAAAAGGTAAGGTACCCCTGGCAAATCCAGTTTTCCTCCTAAATTCAGCAATGACGTCCTCCTTAACCCCATTCACGTAAAATTCAGATTTACTCTGATTCATCTTAAGACCAGAGGTCTGTGAAAAGATAGTAAAGCCGTGTATCATCAATTCCATAGATTGAATCTGTCCCTTACAGAACATGACAAGATCATCCGCAAAACATAAGTGATTCAATTGCATAGGTGAGCATATCGGATGAAACTTAAACTCCCTGCACTTCCCAATTCTCCTCAACAATCTACTCAAATAATCCATACAAATTGTAAACAAAAGTGGGGAAAGTGGATCTCCTTGTCTTAATCCCCGCTTCCCTTTCATGAAACCAAACGAAGAACCATTAAGCAAGAAAGTATAGGTGGGAGTTGTCACACAACTCATGACCAACTTAATGAAATGCACCGGGAAACCCAGAGCCTTCAATAGCCTCTGAACAAACAACCATTCTAATGAGTCATAGGCCTTTTTCAGGTCAATTTTGAATAAACATCTTGGGGAGCAAGCCTTCCTTTTGTAAAGCCTGACCAGGTCTTGACAGATGAGGATGTTCCCTAGAATGGATCGCCCTTTTGTGAATGCACTTTGATTTTCACACAGGATGTCTGGTAGGATTCTAGCCAATCTGCCACATATCACTTTGGATATGATCTTATACATTACATTGCAACAGGTTATAGGTCGAAACTCCAGGACAGATTGAGGGTTATCATTCTTAGGTATGAGAACGATATTAGTAGCATTAATCTGTTTCAACAGACTACCATTTACAAAGAATTCCTGGACTGCCTTGCAAACATCTCCTCCCATAATACTCCAAGCTTTTCTTCTTTTTGCTATACTCTTCTCTTCATATAACTTGGGCTGAGAAAACATATGGGCCTTTCTTACAACTTGGATCATTTCTCATGTCCACTGTTGTTTGTTGATTGCTTCATTGTTTGTTGGGCGGCTGTTGTTGGCAAATTTGGCCTTTACTTAATAAAGCCTCAACATAGCTTTTCCTACATATAGTACTCAAAACTTTAATGAGAAGAGAACACTTATTTTGGGATGAATGAATATTAGATAAAAATGTGATACTTAATTTTGGAAAAATTTTAATGAAAAGAATAATAGGAGGGAGAGAATACATATTAGTAGAGCTGTCAAAATCTGACCAGACCCGATAAACCGCCCGAAACCGACCTGTAAATGACCCGAAGTAAACCTGCCTTTTTCGACTCGAATCCAAAATCTACCCGAACCCGAAATGACCCGAAACAATGGGTTAAAAACCAACTAGTAGCGGGTTAACCCGTTGAGTAAAAAAAACTTACGTTCCTATATATAAAATGTCTTTATCAGTTTCAATTTACATGTAAAATGTCTACTACAAATTAATTTTAAACATTTCACACCTAATAAATTTTTCGCAATTGAAAATTTTTACTTAAATTATAATCTTTATTATTCAATAATTGTAGAATCAATCATTTTAATAGTGTTTGTTAGTTACATTTGACATTATGAATTTGAGGCATCTGAAATCATTATTAAATTTTGAAACAAAATATATACGGAGAATAAATGAGAAAAATGAGAAAAAGAAAATGATATATTTTAAAGTCGGTAGTTCGAGGTAACATTTTAAATTTGAAGATACAACTTGGAAACTACATATATGAATCTAATATGATACGAGCACAGGATCTTAGAGGGCTAAAGGGGGTGAAAATAGCCAGAGAAGCTCTTGAGGTCTCACATCTTTTATTTGCGGATGACTCTTTGTTTTTTATCCAGGGTAATAATGACGCGGTCAATTGCCTCAAGGATATTTTGGATGTTTACTGCGCGGCTTCAGAGGAAAGAGTTAATAATGGGAAATCTACCATTTGTTTTAGTCCAAGCTGTAACCTCAATCTGATCAAGACTAGCCTTAAGGAATTTAATGTTAAACCTTCTCTTGGTATGGGGAAATACTTGGGCGCACCTATGTTCTCTGGAAATTCTAAGTCAGAAGGGTTTAACTTTCTTCTTGACAAGGTGAAAGATAGGATTGCTTCTTGGAATGACATGTTTCTGTCACCAGCAGGAAGGCTTACCTTAATTCATTCAATCTTATCCTCTATTTCTGTGTACTTTCTATCGGTATTTAAAATACCGGTAAGTGTGGCGAAAAAGATCAACACTCTTTTAGCGCATTTTTGGTAGGTAGGAGTGAAGGATTCAAGGGGCATTCATTGGTGTAGTAAGAATTTGCTTAGTATCCCAAAGTCAAGAGGAGGATTAGGTATACGTAACGTTATTTGCCTTAACCAGGCTATGTTAGCCAAGCAAACTTGGAGAATCCTTTCAAGCATGGACAAGCTTGTATCAAGGCTATTCACGGCCAAGTATGGACCACTCCTGAAAGATTCGGGCATAGTTGATAGGGTGAAGACTGGACGAGGCTCCTGGATGTGGAAAGGCATTCTATGGGGATGGGAACTTCTGAAACCAAACCTAGCATGGAAATAGGATGGAATTCAGGAGTTAACGTTTGGAATGAAAAATGGGTCCAAGCCACAATCCCTGTACCCAAGACGAACTTGGATCACGCCAAACTATGGGATTGGAAAGTGAAATCACTGATGAAAAAGGGCAACGTCTGGAATAGAGATCGAATTAATGAAGTGTTCAACAAAGAATGGATGGAGAAAATCACTTCTATTCCGCTGACGTTGGATAGAACTCAAGAAACTTTCTTCTGGAGTAAAACTATTTCCGGAATCTATGACAACAAATCAGGTTATAGCTTGGCGCTAGATACCTTTCTATCAACGAAACTCACTAACAGAGATGCAGCTAGAGGAAATTCAACTTTCAGAGATTTTTTCAAGAAACTTTGGAGACTTCCAGGACCATGAAAATGGAAGGTCCTTTTATGGAAAATTTTGAACTCCTGTTTACCCATTGGAGAAGAATTCAAAAGGAGGAATATGGAATTTTCTAATGGCTGCGCTCTGTGTCAGGATGAGAATGTGGCGGAATCTTATGACCACCTATTCAGAGATTGTGGTTTTGCGAAACATCTATGGTTTGGATGCGATTTGGGTATTAAGGTTTAATTTTGAACCTAGAATGTTGCGAAGTACAAGTTTGGATTTGTAATTGGTTAACACTTCTGGGGAAAACTGATACGAAAGGTTTGGAGGGCCCATTCTGGACACAAACACATTTCTTGGGAGTCCTATGGTCAATTTGGTTAGCAAGGAACGAGGAAAAATTAAAAAACAAAGGACCCCTTCCGATGGACTACATCTTCGCTTACAAGAATTTGGTACGGGATGCGGTTGAGGCTGAAAAGAAAAGAAGAGAGAGGGTAGAGCAACTGTTAAAGGCATCGCTTGAGGAGCATCCACCTGTCGAGGAAGACTCTGGTGACCACAGTTGTTTTTTGACAGGCAATCCATTTGCTCAGAACATGGTTATCTGAAGGTAGATGCTACATGGTTGAAGAACGGAAAATCAACGGCGGGTTGGTTGATGCAACATGGATCATCGACTTCGAAGGAAACATTATCTTTTCATGCAGAATCGGCTCTACAGGCGGAAGCGTTGGTATTAGGGAAGCCATGAAGTGGGCGTCAAAGGCGAACATTCTACATTTGGTGATCTACACGGACTGCCTAAAGATTGTCCAGCAAATCAAGAATCCTAGGGACGCTGATCACGCTATTTCCTCCATCCTTTTCGACCTTTTAAGTTTAGCTAAGTTTTATAATTGTTTTTCGCTTTGTTTTATTCCTAGATTTGAGATGACTGATGCACACAACCTTGCAAGGTCGGTGGTGCAACGGTGACTTTAGATTTTTACCAGCTAGCAAAAAAAAAAAAAAATTATAAATATCGATTTAATAGACACACACGCATCTATAAACTTATTTTAAAATTTTCAATTTTGGAACTTATAATTAAAAAAAATAAATTAATTTTTCAATAATATATCAATTAGAGTTGATTTTTAGAGGCACCATAAAAATGACTGTTTCTTTATTTTTTGTTAAAGTACCATAAAAATGTAAATAGTGTATTTGGAGGGAAGCTAAAAAGTTTAAATTTTTTGATTTGGTGGGATGTAAAATCAAAGAATAAATTTGGGGAGAAGATAAGTGATTCTAAATTCTACATTTGAGAGGAAAATAGTAAAATACATATCAGTACCACATAAAGTGTTCACAGTAATTCACCCACTTGTCGATAATGATTAATGAAGTACAATTACAGGACAACTTCCACTAATCTCGTGTCCTATAAAACAAGTGTTTCACTATGACAAATTGACAATATTCACAAATAATAAATAAATTAGGATGATAATCGATGAATCTCTGCAATAGAAATAGAAAAACAAAACAAGGTACTCCGTACTAGTGCATCAATAATGAATAAGTGCTCCCTCCCTCCGTATAGAGTTGAATTGAATTGAATAGAGAGTTGTTAACTCAACAATCAATCCAGTGATCCCAAATCCAAAATTAGTTTGTTGGTCAGTTTTTGTTTGTTCCCAGAAATCGGGTCATACAAAAAAGTACAACTTTCTAGGGTTCCTTTTCTTCATCTTGTTTTATTTTTAGGCAAATTTCCATCCTTTCTTACTCATTTTAATTCCTCTGATTACAACAACTTTGTCACTCACATCACATGCCACACTTGCCTTGATGCTCATCATTTGGTATGTCTTTGATTTTCATTGTTTCACGTTTCATTTCTGGTAATTTATTTTTTATTTTACTCAATTTTGTTGTTGTTGTTGTTGTTGTTAATTGACCCTGTATTTACTCCCTTATTATGCATTTTTCCATGATTACTTACTACGGAGTACATTAATTAATCAACTAATTAATTAATTCATGATTTGATTTGAATCGAATGATTCAACAAATCTACGTTACTCTTTATGGTCTTTGTGTTTTTCTTTTTTCTTTTAATTGTTCCATCTTTGACTTTCTTTGTTTGGTGATCATCAAGCTTAGCTCAATGCTTGATTCATATCATTGCGTTTGAGATTTGCATATAAAATTTTCTGATGAATGTTTTGAGTTTGCAGAGAATGTGTTTAGGTGTAGATGGTTGCGTAAGTTAGTTACTCAACAATGACATTCAACCTGCATTTTTGTTTACGTCTTGTCTTTCCTCTTGTGCTTACCATATATTTAGTTTTAGTATACCTGCTTTTTAGCTACTTACAGTTACACACATCCCTAATGGACATGGTAACTCGAGTTATTTGTATTCCATGGCGATGTTGGTGGTTTGCTTTAATTGACTATTGAACATTTTAGTTAATGTTTTCAAATTAATGTCGGAATTATCTTACGCTAATACCAATCCGCCCCCTTCAAAATTTCCGCCATCCCTAAAAGTAACACGTGGCTCTGCCACCGTGTCATTTGTTATATCAAGTAATAAAAGTCAATGCTAGAAATGAGGAAGAATGTATGATCCCCATGTCCACCTCCTTCCTTTTCCACCTTCTATTACTGCCACTCACCTCCATCTTTGTCTTTGCGACAACCATTATTACCCGTGTAACATTTGCACTCAATCCAAGTAAGCCCTTGATTGTAATCGATATGGATGCTTGCAGCAGCGTATTTTAAAGTGGGTAAAGGATTTTTCTTAGCTTCTTATTTAATTTGGACTTTTTAATCGAATATTGTATCATGTTAAATAGCTGGCCCACTCCTTGACACTGTCTTACAGATGATATTAACGCGGTATTATCGTCAGGATTCAAAGTGATGTGGCCTTTTAAGCTATCTGGAATTGTTGTCGGATGAAATGCAAAGCCATTTACATTTTGGTGTGCACTAGATATCCTTTCTGTTAGATTTATTGTGATGATCTTTTTAGGTGAGAATTATTTGATTCTGGAGTGAGCATAGTATTCTGAGTTTCGACATGATATCAGCTCACGTTAGAAGATAATAGCTTCTGGTAAGCTCCTAAGCCGCAAGTTTTCGCCAGGCCTTCCATAAAATAGATTAGTATTATATATTAATATCCGTCTTCTTTTTGTCTTTGATGTCGCTGTTAGTGGGAGTAAGTTCATTGGGGCATTGCGTTGAAAAGTTAGAGTGAACATTGGTGGAACATTATGCCCTTTTCATGGAGATAAAATAATAGCGTGCCTGTTTTATGTTTGGTTTGTATTCTATGCCTACATGAAACTTGTATACTGATAGATATTTTTAATACTGGAGTAATTCGATTAATATCCCGAGTAAGTTGCCTTGGTGGGTCTTTCATTGAGGCATGCATGTTTTTATAGCTTATTATATCTGGGTACGAAACTTACCGAATTTATATAGTGATTATATGACGTGGTTGTGTCTTGTGAACGAATAGTGCTACCTTATTTAGAGTATTGGCTCAAAACTTTGTGTATTATTGTTAGCCTCGAAGCATTGAGAGTGGGACATGGCCAATTGTACGCCTCTTCTTGATTTTTTAATCTCAGATGCAAATATAAGAAAACCCACATTCAATAGAATGAAAAGACCATTAACAGCAAGCACAGTTTCTCTACCTAATATGCATTCGACAAATGTGAAGATTCATGTATCATGTATAATGTGGACGACACAGTAACTTGTTGATTGCTGAAGAATGGTTCAACCTGTCGCCATGTTTATTTAATCTTCCTTTATTCCCATCTATGAGTATAATTTTCCAGTTCAGGCCTTATTATTGTATTTGTTTTTCAGCTGCCATCTCCGGAGCATCAAACATTGTAGTCGCTGACGTATTTCGTCCGGAGTATCATTCTTAAAATGCCTTCCCTTCAACTTCTTCAGTTAAAAGAGCATGGTCGCAATTTTCTTATGTCAAGAAGGTACTTGCTAATTTTTTTTTTTTTGTCTCTCCATACATCTCTAGTGGCTCGTCACATCTGAGCTTAGTTATTGTCTTAGACTTACAAGGGGCATTATCTAGGTTTTTATATTTATCTCTGCTCAATATACTTCGTAAATGCTTGTGGAAGCCTTTGCGGTATAAGCTACAGCTCCTCTAGGTAGGCTGAATTCTTATGTTTTCTGATGTTGTGCTTGCACTGGTAAGGGCCATACCTCTGGGAATGGAACTTGTATACCAGTCTATTTCCTTTTCTGTGTCTTGTCGAATGCCTTTGAGCATTAAGGGTAGACTCAAATGTCAAACTTCAATGGTCACTCTCGTGCAGGAAATCTTTGCTGCTTGCCACCGGTATCATAGCTGCAGGTGGAACTGCTGCCTATATGCAGTCAAGATTGAGCCATAAGCGGCCTGATACATTTGGTCATTGCAATGGGCCAGGCAGTGTGAAAGAGGGCTCTGACATTGGGAATTCGACACCTACTGTCCATAAAGGTAAAAGACAAAAGAAGAATGGGTTGAGATCTCTGCAGATCCTAGCAGCTATTCTTCTGTCACATATGGGTAGGAGGGGCGCTCGTGACCTGTTAGCATTGGTATCAGTAGTGGTACGTTTCTTTCAATTGCAACTTTGCAGCATACTTCTTTAGGAAACCGTGCTATAATTTTCTTCCTAAGAGATACCTTATGAACTTTGTAACATTCTGCGAGTTTCAAATGATATATTCATTCGTGTTTCATATGATTTTTAACATTTAACAAAGAACACTACAAAACTTGAGTCCCCCAGTTTACTATCCTTCCTGTAATTTTTCCATCTTCTGTTTCTCGTGTCGGGTTAGTTTGAAGAGGTGCAAGGGGCACCACGGCGCTAAGAAGCCGAGGTGACGGGGCTTAAAGCGGAAGGCGGAGGCGCGCAACTTTTTGATGCAAGGTGCCCTAATAGTTTGTACGGAGTAAATTGTTTGGGCAAAAGTACACTTCTTTAGGAGTTGTCAAGCTGACTAACATGTAAAGGAGCCAAAGTTGAGAATATTGAGAAAAAGGAAGGGTATAATTAAAAAACCTAGCCGAGGTCCTAGTGTAATTTGTCAAGTGACTTGTCAAAACGGCGCACGTAAAAATGCACCGAGGCGTATTGTCTAGTGCTTCATATAAGGCGCGCCTTTTTGAACTAAGTGTGTCGGAGCTCTTCACTAGGCTCTTCCTATTGGTCTCCCTCCCTCAACTTCTTAAACAATCATTTTTTAAAATTTTGTTCATTGCTAATCAACCTAATTTTCTCTATGCTTTAAGCTCAATCAAAATTATCTCTGCCTTATCAATCAAAGTTTTGACTTTCAAGAGTTTTGATCGTCTCATTTAGACACAATTGAAAAAAAATTATTAAATAAGGTTAACACCTAAGAAGTTTTGAGTAAGAGATCCTAATTGATGACTTTACACAAGATGTGAACTTTGAAAATTCAACCAAAAATGATACAAAACCCGAGTCCCATAAGTCCCATACCCTAGTGTTCCGTTTTTCATATCACGCGCCCCAACTACTATACCCACAAGGAAAAGAGTGTCCATTTTACAAGCTCAATGAGGCACCATCCTATAACCAAATTGAATGAGAATTATGTTGTGGCTAATGATGATGATTTTATTCAGGAAGACTTTCAAAGTGTGGGAAAGAGTTGAGTTTAACAATAAATAACCCATAATCAACAAAAACGTTAACTTTTGTTAGTGTGTTATGCTCATAAACTCACAAGTTTATCTTTTGGATAACCCGACACTCGAGGCACGTGTTCCTTATATTCCGACTTAAATATTTTGTATTAAAAAAGAAGTGAGTTTCAATGAAATTTGGACCAAATTGCAAGAGAGATGAACAAAGGGTGAGATGAAAGGGGAAGTCGGGTGCTTGGAATGGGGAGGGAGGAGTATAGGTGAAGAGATGGGAAAATATATAGATTTTCATCTACACTACTTTCATTATTATTTTTATTATTTTTTATTTTTTATTTTTTTTGGTGAAAGGTTACTTTGAAGTGGTTTGGGTTCTGCTACCTGGGTATGTACCTAGACAGCTAGACTTAACTATACACTTCAATCTTGACCACGACTTTTGTTAAACTGGCAGATTTATTGCCATTTGTACGGCGCTGCTGAGTTAATTTATAAATTTTCTCTGTACTTTTGGCTTAATTTGAGATACCCACTTGGTCGTACTCATTATATGTGAGGTATCAGTATGGGTGATTGACTTATTTTGAACTTTAAGATACCCACCAAGGCACTAAATTGCAAGGCGTCGAAGCAAGAAGGCGCAAATTGCAAGGCGAAGGAAGCGGATACTTAAAGATCTAGTTAAAACAATACGAACAGTACGTACTACTGCGTCTCTTTAAGTGAGCCATATTATAAAGGCGCACCTAAATGAACCGAGGCGTTTTGGCTAGTGCCTCATCCAAGACACGTCATAGACGCACTCTAGGTGCACCTTTTCAAAATTAAGGTGCTTGAGGAAAGTAACACTATGTTGATGAACACAGATTTTACTCCAAACCATGTTTTGTACAAGTGTTTATTGTGGAAATTTTGTGTTAGTCTGACTATTTCACGGTTTTTGTTTTAGTCAGATTGAAGGTGTATCATCTTTAATTTGTTCTGTTTTTGAGTAAAGTATTATTTAAACTGGCTATTAACTCAAATATGAAATCAGATGAATAAAGGATTGTAATTTGCCTCTGTAATTTTGTTGTACGGATGGATACGGGCTGCTAGGTTTTGGAGTTTTTTGGCAACGCTAGGGTTTGGAGTTTACTTTTTCTTTGTGCACAAAGCTTGTTGTAAGTGCTGTCATGTGATTTGTCAAATTGCTCTCTATTGCTGTCAATGCTGAACTCATGAGTTTGACCTTTCCTCTTTGCAGGTATTCCGAACTGCTATAAGCAATCGACTTGCCAAAGTTCAGGGCTTTCTCTTCCGAGCTGCTTTTCTACGCCGTGTGCCAAACTTTTTCAGATTAATAATTGAAAATGTTATTTTGTGTTTCCTTCTGTCAACAATGCATTCTACGTCAAAGTACATAACAGGGACGCTTAGCCTGCGTTTTAGGAAAATTCTGACAAAGCTTATCCATTCACATTATTTTGAGGTAATATACATATATCCCTGGCAGGCCTTGCTGCTGACATACCACTTCTTATCATCTTTCTGCTGATATTGCTGTACATTATTTTCTGTAGTTTTGTCCAATTGTCTTGGATAGTAATATACTCCGTACCTTCTAAGCTCAAGTAGGTGCGATGTAATTATCTAAATACATTGATGGTTAAAGAGTTTCTTCCTGGTATTTGAGCTGATAAAAGCCTGCATTCTTTAATTTGAATAAAGTGCTGGTGGTGGATCATTATTATGTTAAAGTATGTTGGAGTTAAGCAAAATGCTACTCTTTAGTGTATTTTGAAGTTGCAGTTACCCAGAATTATTGTCATTCAATTTTTTGTTATTGGTCATCCGAGAAAGAGCTCAGTTTCCACTCACAAAAGGTTTTGTATTTCTGTACATTGGAAGCCTTACCATGTTAGACAGTCTTTACTACTGGTTATAGGTTAATCAACTGCTATTTTGAATTGACAAGCAAATTGCCGTTTTATGTTACTGAATAAGTATTTGTGTATATAGAATATGGCATACTACAAATTATCACATGTTGACGGCCGGATAACTAATCCAGAACAACGGATTGCTAGTGATGTTCCACGGTTCTGCTCTGAATTAAGTGACCTTGTACAAGAGGATTTAACTGCAGTCATGGATGGGTTGCTGTATACGTGGCGCCTCTGTTCTTATGCCAGCCCAAAATATATTTTATGGATATTGGTATTTCCGATCATGTCAAATTTCTATTTTGATGCTTTCCCAACTCAGCAGGCGTGTTTCTCTTGATGCCCTTTTTCATGTGTTGCAGGCTTATGTTTTGGGAGCTGGCACCATGATTAGAAATTTCACACCTGCTTTTGGTAAATTGATGGCGACAGAACAACAATTGGAAGGAGAATATCGTCAACTTCAATCAAGATTAAGGACACATTCTGAGAGTATAGCGTTTTATGGAGGAGAAGCTAGAGAAGAGTTTCATATCCAGAACAAGTTTAAAACACTAGTGAACCATATGCGTGTTGTCCTTCATGATCATTGGTGGTTTGGGATGATCCAGGATTTCCTGTTGAAGTATCTTGGTGCTACTGTAGCCGTTGTTCTAATAATTGAACCATTTTTCTCTGGTTCTTTAAGACCTGATACTTCAACCTTGGGACGTGCAGAGATGTTAAGCAATCTTAGATATCACACTAGTGTTATTATTTCACTTTTCCAGTCTTTGGGTACCCTTTCCATCAGCTCAAGAAGGCTCAATCGTCTCAGGTATGAACTTGGTTTCTGATAGAGTTCTGCTCGTGTCATCTTCTTTTTTATTTATTTATTTATTTTGCCTAGAATCAGTAAGGACTCGTCCGACAACCCAAACTGAACCCCTATGGCCCTATGTCAATAAGATCAAGAGTCTGTTTTTAGATGACCCGTAATACAATTACTAACTCCAGTTCACTTTGTTGTTTCTACTGTTCAATGTTGACTCCAGTTCACTTTGTTCAACATGTGTGTGTGTGGAATTCTGTACAATTGGCGCACACAAAGTGAGAGTGGTGGAGGGAGTGCATTGAAATGCCATTTGGTCTTCACACTCATTGAACTTGTTATTATGTTTGGATTTAACGAAGCAGTGTCTCTGCTTTATGATATTAGGATGTGTTTTCATTTCTTGGACACTGTCTCTATTGATAAGGATAAGGCTGCATATTTGACCCTTAGATTCCGTGCTCAGGGATTTCTCAGTGTTGTACTTGTGGGTTTCTCACTGTGGAGTTTCTTGAGGACAAGGCTTCATATTCGATCTTTAGGGTGTGTTTGGATAACAAAATAGGAAGGAAAGGGAGGGGAAGGAAAATGAGGGAAGGGAAAGGGAAGGAAGGGAAGGGGGAATGATATGTTGGTGTTTGGATATATTTTCCCTCCAAATCTTTCCAATTGTGGAGAGATTTTGATTACACTTGGAGGAGGGAAAATGGATCCCTCCAAATCCCTCCCCCTCCATTTCCCTCATTCCATTTTTTTTTTTTAACCAAACGAAGGAAACTCAATCCCTCCCTTTCCTTTTCCCTTCATTTCCTTCAATCCAAACACACCCTTAGACTCTTTAATCATTTCCTTTACTTTTTATATATAAATATAATACTGAGTATCATTTATAAACTCTTTGGAAAAAATTGGTGATGCTGTTTGAAAGTCGGAAAACGAAATGTCTTACCCTCCTATTGTTTTATCCTCGTTAACAAATATTAACTCATTCATGTGATGCATGAACTACAGTGGTTATGCAGATCGAATCCATGAGTTGATTGCTGTTTCACGTGAGCTTGGTTCGCGTGATAGTGCTTCTCAGAGAAATGGAAGCAGAAATTGTTTCAGTGAAGCCAAGTACATTGAGTTTTCTGGCGTCAAGGTGCTTACTTTATTCAGCTCTTCTTGTGTTACTGTGCTCCTACTTATTTAATAATACTGTGATATTTGAAACTCAGGTTGTCACCCCATCTAATAATGTGCTTGTAGAAGACTTAACGCTGAAAGTTCAACCTGGGTCAAACCTTTTGATCACAGGTAATTCTTGAATGTTTCTGTTAGTGATAGCTCTTTGAAACTAGAGAAATTAACATTTTATTTTATAGGAATACAGAATGCCATTTTCCCCTTTTAGTGTTTGATATGTTTCTCTCTATATAAATGTGTATAATAATTGTTTGGATGCTATTACTTGACTATCTAGTATCTACTACGGCCGTTAATTTTCATCATAAAGTAATCCTTCAATACAAATTAAAGGATCCGCAGGGAGTGACACACTGATGCCCATGTACAAAACTATCACTAGGGGTGTTACGCGGTGTCATTCATTTACAAATGGACACTTAAGGGGGTGAAGCCCATGTAAAAAAGGAGAGTGGTCAACAATTAAGCTCTCAACAAATGTTATGAGTACTTTTATATGTAAAGAGGATAAAAAGGCACGTGTGGATAAGAACAGGGCAATTTACTCTTTTGCAATGACCTCAAAATGAGATTGGAATTACTCATTTGTAGAAGCAATGCCATCAAAAGCAGGATGATTCATTGTGATTCATTTACTCTACAAATAGACAAAAGAGACTTCTTTTAAAAGTTGCTACTCCGACCCTTTTTCACCAATTCTCTTTCAAGCTGATAAGAGACAAGGCTAAGTGCCGCTAGGACATGACTCAGGGGCAAAAGAGAAAAGATGATTGATGGATTACTCATCTTCAAAACACAAAGCACTTCGACTAGACAAATTTACAGCTTCTCGTCTTGAGCATCATGTCTTTCTTTGGGATATTTCCCTTTGCTAGGGAATAAGCAATATACAGCTTTTGGTGGAGCTTTACAATTGAAAATTAAGTAGCTAGAGATTTTAGTGTCCCAACTTTTTTGAAAAAATGTTGAAAAGTGGAAAGTTCTGAATGGAGAATAAGCCTGATACAAAGAAAGAGAAATTATCGTTAAAAACTGTAAAACAGACGGATCCTCCCAGTCATTAGGTAGCCATGAAAAGTTTTCATCCCAATGGTGGTAGTATTCTCTTATATGACAAGATCCTTAACTATAACATCTTTGAGAGAAGCAAGCCTAGAAAGGCTGTGAAATTGGATGATCATCGGTATCTCCCCACCTCAAATGTCAATCCAGAATAGAACTCTTGCTTCACTCCCTTCTTTAAAACTCACGGTCGATTTAAAGATATTCACCGGCAATAAGAGGGTTACATATCAATGTCATTAATTTAAAATTTCTAAGATTATTTCAGGCTCTTTGACGAACGTACAGGAAACCTAGTGTATGTTACAATCCCCTTAACTTGTGTAATTTTTATATAGGTCATACTCACTTTGTACAAGCGATTCAATGTGAACAATGATATTTGGTATTCTATCTACTTGGGGTGTTCTCTCGTTGCCTAAGCTTGCTTGTGGTATTGATATTTGGCAGCTTGTTTTTCTTTGAAGGTCCAAATGGCAGCGGGAAAAGCTCTCTTTTCCGTGTTCTTGGAGGACTTTGGCCTCTAGTCTCTGGACATATTGCGAAGCCTGGAGTTGGATGTGACCTTAACAAAGAGATTTTTTATGTGCCGCAACGACCATATACAGCAGTTGGCACACTGCGAGATCAGTTGATTTATCCCCTTACTGCAGATCAAGAGATCGAACCATTGAGCCACAATGGAATGATTGAGTTGTTAAAAAATGTAATGCTCTTTTCCAATTATAGCTATGCTTAGATACCTTGCCAATGTGTATCAAGCGGCTCACTAAATCATTTACTCTCAGTAAGCTCTGACTTTATTGCGCTGTCAATTGTTCCTTTTCATAGGTTGACCTTGAGTATTTGCTTGATCGATATCCTTCTGATGTTGAGGTGAACTGGGGTGAGGAACTTTCTTTAGGGGAGCAACAACGATTGGGGATGGCAAGATTGTTCTATCATAAGCCGAAGTTTGCTATTCTTGATGAATGCACCAGTGCTGTAACAATTGATATGGAGGAGCGATTTTGTGCGAAGGTCCGGGCGATGGGGACTTCATGCATCACAATATCTCATCGTCCTGCATTAGTAGCATTTCATGATGTGGTACTCTCCTTGGATGGAGAAGGAGGATGGAGCGTTCACTATAAAAGGTTTAATTTTGTTCTTATGATATTGGGTAGCATTTCAGCTCTTTTATATAGGACCTTAGAAAGATGCTTATATGAAATTTCTTCAAATATGCAGAGATGATACGCTATCAGACAGTGATAATCCAATGGATCAGAGTAGGCAGTTAGAGTCTCATAGGCAAAATGATGCAAAGACCGTACAACAGGCTTTTGCGAATGTTAAGAAGGTTTGAATTTCGGGGCCCTCCTCTCATTATCCCAATTTTTTATTTTTTATTTTTTTATTTTTTATTTGTTTTCTGCAGTTGTGGTTATGTGACTTTTTGTGTGTTTCTGGACAGGGCAATAAATTCTCTAGGTCAAACTCTGATTCGTATATCTCAGAGGTGGTAGGAACATCACGTTTTTCCGACCGAGCTGCGACTTTGCCCCTTGTCCCCCAACTTAAAATATCTCCCAAGATGTTGCCAATGAGGGTGGCTAACATGTTCAGGATATTGGTGAGCTTAATCCTGGAACTCTACCTAAGAACTTGTCGTTTTTACTACTGAACCTCTTGTGTACTGTTTATGGTGTATGTGAATTTGGCATTTTCAATATTGAAAAGAGACTGCTTGAATTTGTGACTAATGTCTGCTATTCATTCAGTTCTACGATTTAAATACTAATCCCCACATTCTTCTAGGATGTAATCAAATTCACTTTTCATCAATTCTGTTAGATTGTTTTTACATATCTATTTGAAGTAAGTACTCAATATTATTTACTAAAAGGCAAAAGTTCCCATGACAAGGCCATGTGGGAAGTGGTTTTGCGTCAAATATAAAAGTGTTAATGTAACTTATATGCAAAGGATATTCTATATCCTACCTGCATTTATGTCTACTAATTCTTTGTTCCAAAAACAAATTTGAGCTGCCTAATGGAATGGAGGAAGTACCTGCTTGGCCTAAGAACTTTTTGTTTTTGCTACTGAACCTTTCTTGTTACTGGGGGATGTTACATTTATTGAATTTTACTATGTCTTTTATTCATTCAGACCTAGGATCAAAATTCTGTCTGTTTAACCTTCTCTTTGCTTTTCACTGCTTTACTCTGCGAAATGAGTGGGTTTTATGAAGATAATGCTCCTATTCGACATCCATCTTACTACTAAGTATTTAAATTCAGTTCTGAATTTCCTCAAGTGACTACAATTTGATAGCTGTTCTTTACCAGCTACATATAACTAATAAACACAACACTTTTAGAATCAAGTCTGTTGTATCTCTGAGTTACTTTTGGCCGATAATAATATTCGGAAGTATTTTTGTTATCTAGCTCTGCTTCTCTTTATGTGTTTTTCTTGTATTTCTGAATGTAAAAATTGCAAATGATGTCTTTAAAATCACAAATGTTATGGCGGTGTTGTTGCTGCTGATGCTTAGCTGTCATTGTACACGAAGGATGATTGTCACGAAATCTTAATAAGTATCTATTTGACACTGGTGGATGTTATACTTCCTTTTTATGCTTGACACTTTACTGAAAAGAAGAAAATTTATATGCTCTCTACTGTTTTTACCCCAATTTATGCTACCATGGGGACATATTTCAGTTGGGTCATTCTGTTGTTTTCTAGGTGCCTACAATGTTTGATAAACAGGGAGCACAATTATTGGCAGTTGCAATGTTGGTTGTCTCAAGAACAATGGTTTCTGATCGTATTGCCTCTTTAAATGGTACCTAATATCACTTATTTTTTTTGTTGTTGATATTGTTCACTAGCACAGTTTAGAATTGAAATGTAATCGTATTACAGGAACAACTGTTAAATACGTTTTGGAGCAGGATAAGGCATCCTTTATCCGTTTGATTGGTGTTAGTGTTCTTCAAAGTGGCGCTTCTTCTTTCATTGCTCCTTCTATAAGGTTATATTTCTTGAATACCACAATTGCACTACATATTCATCTTCAACTAACTTCTTAAGAAACTAGCAGATAGATGCCTCCTTTGTGATTGAGGGTAACATGGAATTGCCCCTTTGTCTATGAAGGGGATTGGTTGTGTACAACCAGCGTCCTTAATTTCTTTTGTTTGAGATCTTATTTATTGGTATTATTGATGTAAATAATTTGAATCATATCATATCTACTCGGATTAAATCGAGCAAGCTGTAAGCACTTCCAGTCTTCCTATCAGAATAGCAACAGATTTGGTGCTAGGAGAGGAATAAAGTAGTAGGAACAGGACAACGAGTTTGTAGTTTGTACTCACTACTCAGATTCGGAAGCTTTCTCTTTAATACCCTGCTAAGTTCTGTACTATGTCCAACGGGAATGGATCCTATCTCCACAACTTTTTGGCTATTTAGATTGTAGTGACAGGAAAATTTTTGTAGTCCATTGTAAGTGAAAGTCTACTGGTCTACCCCCACACTTTTGGCTAGGTTTGAACAAATGGTAAATGTCATTGCATGAACTTTCGGGAAAACAGTGAGTTTGCCTGATATCGCTCAGTGTTTGTCCACAAACCAGATTCTTGAGCTTGCCTGACAGCACTCTCTGGAACTAAACAATGCTAGTTGTGTTTAAAGTATATTTGGATAGAATAAGGCTCCTATTTATTTACTTGCTGTTCTAGATTATTTGGATTCAATTTGAGCATTTGAGATATACTGTTTTTATGTCTTCCTGCCTGCTAAGATCACAGGTGCTTTAGGGATTTCTATTATCTTAACAGGTGTTTTAGGGATTCCACATTATAATTTTAATTTATTTTATTTTATTTTGTTTTAGTAACTTCAGGAGCTGTAGGGCACTTGATTAGACTCATTCAGCCTTATTTCCTTTATAGATTACAGACTTTTGTATTTCTATGACTTTGAATCTTGGAGTTGCTATCTGAAATGACTCTTATATGTGCTCTTAAAATATTTCAGGCATTTGACAGCTAGATTGGCTCTGGGTTGGAGAATTCGTATGACTCAACATTTACTCAAGAACTACCTGAGGAAAAATGCCTTTTATAAGGTATTGGTTTTTAAAAGCAACCTTTTCTTGAGGTTACACTTAAATACACATTCTGCAAGGATGTGTCTAAATCTGTTTCTTTTAGGTGTCGTCCTTCTCTTTTTCCTTTCTGATTAAGTAGTCGTGGATATCAATTAAGTATGTGATGTTTAGGCAGGCTAGTCTGATTTGTACATTTTAGGCGTCTGGATGTGCCAACTATTTAGGACACAATCAGACTTATCAGTGAGCTATTTTTTCATGGTTGACTAGGTATTCCACATGTCAAGTAAAAGCATTGATGCAGATCAAAGAATTACTCATGACCTGGAAAAGCTTACCTCAGATTTATCAGGGCTGGTCACTGGCTTGGTGAAGCCAACTGTGGACATTTTGTGGTAAGCACTGACTTCAGCAGTATCAGAGATAAATTACGTTTCATATTTAAATTCTCCTACAATGTTATGTAACCCTGTTAAGTAACAGAAATTCAGGTTGCTTTAATGTTATTTTCTGTTATATGACTCCTCACTCCTTACACGAAAAGCTCCACTTATTGGCCAGATCTACTGATATTTCAAAATAATAGTGTCACTTTGTCGATTTTTGTAAGTCAATCTTTACGATCTGTTGTTTGGGAAAATATGTTTGTTGGGTATGAATTTGAGAAAATTGGTCATAGCACAGAGGATACAGCCATACTGTTCATAATAATGAAAAACCTACTCAAATTTCAGATTTTTAAAAATGAAGATTTAACACACCAACAACGTTGAAAGTACTGCTGTGTCGGCTGCAGCTCGTTATGTCACATCCCTACATTTCAACAATAAGTCTCCCTTAAGACGAGCACTTTTCGTCTTAAGTTAAGATGAACAAAATGTGACCAATTTATAATAAATTGTAACTACTTTTTGATAAAATGATACCATAATAATAATGTGCTTGTAACAATAATTTTAGGGGTAAAACTACCAAAAACATTTTGCAGTTAAATGGTCATATTTTACTATAAAATGACAACATAATCCCGTCTTAAGTTAAGACGATTAAAGTCTGTCTTAAATGAGAATTTGCCACATTTCAACAATGTAATGTATTGTTGCCAATTCCACAATCAATATTGCATTTAAATATTATACAAAAATTTCAATGGTAATGAGATGCAATTTTGCTATGTCCCTTGCTTTTTATCGTATCTTTACGAAGTTCATTTTTCCTTTAAGGTTTACTTGGAGAATGAAGTTACTTACTGGACGAAGAGGTGTTGCTATCTTATATACGTATATGTTGCTTGGTCTCGGATTTCTGAGGAGTGTCACCCCTGATTTTGGTGATCTTGCAAGTGAAGAACAACAGCTTGAAGGAACCTTTAGGTTGTTATTTTTTAGTATTTGTATTGTATTTATGTTTCATATTGTCCCAATTAGATCCTTACTGTTCTGTCTGGCTTTTCAGGTTCATGCATGAGAGGTTACGTACACATTCAGAATCTGTTGCTTTCTTCGGAGGGGGTGCTCGGGAAAAGTCGGTGAGTAACTTTACGATTGGTTTCATTCTGACTTTATTCTTTCATGGGGCTGGGCTACACTAAGTGGTCATCTGTATTTTACTATTTTACAAGTGTTAACCCATGACCCCTTCTGTGGTTCTGGTCAGCTGATAATTTCTTGACTGGAATCTATTGTTTAAGCCTCCCTTGTCGTTTGGGTATTGAGGTGATGCTGCTGAGCAATCATCTATGGTGTTAGTGTGTTACTTTGCATATTATTCTGCAGTGTACTTTCGTAATTATATACATTTGTTGCCAAATGGATAAACGATTTACTTCTGTGTTTTGGCTGGTCAAAATCCGTGTAGAAGATAAAAGTTTTCTTCTTTGTCGCATTGTTAGGCTTTTAAGTTTGTATATTTTCAAAAAGGGTTTTCTTAGTTTAGTCCATTTGTTTCTTTATTTTTAATGTTCTTTTGACTTTCTTATTCTTTTGAGTTTTTCACAAATACTTGTTAATTTAGTTTTTTCTTTGTTAAAAGAATATTTTTGTACCATTCTCTTTTAATTGAAGTTTTTTATAGGAGTGTTTTTTTATGAATGTCCCGAGTTTATATATCTGGACTTCTCTTATTTGTTTTAGTTTTCATTGATGGCTTCAAATGATGATTCGTGTTAAAAGTAGCCACTTTGTGATGTTGTTGGTCAAGTGGCTAAGCCTAAAATACATTGCTTCCAACTTATACCTCCAAAATCCTTTTCTTTTCGTTTGAGTAGGTACAGGTGGAAGTCGAGTTACACAGAGGTTTACTTGGTTTTTGTATCTTTGAGGGCTGAATAATTAGTAACTGTACTGATACATGATTTTCTGGTTGCAGATGGTTGAATTCAAATTTGAGAAACTTCTGAATCACTCACTGCTACTGATAAAAAAGAAATGGCTTTATGGTATACTAGATGATTTCATCACAAAGCAACTCCCACATAATGTCACCTGGGGCTTGAGCTTATTATATGCATTGGAACACAAGGGAGATCGATCCTTGGCTTCCACACAAGGTGATGCCATGGCAATCTGTAGATCTAGTTTATTAGCTAGGTGTAAAGAATGTGCCCACGTATGTTATGACTTTATTCTTCTGAACTTATAGTATTAAAATGGCTTTTGAATACTTGGAACTTGTTATTTTATCTTCATTGAAGAGATGTTGGTTGGACAGCTTACTATTCAATGCTTTCTTAGTTTCTTATGAGTCAAAACTCTTGTTTGCTAATTCTGAGTAATGTAGGGTTTTCAACGGTGCTTAACTTCATTTTTGTTTCTTTTTTACTTAGGTGATCTAGCACATGCGTTGCGCTTCTTGGCATCTGTTGTCTCTCAAAGCTTTTTAGCTTTTGGTGATATTCTTGAGTTGCACAAGAAATTCCTAGAGCTTTCCGGCGGTATCAATCGAATTCTGGAGATGGAAGAGTTCTTAGATGCTGCTCAATCAGGTAACTAAACTGAATTTGTCATTCCAACAGCCATTTCAATGAGGTTGGATTTATTTTCCTATATGCAGCAATAACTACTGGCTCATGTAGCGATGTTATTGGTTGTCATTATTGTTATACAATGATATAATCTGATGACTACTGTAGTGGTATGGTACTACATGCATTGAATCAGTGATGCAGTTGCCAACTATTTTACGGACTGTAACATGAGCATGCCTTAGGTGAAATTAGTATTAGTGGCCAATGGTGGTGTTAATTTGGAGAGGGAGCAAGGGACAGAGGGAGGTAAAAGAGGTGACTAATTCTCTGAGCCTCAGAGGAGGCAAAAATTGATCCCTAGACCTCATTATTTGATACTCCCTAATCCCTATAGTATCATGTCTGCTTGCCTCCGTTTCCCCTGTCTAGCTTCCCAGCTGTTTTCTGGGTGGATAATATGTGCAAACAAAATAGACTGATACAAAATACTCTGTTGTATTAAGGTAAAGAGGTTGCTTATCATTCTGCAGTCTTTTTATTTTTAGTGTGTATATTTCGGCGCATAAGTTACTTTGGTGGACAAACTCTGACTAACTGCGTGTTATTTCGTCAAATTTTCCTCTCTTACTTGACAATCATCAAAGGTACACTCGCCAACAAAATAGTGATATTGGCGTTTTGCTGAGAAGTTGTAAGCGAGGCTGCTTATCGTTCTGCAGTCTTTTTTATTTTTAGTGTCTATATTTTGGCGCATAAGTTACTTTGGTGGACAAACTCTGCCTAACTGCGTGTTATTTCGTCAAATTTTCCTCTCTTACTTGACAATCATCAAAGATACACACGCCAACAAAATAGTGATATTGTCGTTTTGCCGTGAAGTTGTAAATGACCAGTGAGATCGCAACTTGTCATCTTATCTCAAGTTCTCAATTTCCTACAGGGGACAATGTTCAGAGTCAAGGGAAGATGTGTACAGAATGCAACTCGATTGTTTTCTCCTATTGATCTGTCTAGTTTAGCTATGTTCCTGAAATTTTGCCATTAAAGCTATGACACATGACATGACAAACAAAAAGAAAATATTACGGAGTGTTGACTGCTTATGTTTCCATTAGGTTGCATTAGATGATAAACAATTCAATATGTTATCCTACGACCATTTTCTGCTCTATGATGATAGTAACTAGTTCTGGTGGTCTACATATTTATTTGGATTTTCTTAATTTTGCCTGCAGATGACACAACCAGTTTATTCTTAGAAAGTGAGGGTAGCAGCTTGCAATCCGAGGACGTAATTTCCTTCTCTGACGTTGACATAATCACCCCATCCCAGAAATTATTGGCTCGACGATTGTCTTGCGATGTTGTACCAGGAAAAAGTCTTCTTGTTACTGGTTAGTTGTTTTTTCTTTAATTCAGTTTTACTCTCTAGTGCATGGTAGAGGTTGTTATGTAATCATGGTTAGTTATTATTCTTTAATATTGAGATAGTTTCTGCTGTGAGATTGTTGGCTAGATGCTTTTCTAGTTTCCTTATTGTTTTATGTAAACATGGTATTTTGAAGGTCCAAATGGGAGTGGTAAAAGTTCAGTCTTCAGAGTTCTTCGTGGTCTTTGGCCCATCGTTAGTGGAAGACTTGTAAAGCCAAGTCAACTTTATGACAAGGGAATTGAGTTTGATTGTGGTATATTTGTTGTTCCTCAACGGCCATATACATGCTTGGGATCCCTACGAGATCAGATCATTTATCCCCTCTCTCATGAAGAAGCTGAGATAAGGGCGGTATACAGGCATCAAGGTAAACACATATTCAATATTTTTTAGCTATCAAATTCCTATAGTCATGTGCCTTTGGTATACCACTTGATTCTTCATTAGTGTATTCTGCTTATTATATACTGTATAGATCTGTATTGTGTTTTCACGCCTAATATATACGCCACGAATGTTATGTGTATAAGGATGGCCTTCACAAGATTCAATAGGATGAAATATGTTTTGACAGAAGACGGGTATTGTTCCTGGGTATCAGTTGCTAGGTTGACTTAATTAAATGAAGTAGATTTAGTCAGGTGACTTTGATACTTACTGGTCTTATATGTTCCCAAAAAATGCTAGACCTTGTTCTTGAGTGTGAATATCATTTAGGTACACAGTACACTAAATACCCTTTCAGTGCCACTTTTGAGAGGCTGCATTGCATGCTTTACGAGTTTGCACTTTATCTTTTAAAAATGTAGTTATATTAGAAGCTTTACATTGCATTCGTTTAGTAAAGTAGTTTTATTTTTGAGATCATCTAACAGAACAAAGCAAGTCGACCCACTAACTCTTCTTTTAGGTCTAAGTTAAAACGCTTGTAAAAGGTTGTGGATACTAGAACCCCTAATACCGTCGCAGGTTTGTGCTGTTGTTGAGGCACTAAAGTAATGCTATTGGTGATTTGGTGGTGGTGCTTTTGTACAGTAAAAACTATGGTTCTGAGTATTAGGTCCAGATGAAATCATGCGAATCCTATTATTATTATCACTAATTGCATAGTTATTTTTGATGTCAAAATTACTTGCTTATTTTGCCCATTTATTTGGGGGAGTGACATTGCCTCAGGGCATATCAACTGCTCCACAGGAATTTCAAAGCAAGCAAATAAGTGACGTCATCCATGTGAGTTAAAAACCCCGTAGAAGAAGCTATTTGGCAGTGGATTTGTCAACCCCTTATTTGTCATTTGTGCTAATTAATTTGTTTAGAGACTCACTGAAGTGCGTATAGTTCTGTACTATCTCCTTGTAACTTGTGCGTATAGTTCTGTACTATCTCCTTGGAACGTGTGCCCAACCTTTCATATAAGGTTCATGTTTTACTCCATATTAAAATGTGTCACAAGATTCTTTTTTTTTTTTAATGATTTTCAGGTATGCGGACTAGTAGTGCTACAAGTTTGTTGGATACGCAGTTGCAAACCATTCTGGAGAATGTGAAACTGACTTATCTGTTAGAGAGGGAAGGTGGGTTGGGCGCTACTTTAAATTGGGAAGATGTTCTCTCTCTGGGAGAGCAGCAAAGGCTAGGCATGGTGAGTTCCACTTTCTGCAACTAAGTTCACAACAGAAAGTTATCTGGCTAATCTTATATTTCTCTGATTTGCAACTTGTTTTCTGAGGCGTACTTGTCTGATTTGGTATTTTCGATTTTCTTTGAAGGCACGTTTATTTTTCCACAAGCCTAAATTTGCTGTTCTTGACGAGTGTACAAAGTAAGTACTGTCTTTTGTTAAACTTAGTTTCTGCATCCCTCAGTCGAAAGTTTGTTTTTTTTTTTTTTTTTTTTTTTTTTTTTTTTTTTTTTTTTTTTTGAGTGTGTTAATGAGAGCTCCCTCGTCTACACTGACAGTGCCACTAGTGTTGATGTGGAAGAGCACTTGTATACGCTTGCGGCCGAATTTGGCATCACAGTTGTAACTTCGTCACAGGTATGAAGTATTTTCCCTACTACCTTCAAGCATGAAATTAATTTATGCTTTCGAGAAAAACCCGTACTTCCAGCTCTTTAAATGAGGCTTTCCTGTCTTCTTTGGAGAGGATGAAGGGTGGGGGTTTGTGCATTGAAGGGATTTGTGAGCTCCCTTATGGTCAACATGGACTGCGTTTGATAATCTAAATATCAATCATATTCATTGTTTGGCAAACCATTGAATACAGTCTCTTAGAAATACAACTTCTGCCCCTTCTTATATTTCTAATTTTATACTCCGTATCTTAAATGCAAATTTCAAATGCAGTTCAATTCAAAAATCTATGTTACCAGACGTATCTTCCAAATAAATCGAAATCCTTTTAACAGTGGAAACATTTAGACGGAAGACATGATGGTTCAATTCCCCTTTACCCTCCCGCCCTTTTTCTCTTATTTTACAAGCTCAGTAGTTTTGATATCTTCCAAATAAATGCTTTGTTAATCTTGAGTCTCGACTCTAAATAGCATATATATTGACACAAATAGCTACTATAAGAGTAAGACATCATTAAACACTGAATTAGATTTGAATCCAAGCAAGATGCACTTGGCAGGCAGGCTGGAACACTGATCGAGTTCTCTACATAACTGAATCATTTTTGTTACCTATTGCAGCGCCCTGCATTGATTCCATTCCACAGTCTGGAATTACGATTGATCGACGGAGAGGGCAACTGGGAGCTTCGAAAAATCAAGCAATGATCGTACTTGAAGAAATCAGTGTCTATCATAGTTAGCTACGAGTATTATTTTTGTGTTCACCTGGGCAGCCTCCGCAAACATTTCGTTTTGAAATAGCTGCCCCCCAATCTCAAATCTCAATACAGGGTTATAAACTTCTTCATCAGGGATATGAATCAATAAGATTTGCATATACAAAATTGTGAGTTATATATAAAAATGAAGGCTGTCATAACTGAAAATCTGTACATGTATTAAGCATAAGATAGAATATCAATCATTCTTGTAATATCCTGATATTTTATTAATTCATAACTTTAGTAATAATGCAATTTATTAAGCCAAATTCCTTATCGAAGTTGAGGACTGAGGAGTGGTTTACTTACACTTTGATTGATTTATCTATCAACATGAACTAGTTTTTGCGTTTTGAGACCTACTCTCTCTATCTCATCAACTATCGGTTTTTCTGCTCTGTTTTCTGAGTTTGGGAGTTGAGACACAAAGAAAGTCATGGAACAAGATTAGAGAACACAAACAGATATGATCATCGAAGTTGTGGTGCTCAGATGCAAGTTGGAAAGATGACCAGCATATCTAAGTGACTAACGTTGACTGAAAATTCACGTGTGCTCTGTCAACACGACGGGCACCTACGTTCACGGTTACAATAAACGTCTTAGCATCAGTTACAATGTTGCCTGCGCACTTGTCTCTACTGTTGACTCCGAAGCAACCCATGAAGGTAGCCTCCACTCATACCAAGAGACAGAAGGGCAACAACTCCAGCAGGGAACACTTTCTTTGTTTTCTGATATCGAAATCCCATCGCTCCGAGCAATGTTGCAGAGACACCAAGCCCAATTGAAGACGCAAACGTTGGTCTACTCGGAAGTTCAGTGTACGCGTAGTAAAGCAATGCAGATGACACTCCACCGGCACCAAGAGACATAACACTACCTCTCTTGACATAACCCATGACTCCACCTACACCAACAAGGGCTGCATACCCCAGGGTAAATTTTTGCGATGTTGACATGTCCATATCTTCCTGAAAAATGATTGTACCGTTAGTTGAAATGATAGCCACAACTGCAGACACAAATAGGCCACTCAGAGGCTGCATATTCCAAAATCTGACAAGATTTCGAATACGTATCAACTTACTTGCAGACAACTACATACAATAAGAGTTATTCTGGTCATCATATTTTGATGCTAACTTGGTAAGAAGTAGTCCGTATGATTTAATATGGTGCACGAAATTCAGACGCAGGTCTCACATATAAATACGAAATGTTTGTGAAATTAGATATGCAAAATTCAGAATAATTTGACATTCCCCATCCAGTTGAGGAGAGAGATAAGCGTGTGAAGGAGTTTAATTAGATGATACGGAGAAGTAATCATGATTTAAGCACAAGGCATAATCGTTCATGTTAGAGCATGTGTGTAAGGATACAAGTTAAGTGTACCGAAACCATTACATACATACATACGAATATATGATGATACGAGGCACAAGGAATTGGAACATTATACCCCATTAGGCCATTACTATTACTATTGTCTACCAACCTCCTTACTAACTGGGTGTCGACTGTCGACAGTAAATATAGCAAGCAAGCAAATTCAGAGAAAGAAGGTCCCAATTACGCAAAAGACAAGCATATTACAAAAATATGACAAGCAGCGATTTGAAACTTTAATCGACAAACAGATTTTTAAAGTAGTCCATAAAATTAAATACAGAGTAGATTTAATCATGGGACTCAATAGATTTGATTGCATGGATCATCAATTCATCAATTCATCATCACAAACACATACAATTACATACATACATACATGGAGTAGCTGATAATAAAATTAAAATTAAAATTAAAATTAAAATGCAAAAACCAAACTTACTCCCCAAATCCCAATTCTGCAGAGCAGTTTCTTTTCTTCTAACCTAACCAGTAAATGAGTAAAGTAACCAACCTATCTAACTATCTTGTTGGCTACTCCATTTGTTTTTAATTGTTATTGTTATATTTATGATGGGCCTTTGCCCGGTTGCCCACTTGCCCTTCCTACAACTTCTCTTGGATTACTACTATCATTACTTTGGGCCTAATCTTACTTACCCCCATTTCTTCATATAAGTGTTTTCATTATGTTTAACAACCGTGATTAACTTTTTAACATTATTTCATAAATTAATTAAAATTGAACCGTATTTTTTGACATTAAGATTAACAAATTTGATTGAAAACAATCAAAGATGAGTATAGATTTTGTATGAAGATTTAGTTTTTTTTAGATATAGTGTCCTAATTTTGTAAATTAGATCGATTATAATTTTGACCTTAAGGTTTTTGCGCCAAAATGAAGATAAATTTACTATTTTAATAGTTTTAAATAGGGTGGTATCAAATTTCAGTACTACCGGTGGTGCACTATCACTTTCCTTTATCTTTTTTAGTAACAAAATGTGAAATCGATCACTTAACCTAGTCCTCTATATTAATTGTTCAAAAAGCAAATGATAAGAAAAGGTGAATAGAAGAGAGTAGAATTTGGTTTAGTATTTGTAGGGTTGAGCAAAACCGGTTACCCGCCCCGGTTTTCAAGTTCGGTTCGGTCACCAGGTTTTAAAATGAGTGAAATTGTCATTCCATATCTGATACGAGTTTGACAGCGGAATAACGAATTACGAGACCAAGCCAAGACCTATTGACTCGAACTCTAGTGAATTACGTTAGAAACGCGTCTAGACGATAATTCAAAAAACCTGAATTGTGCTCGACAATTGCAAGTAATTTTCAGAGATTACTTTTATCAACTTCAACGATTTTATTTGTTTCCACCAACTGGTTTAAAAAGGCCTAAAGAGACAAATGAAAAGCCTCTTGCAAGCCTACAATTAACTAGCTTATTTAAGTACAATTAATAACTAGCTAATCATATTAAACTCAACAAAATGAATGACACAACTAACAAATACAGTAGCTAAGCAGGCCCCAACCACGACACCAAACAAACACAGCGAGTCACCAACGAGCCTAGATACGCATCAATATCCAACCCGATTAATTCGGTTATCCGGTTTCCGGTATCCGAAAAAATCGGTTAACAATATATCCACTTTATTGTCAAATACGGAGTATGATTTTTGGGTCAAATTTACAAAAAAAAAAATTTGCGATTTTAAATATTCTTATAAATCGTCCATAGTACACCAAAAGTAAAAAAAAAAAAAAAAAAAAATAGTTCGCAATCTAATTGACAAACAATGTCTAAATATAGAAGTTTAAAATTACACCAAAAGTTTAAAAATTACAACCATGATAAATGTACATACTTCATACTTTTGTTTGATGTATGACGTTGAAGCTTGAAGAATGATTAAGCGATGAAGATGATTAAATGATAAAAGGGTTTGAGTTTTGGTAAAACTAATTAGAAATGGAAGTAGAAAAAAATAATTTAGGGCTTGAGTTTTGGTAAAGGCAATTGGGAAAATAAAAATGGGAGTACAAGAGTAGAGGCTAGGGGTGAGCAAAAATATACGATACGGTTTTAATATACGAATACGATACGATATACGATACGAATTTATAGAAAAACCGTATATACGATACGAATTTCCGTATATACGATACGGTTTGTAAAAAACCGTATCGTATCCGTATCGGCAAAATCATAAAACCGTATATACGGATACGATACGGTTTCAGGTTAAAATATAAAAAAATAAAAATTTACTCCTTGAGAGTTGAAACATGGTAGGACACACGTGACTTTTCATTTCCTTGCCTTCTCATTTTGTCCTACTTCAAACCCTTTTTCTCATCTCCCTCATTATCCCCATTGAACATTTGTCTAATTGGGTCATGACCTTCTTAATTTCTATTGATGACTTGACTTCACTTTTAGCCTCCCATTAAAAAAGTCATGACCCTTTCTATTTTTAACTTTTTTCACTATTTTATTATTATCTTTCTTACTTTTTCACTCATTCAATTGATATTTATAAAAAAAATTAATTATTTTACATATTTCAATTTATAAAATAAATTTACTTTCAATTTTGTTCATCAAATAAAAACGGTCGATTTTTGAATGCTAAGTAATTTTTTTTTATGAGAAATAAAAAGTACAAATGAAAATATAATAATGTTGAAAATGCTCCAAATTATATTAATATTGATCTCATTTTATAGATCTTGAGAAAATATGAATTTTGGTTTGGTTACTTTATTTTTTAATATTTTTATTTTCATGAAAAAATGAATTAAAAAAATAATGATATAAATTTTACAAGGAAAGAAAAAAAAAAAACATAGAAAGAAAAGTTGTATTGATTAGTGCACAACAAGGACAAACACATGAAACTTTTACTATAAAAAAAACAAGTAAAAAATTTTCTCCATCCATTGAATGGGCAACACATGGCAAAAACCTCATGACCCAACTCAAGTCATTGAGTGACTCAAGTCAAGTCAATTACTTTGTTTAACCCAAGTTTTAGATGATTAGTACAATTTAAAAGGGTCATGACCTCTCCTAATTTCTTCAATGGGCATAGTCTAAACTCACCCAAAAAAAAAAAAAAATAATGGCCTCCACTTCCAACTCTCCATGGTTCTCAACCAAAGTTTCAAACATATTGTAAATTTATAATCAATTCTTCTTTCTCAAAGAATCATCACCATCAATAATTACTAAGAGTTCAGATCTACAAGTACTTATATTATGGAGTATATTTTGTACGAGTAACGTTTTTGTAATTCTTTACTATTTTATTTTCATTTTTTTTGTTTTTCTAAGGGTTTAATTTTATTGTTTAAATTAATACTCCGTACAGTGTATTAAATTATTCTATTCTCCTTCATTATCTTTTCTTTTTAAGCAATTATTGGAAGATTCAAAAAAAAAAAAAAAAAAATCTATAGAAACCGTATACCGTATATACGGTTTTCGTATATATAAAAAAGATGCAAAGTATTGTTAATTGAATGTAATGAATTGTGTGTTTTTACAGCAGATGTACATTGGTTTATATACTACACTAGTACTAGAATTAATCTTGAGATTATTTACAAAATAATGTAAAAGAGGAATGATTTACAATTGATTGATATGGAGTATCAATCTAGGCGTGTAGGTTGGCTGTGTGAGAATAATTTGGGTGCTCTGCTTTCCTTAATTGTAGGGATGTGGTTGGTTTGGATAGAGGCCTATCCATTGTTTCCTTAATATTCCCCCGCAAGACGGACTGGCCGGTGACAAGTCCGATCTTGGAAAGTAGCGCTTCAAAACGAGGACGTGGGAGAGGCTTGGTGAGGGTGTCCGCAAGTTGATCGTCGCCGTTGATGTGAGTGACCCGGAGTGTACCTGCTTGAACCTGTTCACGAACAAAATGAAAGGCCAGTGCCACATGCTTCATACGAGAGTGGAATACGGGATTAGCCGAGTAGTGTGTGGCACTGAGGTTGTCACAGTAAATTGTTGGTTGAGTTGTGGATTTGAGACCTAGTTCAAGGAGTAGGGATCGAATCCATAGCATTTCGGATGTGGCGTCGGCGACAGCGCGAAATTCTGCCTCTGTGGAGGAGCGGGCGATTGTTTTCTGTTTCTTCGAAGACCATGCAATGGGATTTTTGCCGAGGTAGACTAAGTAGCCGGATGTTGATAGATAGTTGTCTTTGTCGCCAGCCCAGTCTGCGTCACTAAATGCGTGCAGCTGGAGGTGGGTTTGGCGATGGATTTGGAGCCCAAGCTGCATCGTGCCATGCAAGTACCGTAGCTTGAGCGTCGCAGGTATCGGTGATCTTTGTTGCGGATTTTGCATAAACTGAGCGAGTTTATTTATCGCAAATGAAAGGTCGGGACGGGTGAGGGATAGGTATTGTAGGCTGCCAAGCGATTGGAGCGATAAGCGGTGGCATCACACGGGCTTGATGTACGTGTCGGTTAGTAGGGGTGGGTATGACAGCATTGGGGTTGTGGCGGGCTTGCAGTCTAGCAAGTCATGTTTTTGCAAAATGTCGTGGATATACTTGGTTTGAGAGAGGGTGCAACCATTTTGATTGGGGGTGACCTCGATGCCAAGGAAGTAAGATAGGGAGCCAAGATCTTTGAGGGAAAAGCGAGCTGCAAATTTGGAGATGAACGTTGCAAGAAAGGATTGAGATGGTCCTGTGACGATGATGTCGTCCACATAGACGAGGACATACAGAGGATGTTTTGGGGACTTGGAGATGAACAGGGACGGGTCAGAGAGCGAGGCTGTGAAGCCGGATTGTAGGAGATAATTTTTGAGTTCGGTGTACCAAGCACGAGGTGCTTGTTTAAGACCATAGATGGCTTTCCGGAGTTGGCAGACATGAGAGGATTTGTCAGGTGTTACGAAGCCAGGGGGTTGGCTCATGTAAACTGTCTCATGGAGTGTGCCTTGAAGGAAGGCATTGTTTATATCAAGTTGACGTAGAGGCCACCCGTGGCTCAGGGCAAGAGAGAGGAGGAGGCGGACCGTGACTGGTTTAACCAAGGGACTGAACGTCTCTGTGTAGTTAATGCCGTGTTGTTGATGAAAGCCTTTCGCAACTAGGCGAGCTTTGTATTTTTGGATTGTGTTGTCAGGGTTATATTTGACGCGAAAAACCCATTTACAGCCAACGACATTGTGAGCTTCGTTGGGTGGGACCAGAGACCAGGTTTGGTTCCGAAGAAGAGCATTGTATTCTTCTGTCATCGCAGCACGCCAATGTGGAACTTCGAGAGCTTGTTTGGTTGTATTGGGAAGCGAGTGAGGGTTTGTAGTGGCAGCGAGGTTGGCATATTTGGGATTGGGCTTGCGAATGTGTTGGAGTTAGTGTCCTCCACAGTTAGTGCAATAACATAAATAAATCTCTAAAAGGTACACAGGGTACATTTTGTATTTAATCAGTTGATTAACGTTTATCGATAACGGTTGGCTTGCTAGATAAGTTTGACGTTATTGTCATACAGATGGCGGTGATCAACTGGTCCCTAAGAGTCACACCTAAAGGATGTGTTTAAGAAATATGATTATTTGAGAAAATGATCATATTGATGCCCTACTAAAAGACTAAAATGTTAGTCGGTGTTTTTGACTAAAATGTTAGTCAAGTGTGTGATAATAATATGGCCATTTAATAAGGATTAAATGATATTAGCTAAGACGAATTAAATGTAATTCGTAAATTGAATATAAACTGTTATATTTAATTATTGAATATAATATAAGTTAATTAATCATAAACTGTTATAATTAATTAGAAAATTATAAATATAAGGATATTAATAATTTAATGATATATTATAGTGGATCATTATTATGTGATACTAGTAATATTATATTATATTAAAAGCTAAAGGAAACCTCCAAGAAAGAGCCTAATTGGTCTTTGACTCCTTGGTCAACAAGGAATTGTTTTTGGAAAGTGATTTTTGGAAACAAATATTACTCCCCATACTATAGGAGGGCGAAATTTTGAGGCTATATTAGGGAGCTTTGGCTCAACCTAATTACTCAATTAATTGATCATAATTCACAACACAAAATCTCAAGAAAAGAAATAGTTCTTCTCTCTAATTTTCTAGCAAATCAAAGGGCATATCTTAGATTCATCTTGGGTGTTTCAATTAGGAGATACCATACTTTTGGTATTGATCTTAAGCCGATTTACTTGGATTAAAAGGTTAATTCTAAATCTTTATTTTATGCAATTTCTTTTATGACCTTTAAATCTTATAAAGTTTTTCATTATAATCCTGTGGATTTTAAGGTCTATATACGGATATAAACCTACAAGTGGTATCAAAGCCTTAGGGCACATGAAATTTTTATAAGGTTTTCATAAAAATCGATTTTGTATAAATTTTAAACAAAATTTTGAGTGGCCGTGTGTTTTAGGCATGTAGGCCGTGAGTTTTTGTTCTTGTTTTGCTTATTTTGGTCTATTTTGATTCATAATTATCAATGTTTTAAGATGTTAAAACTATAATAGATGATTTTGTATAGGTTTTAATTTGATACCGATTGAATTAGAACTAAAAGGACCAAAAATTTATGTATGTTAATGAACATATTTTGATGTTAATCATTAGATCTATCAGTTTAAGTTGTTTAATCTAAAAAGTTAGTTTGAATCTCTTAAATCAATGTTTAATACGGATTAAAATTGAGTTAGGAATGATCTAATCATTAGCATAAACGAATTAAAACAGTTTAATTCATGTTTTTAATTGATTGGCCGAATTAAATTATTTTTGAAAATTTTATTTGTTTTTTTTTTGTAATTGGCCGAGAGTTTCAATAAAAAAAAAAAAAAAATTATTTTGGTATTTTAATTTGATTTGGCCGAAAGTTTTATTTATTTATGGAAATTTGTTGTTTTTCAATTTTTGGTAATATTTGTTATAAAGATAATGAATATTTTGTAATTATGAAAAGGTTCATAATTTGGATACCAAATATTTTAAAACAGTTTAAAATATTTTATGACCTAATTTGTATTATACTGATAATATAAATTAATTTTGGATTATTCTTTTGATTATAAGATATTATGAACAATTAAGGAATTGTTGCATAATGATAATCTTTTAAAAGAGGTGGTTTGGATATAAATCAATTCGTATGCATTGTTTTTATATTGTTTAGTTGATGCTATATTTTGTGAATGAATGTTTGAATGAATGGTTTATTATACGCATTAATTATGTACAAAAGGTTGTAATTTACTAGTGTGGCCTTAGAAGATTATGTTTTCGTAATGAAAGGAAACATAATTATTGGTTGTAATTTTGAGATCTCGAATCTCCAATCTTGTAATATTTTTAATTTTGGCATATTTTGGATTAGAATGTAAATAGGTTTATTTTTGTAATTAAAATTTGTAATTTTGAGAAGAGTCAAGATTGAAGATTCAAGATGGATTCCCACTAAAGCCCAAGATGAAGAATGAAGACAAGCTTAGGGTCCATGGATGGATTCCAAATTGTATCTTGTTTTTATTTTCATAGGGATAGGCCACACTAGGTGTTTTTCTTTTTGCGTTTTACTTTACCGTTTTATTGCTTTCACGTTAGATAGTAGCATCATATTCCGCCTAAACTAAACCAAACCACCTAATATGCATGAAAATGGATCATATAGTTGCATCTTTTTCATAGACATACGGATGTCATTTGTTTAGAGCTATCACCTCAATTTAATCATTCACGATAATGCTAGATATTAGTTCACTTAAAATGAATTAAAATGAGTTGATGGGATCTTCCTCTAAAATGAAAATTGAGATTAGTCTTTATAGGAAAAGCATGCTATGAGCCCCTTCTTCGTCGGTAGGCGTGTAGGACCTTACTCTCCACATGACCCCTTCTACGTTGGGTAAGTAGTATGCGTTGACCTATTTTACCTCAACACTATAGTTCGAGTAATATCTCGTAGTTATAGTGGACTAATAGATAGGATTTACTGAAATCTATCGACCAAGAATTCTAACAGTAGAATTATCTAAGAAGTTAGCTTATCAATTTAAAGAAATTGAGTCTTGGGATCATTTATATAATTCTCGAGGGAGGTCGATTATATGAGTGCATAAGTCATTGCTTTAAACCGCTATTGTTTTACGACTTAATCTTTTAAAACCATGATTTCTTATCTTCTCTCTTCTTCTTCTTTCTTTTCACAGTTTCGAATACGTTATATACAGATATAACTGCTAATACAAAATGGCTGGTCGTATTGAAGGCCCAATGCCAAGTGTCACACTTGAACATGAATCATGGCTGAGAATTTTTATGGACAGCATGAATCAGTCTACTCGACTGAAGAATGATGGGTCCAATTTTGCTGATTGGGAGGCCGCATTACGGAATGCAGCCATAGCTGACGGCAAGCTCAAGTACTTGACTGAGCCACTGCCGGCCGAACCAGCTCCCGATGTAGCTTATAGTGATTTCATGATGGAGGCGGGTGCGTTACGGAATGTACTCATCTATGCAATGGAATCCAATTTGCAAAGACGATTCATTACCCAGGGTGCAAACAAGATTTTCACCACCCTAACCAAAGAATTCTCGAAAGCACCGAGAATTAAAAGTTACGAGTACACTACTCATTTCTTTGAGGCTAGACTCCAGAAGGGCCAACCGGTTGGTCCACACCTTCTCGACATGATCGAGAATGTTGAAAAACTTGATGAGCTCGGTTGTAAAATCGATGAGAAGATCGTCATTGATCGAGTGCTCCACTCTCTTCATGATGGGTATGCCCTCTTTAGGGCAAACTATTACATGAATGACATGCAGAAAAAATGCATGAGCTGCGTTCACTCCTCGCATGCAGGCGGAGTGATGCGAAGTTGAGTGGGAGCACGAAACAAGATGTTCTCATGATTGGCAACAAGAAGGGTAAGGGTAAGGCTCCGGCTAACCTAGCTGTAGGTAAGCCAAAATTCAAGAAGCCAGTGGTTGCTAAGAGTGGGCCTGGTGAGTCTAGCGGTAGCTCACAAGGCAAGGCAAAGCTAAGCGGACCATGGAGTGCCACCATTGCCACAAGCCTGGCCATTGAGGCGTAATCGTCCGTGTATCTTTGAGGACATAAAAGCGGGCAGCGTCGGCTCTGTTGGTATGTCTTCTTTTATTCATATGATTGAGATTAACCATGCAAGTTTCGGAACTTGGGTACTTGATACTGGATGTGGTTCTCATCTGTGCAATCATTTGCAGGGCCTAAGAAGCATCAGAACTCTGGCAAGAGGTGATGTAGATCTGCGAGTGGGAAATGGAGCACGAGTTCTTAGCTTGATTCGATGAGGACATATGTAATCCAACTCCCAAGTGGATTTGAGTTATTTCTAAATAACTGTTAGTATGTACCTAGTTTATCGAAAAACATTATTTCTGTATCCGTTCTTGATAAAGAAGGATTTTCATTTTTAATAAAGAATAATAGCTGTATTTTCTCTTTAAATGAAATGATTTATGGTAAAGCTGTTTCCATGAACGGAATTTATGTTTTAGATCAAACCACAGAAATCATGCATGTGAGTAACAAGAAAGCAAAGGTTGGTGACAAAGATCAAACGTATTTATGGCATTGCCGAATGGGACACATAAATGAGAAGCGGCGTGAAAAAGCTAATTGATAGTGGGACTATCGCCCATTTGACTATGAAACTTTTGGCACGTGTGAATCATGTCTCATAGGCAAAATGTCTCAATTTCCTTCAAAGGTGTTGGAATGTTGTGGCTCTTGACCTATTAGGACTCATACATACTGATGTGTGTGGACCTATGTCAATCAACGCTAGAGATGGCTATAGGTATTTTATCACTTTCACGGACGATTTGAGTAGATATGGACATGTCTACTTAATGAAGCATAAAAGTGAGTCCTTTGACAAGTTCAAGGAATTCCAGAATAAGGTTGAGAACCAACTGGATAGAAAGATAAAAGCACTACGTTCGGATCGTGGTGGCGAATATCTTTCAACTGAGTTTGATCGACACCTGAAAGACCGCGGAATAGTATTACAATTAACTCCACCCGGAACACCACAGCTGAATGGTGTATCCGAACGCAGAAATCGAACATTACTTGATATGGTTCGATCCATGATGAGTCACACGGTTGTACCTGACTCATTATGGAGTTATGCTCTTTTGTCAGCTGCTCTTATACTTAACCGAAGTCCGTCTAAAGCTGTAGACAAGACTCCATATGAGTTATGGAAGGGAACTGTCCCTAACTTGTCCTTTATTCGGGTTTGGGGGTGCGAGGCTTATGTCAAGTGGAGACACGAGGATAAGCTCGGCCCGCGATCGGTCAAGACATACTTTATTGGTTATCCAAAAGGAATGTTTGGTCATTACTTCTATTCGCCAACCGAACAACGAGTTTTTGTTGCGGCTAGTGCGAAGTTCTTAGAGAAAGAGTTTCTCGAAGACAAGAGAGGTAATAGAACCTTCGATCTGTCGGAGATTCCTGAACCAACAACCGAGCAACCGATGGAGGAAACTGTTCCTTCTTCGTCTGCTGCGGTTAATGTCCCTTTGGAACCCAGAAGGTCGGGTAGACTTTCCATTCCTCCAGATAGATACATCGGTATGGTTGAGGAGAATGGGAGAGACGACATTTTACTCCTTGAGAGTAACGAACCCGTAACCTATAAAGGTGCCATGACGTGTTCTGACTCAAAGCTTTGGCAAGAAGCCATGCAATCCGAGATGGACTCGATGTGCGAGCGATGTATGGGATCCGGTTGACTTACCTGATAAGGCTAGGCCTCTTCAGTGCAAATGGCTTTACAAGATAAAGCGATCTGTAGAAGGACAACCAGATATATACAAGGCACGACTAGTGGCAAAGGGCTTCACTCAAGTGCAAGGGTTGCACTATGATGAGATTTTTGCACCCGTAGTCATGCTTCCTTCCATTCGGCTTCTCTTAGCGATCGCCGCAGTTCATGACTATGAAATGTCGCAAATGGATGTGAAAACTGCCTTTCTTAAGCGGTTATTTGCAGGAGGAGTTGTACATGGTACAACCCGAAGGTTACATTGATCCTAAAAATCCTAAGAAAGTTTGCAAGCTTAAGCGTTCCATCTATGGACTTAAGCAAGCTTCACGGAGTTGGAATCATCGCTTCGACCAAGTGATAAAGGAGAATGGATTCACTCAATCGATTAGAGGAACCATGCCTATATATCAAGTCAGTGGGAGCAAGATTGTTTTCCTAATCTTGCATGCGTCGATGACATACTCTTGATTGGGAATGACACACCTCTCTTAACTTCGGTAAAAGTATGGTTAAAGAACCATTTCCAAATGAAAGATCTGGGTGAGGCACAACGTATTTTGGGGCTCCGTATCTATAGAGATAGATCACGATGGATGTTATCCCTCAGTCAGGAGTCTTATATAGATAAGATTCTTGAGAGGTTCAGCATGACCAACTCCAAGAAGGGGAATCTTCCAATGATCTCTGGGGTGCACTTGAGTAAAGCTCAAGCACCGAAGACATCTGAAGAGGTCGAGCGCATGAGTCGGATTCCATATGCTTCAGCTATAGGATCGATCATGTATGCCATGATATGCACACGTCCTGACGTGGCATATGCATTGAGTATGACGAGCCGATACCAAGGCAATCCAGGTGAAGCACACTGGATGGCCGTAAAGAACATTCTTAAGTACCTACGGAGGACTAAAGATTGGGTATTGACTTACGGAGGAGACACTGAGCTATGCTTGATCAGTTCTGCAGATGCTAGTTTCCAAGCGGATCGAGATGACTCAAAGTCTCAATCAGATTCGTTTTACTCTTAATGGCGCTGCGGTCGGTGGAAAAGCTCCAAACAAGCGGTTATAGCAGATTCAACGATCGAGTCAAAGTCTTATCTCGCTTGAGAGGCTGCGAAGGAAGCTATATGGATCGTCGGTTCTTACAAGGACTAGCGTAGTTCCGAAGTTCGAATGATCCGATCACCATCTATTGCGATAATAGTGGTGCCATCTTCCAAGCAAAGGCGAAGTCCAAAGAACAAGTCTCGGACGCGTGCAAAGGAAGGCTCACATGATCCGGATTACGTGGAGCAGAAGGAGATAGTGATTGACAAGATTGCTACGGATGATAACATAGCAGATCCTCTCACTAAGCCGTTGAGACAAGATAAGCATGAAGGGCACGTTAAATCCATGGGAATTAAGCGTGTTCCTGAGTTGTATTAGTTGTTTGTATGGATTTGACACTTGTATTTCCTAAAACTTCTAATAAAATCATCGTTTTGTTACATATATTGTTTTTCATGAGGGTTGTGCAGACAACGTTGAACACCTCAAAGTGAACTGAATTGCTTTATATTTTGTTTTGGTCCGTGATCGCCTACACGAGCTGATAACTCTGGCAATCATTTTGTGACGTCGATTGATGGTGGGTTCAACGAGCCATAAGTCAAGCGTTGGTGATCGATCACGCAGATGCGGGTTCTTGAAATCGCGCGGGACATTTTTGTAGCGACTACATGGAGTCCTAAATGTTTCGTAACATTAGATCTTGGTCGTGGATAGGACATCCATAGTGTTCCTAGAGTCGATTCTTTTGACTATCATTGCCTCTTGAGATTAAAGCGATTTTGGGTGACTTTGGTTTCTTTCTCACGGTTGATCGTAACAGCGCCGCTGATTTTCAACTGGGTCATTTCATGCCGCGCTACATCTGCAGGATTGAGTTGAGGGAAATATCCAAACTTCTATCGAGTTATAATATTTATTCTCGGGGCCACTCGAGGAGTCAGAATGGCGAAAATGCATGGCCATGCTCGAATATTGATTCGTTTATCGCTTAAGTTACTCTCTAGTCGGAAACCACTCTTGATCTTGATCGCTTGAACTACGACCTTTGGAAGTACGGACTTTGCAAATTGGTTTACATTGAGTGGGAGAAATTTATTATGGATACGAGAATCGGTTATCGCACCTACACTTATGCGGACAAGTGGGAGATTGTTGGAGTTAGTGTCCTCCACGATTAGTGCAATAACATAAATAAATCTCTAAAAGGTACACAGGTACATTTTGTATTTAATCGATTGATTAACGTTTATCGATAACGGTTGGCTTGCTAGATAAGTTTGACGTTATTGTCATACAGATGGCGGTGATCAACTGGTCCCTAAGAGTCACACCTAAAGGATGTGTTTAAGAAATATGATTATTTGAGAAAATGATCATATTGATGCCCTACTAAAAGACTAAAAGGTTAGTCGGTGTTTTTGACTAAAATGTTAGTCAAGTGTGTGATAATAATATGGCCATTTAATAAGGATTAAATGATATTAGCTAAGACGAATTAAATGTAATTCGTAAATTGAATATAAACTGTTATATTTAATTATTGAATATAATATAAGTTAATTAATCATAAACTGTTATAATTAATTAGAAAATTATAAATATAAGGATATTAATAATTTAATGATATATTATAGTGGATCATTATTATGTGATACTAGTAATATTATATTATATTAAAAGCTAAAGAAACCTCCAGAAAGAGCAATTGGTCTTTGACTCCTTGGTCAACAAGGAATTGTTTTGGAAAGTGATTTTTGGAAACAAATATTACTCCCCATACTATAGGAGGGCCGAAATTTTGAGGCTATATTAGGGAGCTTTGGCTCAACCTAATTACTCAATTAATTGATCATAATTCACAACACAAAATCTCAAGAAAAGAAATAGTTCTTCTCTCTAATTTTCTAGCAAATCAAAGGGCATATCTTAGATTCATCTTGGGTGTTTCAATTAGGAGATACCATACTTTTGGTATTGATCTTAAGCCGATTTACTTGGATTAAAAGGTTAATTCTAAATCTTTATTTTATGCAATTTCTTTTATGACCTTTAAATCTTATAAAGTTTTTCATTATAATCCTGTGGATTTTAAGGTCTATATACGGATATAAACCTACAGAATGTTGTTCGAGAGGCGCGTGACAGGTCTTGGCAAGGGCTGCACAGGAGCTGTGGGTACGGGAGATGGCGGAGCAGGTGTTGGTGGTGAATGAGGAAGGTCAGTGGAGTTCGTGGTAGTAGGAGGAGGGGCTGGAGTGGACTCATTAGCAGAGGGGGTGGCTGACGTGATGATGGGTGTGGGAGAAGCGATGGGTTTGGAAGGTAAGGGAACCACTGGTGGGACACACCAGTCCGTAAGTGAGGGAGGAGGAGTCTGCGGTTGTGAGGCTAGACGAGAGTACGGAAATTGATTTTCGACAAAGGTAACATGACGTGATGTGTAGATGCGATGGAGACTAGGATCAAGACATCGATACGCGCTTTGTGTGCTCGAGTAGCCAAGAAAAATGCAAGCTTTGGAACGAGGGTCAAGTTTAGTCGATGTGTAAGGTCGGAGCCAAGGGTAGCAGAGGCAACCAAAGGTCCGGAGTTTGAGATAGTTAGGAGGTTTATGAAATAGACGTGAGTAGGGTGATTCATAGTTCAGAGTGGGCGTGGGGAGACGGTTAATGAGGTAGACGGCCGTATCGAATGCATTGGACCAGAAGCACGTAGGGAGTTGAGCATGAGTAAGGAGAGCAAGACCTGTTTCAACAATATGTCGATGCCGGCGTTCAGAATAGCCATTGTGCTCGGGAGTGTGAGGCGGTGAGGTGAGATGGGAGATCCCATTCTCAAGTAGCGTAGGTGTTATTTTAATGTATTCACCCCCATTGTCGGAGAAAAATTGAATAATCGGTCGATTGAAAAATTTCTCGACTAGTAATTTGAATTGCCGGAATATAGTGATTGTGTCAGATTTGTGCTTCAGCGGATAAAGCCAAGTATATTTAGTAAAGTGGTCAACGAATATAACATAATACTTGAAACCGTCATGTGAGTGAATCGGAGAAGTCCAGACATCAGAAAAGATCAATTCAAGTGGAGCACTAGAAGTAAGAGTAGAAGTAGAAAAAGGTAACTTATGTGTTTTATTGATCTTGCAAGCATTACAGTACTCAAATTTAGAACTAGAAGCAGGTAAGCTAAATTTATTCTTAACAAAGGAAAAAATTTGCAAAGCAGGATGGCCGAGACGATGGTGCCATTATGCTTGCAGATGAAGCAGCCGTGGAGAAGACTTGTGGCGATGCCGAGGTCCACGAGTAGATGCCTTGGTCAAGAGAGCCGTGGAGAAGGATACGACCCGTCGAAGCTTCCTTAAAAAAGAAAGCAGAGGATGAGAACTCAATAGTTGCGTTATTATCGGTACAAAATTGGGAGACAGATAAAATATTGCGAGAAATCAGAGGAACATGTAAGACGTTACGAAATTGAATTGAACCAGAACGAGAGGAAATAGTAAATGAACCTATATGAGATATAGGAAGCGAGGAGCCGTCACCAATAATAACATCGTCGGGTCCGTCATACGGAGTGTGTTGAGCAAGGATCGAGAGGTCGTTAGTGATGTGGTGGGACGCACCACTATCGACCAACCAGGAGTCAGGAGTAGGTACGGCTGCTGTGGCGGTGTGAGCTTGAGGTCGGTTGTTGTGGTAGCGAGTGGGACGAGTGTACGGTTTGATAGTAACAGAGGGATGAAGTTTCTTGAAATTCCGACAAACCATAAAGGTGTGCCCTTTGTATTCACAGTATTGGCATACAGGGACATCTTTGGTGTTGTTGTTGGAGCCAAAATCACGTGAAGCGTGCCTAGGCTGAGAGGTCCGAGTGTGAGCAGCAAAAACAGAGGTCGGGAGGGCCACCGGAGGTTGTTCAGGATGTTGAAGTTCATGATTCAACAGCTTCTCGTGGAGGGCGTCAAAAGAGATGGGCGTGTCTCGAGCATCCACCGATTCTTTTATAGCGCGATAGTGGGTCGAGTCAAGTCCTCGGAGAACTTTGGCAGTAATATCTTCAGAGTCCATCGGCTTCCCGAGGAGGGCAAGTTCAATGGTACAAGACTTTATGCGATGCATATAGGCGGTGATTGATTCAGTCGGGAGTTTGACAATGGATTCAAGGCGTTGTTTAATCGAGTTGATATGGGTCATAGTGGGTCTGGCGAATAAGGACTTTAGAGTGTCCCACACGGCTTTGGATGTCTTGCATTCAGTGACCTGCCCCGCAATGTCGTTTTCGAGGGTGCCAACAAGAGCACCTTGAAGAAGGCTGTCTTGGCGAGACCAAGTCGTAAAAGCGGGATTCGCGGTGGTTTTGTCACCGGAAGTGAGAGTGGCGGCAGGACAGGGGTGAGACCCGTCTACGAAGCCGAATAGTTCCATGCCTTCGAGAAAGGCACGGGTCTGAAACGCCCACTGCGTGTAGTTAGCAGTGGTGAGCGTTTTGCACTGAGATAAATTGACATAAAGGATCGGGGCCTCGGAGTCCTTGGCGTTAGGAAGGAGAAGCGTGTGACCAGACATCGTGGGGCGAGAGTTAAAAACGAGGATCGTTGGCGGTTGATACCATATAAAAAAGATGCAAAGTATTGTTAATTGAATGTAATGAATTGTGTGTTTTTACAGCAGATGTACATTGGTTTATATACTACACTAGTACTAGAATTAATCTTGAGATTATTTACAAAATAATGTAAAAGAGGAATGATTTACAATTGATTGATATGGAGTATCAATCTAGGCGTGTAGGTTGGCTGTGTGAGAATAATTTGGGTGCTCTGCTTTCCTTAATTGTAGGGATGTGGTTGGTTTGGATAGAGGCTTATCCATTGTTTCCTTAATAGTATATACGGAAAAACCGTATATACGAAAACCGTATATACGGTTTGTTTCGTATCGTATCCGTATCAAAATTTTGCTTTTTTGAAAACCGTATATACGGAAACCGTATCGTATCCGTACCGTATATACGGTTTTGCTCAGCCCTAGTAGAGGCCAAGGGGCAAGGGTGATTAGACGTAGGAAATTACTTAATTCAGGGTGAGTAGTAGAGTAGTCTACTGTCTAAGTAGTAAGTACAATGTATAATTGTACATCACCACAAACTATGTACACCGTAATTAATTTAATTTTTTGATAATTTTTTTAAAGTAATTTTTAAAATTTTAATCTTACTTTTGATAAAAACCGGTTTAAAATCAGTTATCCGTTTTACAAATTTTAATATCCATATCCGCTCCGGTTTTGAATTGGATATTCGGATTCGGAACTCGAACTTGAAAAAAACCCGGATTTTCAGTTTTTTTGGATCCATTTTGGTTCGGTTTTTTTTTTCCTCACCCCTAAGTATTTGTATTTCAATTTGAAAATTCAAACATCCATTTTCAGTTTTCCCAAGTGAGGTAGTAATAACAATGTATTAAATCCCATTTAAGTTGTGTTACTTAATATATAGTCGTAGGTGAAAGTGAAAGAAAAAAGTGAAAATAAAGAGAGTAGTAAGTACTCCGTAGTTGGTAGAAATGTAGAATGGAGTGGTGGGAAAGTGTTTTGGTGTGGGATTAATTAGTAAGGGTGATGAGAGTGAGGCGTGTACCTCGTGGAGTTGTAGGAAACTACTCTCTCTCTCTCTCTCTCTCTATCTCTCACAGTCTCACTTATTAGTAATATCTTTGTTATTATGTTCTCAAATCTCAATAATTCAACTTCATGAAATGCGAGGGGCAAACCAAGCACTCTCATTCAGAATCCTGCATATGTTGTTTGGCTTTACTCTTCTTCTTATATTAATAATTAATAATAATATATTAAAATACAATAAAATAGTAGTCGTACGTGACAAAACAAATGATTTGGAATGAAGTAGTGAAAACTGAAGAAAAGGGAAAAGAAGAGAAGAGAAGAGAAGAGAAGAGTGAGTTAATCCCACTCCCTCTTCCTCTCCCTCGTGCATCACGCTCCTCACTCACGTCATGGCTGCTACTTTACTACTACTCATTATAAAATCTTCATTTCTTTCTCATTTCTAACAACTCCTACTTACTTACTTACTTACTTACTTACTTACTACCTTCATTTTTCTGCATTCTCTCTTTCTTTCCTTCTCTGTTTCAAGGTATCCTAATCCTCTACTCTACTCTACTCTCTCTTTTTTGCTCTTTCTATTTAATGCCTTTGTTACTCATCAACTATATATATGCATATAGAGTACTTGCAACTGCATGCATATCATGCTACTTACATTTGACTTCTTCCATTCAAATTGGGTATTGCTCCACCCACTGTCTCCACATTTCATTACTAGTTTACTTCTACTCTATGTCTGTCGTATCATTTTTCGTTTCCAAACTTCAGCCACCTTTTAGAGTATATAAAACCCATCTTGGGTCTCCAATTATCGACTTAAGCTATTGGTTGAGTTGGTTCTTAACAACCTTAGAATTGAATGCGGTGAAACAATTCGTTTAAAATACTAATTAATCACATCACATTTTGATGCTTTTGCAGTGGAAAGCCGTAAAAAAATGGCCGACTACACCCCAAAGAGCATCCTCATAACAGGCGCAGCTGGTTTCATAGCCTCTCATGTTGCAAACCGACTTGTTAGAAACTATCCGGATTACAAGATTGTTGTCCTCGACAAACTTGACTACTGTTCTAACCTCAAGAACCTCATCCCTTCTCGCTCCTCTTCCAAATTCAAGTTCATCAAGGGTGACATTGCAAGTGCTGATTTGGTCAACTACATCCTCACCACTGAGGGTATAGACACCATTATGCACTTTGCTGCACAGACTCATGTCGATAACTCCTTTGGCAACAGCTTCGAGTTCACCAAGAACAACATCTACGGGACCCACGTTCTTTTGGAAGCTTGTAAGGTCACTGGGAAACAGATCAAAAGGTTCATCCACGTCAGCACGGATGAGGTTTATGGTGAAACAGACGAGGATGCATCGGTAGGCAACCACGAGACATCTCAGCTCCTTCCCACAAACCCTTACTCTGCAACCAAAGCAGGAGCTGAAATGCTTGTCATGGCCTACGGAAGGTCGTATGGATTACCCGTGATCACCACAAGGGGAAACAATGTGTATGGGCCAAACCAATTCCCGGAGAAAATGATTCCCAAATTCATACTTCTTGCAATGAAAGGGCTGCCTCTCCCGATTCACGGGGATGGGTCAAATGTGAGAAGCTACTTGTACTGTGAAGACGTGGCAGAAGCTTTTGAGACGATCCTCCACAAAGGGGAAGTGGGCCATGTGTACAACATTGGCACCCTTAAAGAGAGAAGGGTGATTGATGTGGCAAAGGAGATATGCACGCTGTTTAACAGGAACCCAGATGAAACAATCAAGTTTGTGGAGAACAGACCATTCAATGATCAGAGGTACTTTCTAGACGACCAAAAGCTGAAGAAATTGGGATGGTCGGAGAGGACTAGCTGGAAAGAGGGCTTGATAAAGACCATGGAATGGTACGTCAGCAACCCAGATTACTGGGGTGACGTATCCGGTGCCCTGGTCCCACACCCTAGGATGCTCATGATGCCTGGCGGTGCAGATGCACGTATCAATGGTAATGGTAATGGTAATGGTAATGGTAACAGTAATGGAAACTCCATTACTACAAACGGAAATTGCCATTGAAATGGGATAGAGAAAGTTAAACAAACGGTAATTATATGTCTGTCGTCGCTTCTTTAATTAGTTAGTAATCCTACAAATTGTGAGCCATGAAGTTGTTAAAGGGAGTACATGAAACTGGAATTGAAGGAGGTGAACATGATATGAATGAATTTGAAGGGTGGAAAGCAAGCTGAAATATTATCTCAATAAACAACTCCCTCAACTGAAATGTCAATGCATAACACGCGTAGGAAAAAGCTAGATCATCTAAAACCATTGTATTTTTTTTTGATTTGTTTAGACTTGGTTGTATGTTTGTTTCATGTTTGATATTTGAATACGTAAAGTCCAAATAAAATTGGGATGTTTCACGTTTAAGAGAAGCACTATTTCTTATTTTGAGTTTGTTCTTATTATTAACAACTTAAGTTCTAAAATAAAAACTCGGTTTTTAGCCTTAAAATCTATAAAATATTTAAAAGTCTTTATATATTTATTAAAAGAGTTGTTGCAAAATGTTATTTAATAACTTAACTAGTATTACAAGTGAAATCCTGTAGGCTTTGTTTTCGTTGTTTGAGGATCATTGAATATAAATAAAAGCAGATTGAAACTTGCTGACTCAAAACAAATTAAATAATCTTTGCACCACCAAACCAAATAAGTAATGTTGTTTGAATGTTAATGAAACTTGCTGACTCATGCCAGCCCCAACATTAAAACAAAAGCGCAGTTGAATGATAAAATCATACGTATGGTCCGGTTCCTGTTTATTGTTAGAGGCTTTGTTGTTTTTTGGTCTTGTAATTGTCTTTGCGTCTAATTTTTTAAAGTGCATCGTATATCCTTTTTTCCGTGTTACATTTTTTTGTTGTAGGTAGTTGTTTTTCTGCTGTTAATGTATTCGGCGTCCTTTTGTTGGTTGCGTTCAATTTGTTGTTTTATCTCCCTTTTGTCTCTTTGTTTGTCTCTTGTTTTGTCCTTCTTTCTCTTCATCGGTTGTTTCATCGGTTTCCACCCTGCATTATATTGTTGTTAGTGTTTTCTTTTGTGTTGTGTTTATTGTGTTTGTAGGATTGTACTCACTTGACTTTCTTCCCTTTTTTTTGTTGTTGCACTTTTTTTTCCTTTTTGGGATGTCCTTCCGTGCTCTGGGGTGGTGCTTTGGTCTTTGGTGGCGTTTGGGTATACCTGTCAAACGGGTCGGGCGGGCGGGTTTCGGGTAACTATTATACGGGTAACATACGGGTCGGGTGTATTTCGGGTTCGGGTAGTATACAGGTCGGGTGTACACGGGTTCCAGGTCGGGTTAGGGTCAAAATACGGGTTAATCAACGTCTTTTTATCCCATTTTTTTTTTTTTTTTTTTTTTGTATAACGGATTAATTTTCAGTAAAAAAAACTACTCTCTTCCTTTATAGTCAAACTTTACCTGATGCAAAAACACAAATATTAAGATTAGTGGAAGTTGTCTCTTGTAACTGTACTTTATTAATCATTACTTAAAGTGGGTGAATTACTAATGTGAAGACTTTGATACGTTTTCACTATTTTCCTCCCAAATTTAGAATGTAGAAGACTTAACTTCTCCCCAAATTTATTCCTTGATTTTACATCCCACCAAATCAAAAAATTTAAACTTTTAGTTTCCCTCCAAATGCACTATTTACACTTTTAGGGTGCTTTAACAGGAAAAAAAAAAAAAGTAGTCATATATATGATGCCTCCAAAAAACCAACTCTAACTGATATATTATTGAAAAATTAATATTATTTTAATTATAAGTTCCAAAACTGAAAACTTTAAAATAAGTTTATTGGTGCGTGTGTGTCTATTAAATCGATATTTATAATATTAGATCCATATATGTAGTTTCCAAGTTGTATATTCAAATTTAAAATGTTATCTCGAACTACCGATCGACTTAAAAATATATCATTTTCTTTTTCTCATTTTTCTCATTTTTTCTCCACATATATTTTGTTTCAAAATTTAATAATAATGATTCAGATGCCTCAAATTCATAATGTCAAATGTAACTTACAAACACTATTAAAATGATTGATTCTATAATTATTGAATAATAAAGATTATTATTTAAGTGAAAGATTTCAATTATGAAAAATTTACTAGGTGTGAAATGTTTAAAATTAGTGTGTAGTAGAAATTTTACATGTAAATTGAAACTGATAAAGACATTTTATATATAGGAACGTAAGTTTTTTTACTCAACGGGTTAACCCGCTACGGGTCGGGTTTTGACCCATTGTTTTCGGGTCATTTCGGGTTCGGGTAGATTTTGGGTTCGGGTCGAAAATGACAGGTTTATTTCGGGTCATTTACAGGTCGGTTTCGGGCGGTTTATCGGGTCGGGTCAGATTTTGACAGCTCTACGTTTGGGTCTTCATCTTCATCTTGCGTTAGTGTTTTTTGGATCTTCAGTTCTTTTTCACCGCTGAACCTGTTGTATCCTACCTTGACCTTGAATTTGCATTCTTTTCCGATGCAGTTTTGTAGTATTTGGTACACTTGCTGCTTTCCATCCTCCTGTAGTTTTCATATAGGTGTTACCACAACATAAATACAAAAGTTTCTCTTATGAGGTTTTGTTCTTGCCTTTCTAATAGGCCTTACCTTGTCTTTGCTTACCATTTCTGTTAGGTCTAATAGTTTCTCGATTGGTTTTTTGATGACTTTTTCGGCCTCCTTGTTGAACAACACTACGGCTGTTGATTTGACCCGCTATTGTCACCATTATCTTGATTCAATTTTATCTACTACTACGGTATTTGCTAAATTACAACCACACAGTTTGTGAAATTGGTATTCAATATCGCCTGCATTACTAACTCGCCCCACTAAAATTCCAATCGATATTTTACCCCCCCTACTTTGAATCTCACCTCCGACTCTGCTAAATTCTATGAACTCAAATTTCAAATTTTCTTTTCACAAACTACATTTTCTTAAATCCCCAATTATTATATGAGACGACATTATAATCAGTTAATGTAAGACCACTACACTAATACCTTATTGTAATTATTTGAACTATAATATTGTTGTAGCCCTTCAGTGAAATTCAGAACCTTCTATTGTCGCAACCATTTTCATATATTTAGTAGCCATTCTACTAACTACTAAGGGTAACCATTTCACTACTTTTAATAGAGTACTATTTTTGTTTTTTCGTATCTCATTAAGCATAAAAGTCAAAAAAATTCTCACAAGCGTAAAGCTGCGACATGATGACAGCAGCTCGCATTTTGGTTGTAAGTTCATTGTGCAGAAGTCGACGGGATGTATATGAACTGCAATTGAAGCTATTTTTTCTCACTGTACACCATATCTATCGATAATTATACATTTGAGCTGTATCAATATTTATTTCATTTAATTAAGTATAATACGCTAAACCGTATACCCGAAGTGAATAGTGATAGGAGGAAGAGTAAATCACTCAAGTGTGACGAAGGAGGAGGCGCTCAAGTAATTTCCCACTGACATTATTACTACAATTGTACATCATCAACACAACCAAATATATTAGACAAATTGAATGACTGAACAATTTCACTATTTTCATATTATTTTTTACCTGGTATGAGGCCGGTCGATTTGTTACTTTAGTTGGCTTTTATTATATTTTGGTTCAATTTCTATTTAGTGTGTTGCTATTTTGTACTCCGTATGTACTTTAGGCCAATAATGATAATAACGTGATAGTGATACTGATACATCTCCATAATCATCAATTCTCAACATGATTAACTGTAGTGTATCACAAATTTAAGAATTGTTGTGGTCATATGTTGAACCCACGCTATGAGCTTCTGTGCTATAACTCGTAAAATGACATTTCTTAGCAAGTACGAGTAATAATAAACTACTCCGTGATAACAACCTAATGTGTTTGCTTAATTATATGAGCAGAAGTGATTCTTTCCGCAAAGGCAAACACTTAATTCCCTATATATTCACCAAAGTGTTTGTCAGCAAACCAAGTAACCAACGTAGGTCCTTGTGAAATCATTCTTGTTGCAACCGTGAGACCAAATTCCTCGCACATTGTGTCGCTGCAATCCATCTTTTCTATTCATTATTTGACGTCGTTGTCACTTGCCATGCTCTTCAAACATTCTAATGCATGTTTTTTTTTTTTTTTTTCATTGTTCAGTGTAATCACCCTCAGTGCTCGTCTACGGCCTGATCTTCAACCAAGATTGATACACCAAAGGTATGCCACATTTTTTTTTGTGACTGTTCCTGTTGTCACGAAAAATTCGCGGATCAGAGACTGCAACAGCGAAGGATACAACATATATTAGGAATTGCTGCAAGTTGTCATTGTAGACCTGTAGTGAGATGAAGTTGACAGCAGATTTCAGTTGACAATAGTCACTAAATTATATTAGAAGTTGTCGTATAAGCAAGCAAATTATTTTTTAATCATAGTTTTTGAGTTTGACAATGACAAAAACTCACGAATGTGCACGCTGACACCGAGAAAACCCAACATCAAACAACCGCCCATAGAGCTTGCTGTAACACCGCATTCTAATGCTTTCAATACAAGCCAAAGATTTAAGACAGATGAGGTATACTAAGATTTCCATGTACAAGGGTCAAGTATTGGGTAAAAGAGAAATTACCTTGCAAAAAAATAAAACTGCAGTGACCATTCTACCGACTGCTACAACCGCAAATCGTCGAGGTTGACTGCACACGACAGGGACCATATTTGCATCCTGCTGGAAAATCGGAACTTGTGAGCTTTTCCTTTCTCTTTCTACCGTGTTAAACCGACTATCTTTTGGACAAAAAAAGACAAATGACACTGTCAACATTCAGTCACAAAATTCCCCCTTAAATGGCGTCATGCACCGACTATATTTTTCCCATATTGAACGAAGGCCAAGCTGACATTTAGAAAACAATTCCCTGTTAATTAGCAAAGCTAAAATTTAGACAGATAAGGTTTGAATCGTCTTTCAAAAATTTACAGAGTAAAGACTAAACAAAGATGGACATCGATTACAACACAAAAGTATATTAAATGTATGAGCCGCTGTTGATCAGACTCGTCTCAAAATTGAAGAACATGCATGATGTATGCATGTCAAAATTGAAAGAACGTAGATATGCAATTATGCATGCATGGAAAATTGAGACATGTGAACGTAGAAATCATAACTTTATGCTAATTTGAGACAACAATCGGCCATCAAGGACCTAAGATACAACAAAGGTTCCTCAGTAGCATTGAAAAACGACTTCGTGTAGTAAAACCTAATCAGAGAAGCAGCTGAACTATACAAACTTCGTTATGAACAAATGCAAGGCAGATACCTGACCACCCAAGTTCCAGAACACAAGTTTTGTGTTTGCAATCTCTATGCGTCCAATATTGAGTCCTACGGTTGGAACAATTCGATCATTAGGAAGCCCTTCCAACTTTAAGTACATTTCTTTCAACTTTTCAAGTAAAGTCTGCACAACATCGCAATCAAACAAACCACATTAGGTCACGACAGGTGATTCTTGTAAATCGGAAGAAGATATCAAGGGGGAAAACAAACACATGCAAAAGCCACCACAAATGGTCTCAATTACAACGCATTTGAACTTGCAACCAAAAGTTTTGGAGCTTAAATTATACGTACACGCCTACAGACGTTCACAAACTTGCTCCGTCAATGGAACAAATATGAGATCTAAGCATAAAAAATTGTCAGCAATCGAAGTTGAAATGCCAGAAGAAGTTCATCTTACACATAACTACATAAGCAATACAAATTCACCACACGACAATCTCGTTATAAACCACACAGGGATACCACTATACCATATCACAAGGATAAGATCATCGGAACAAATTATAGGAGAGGTATCAATAAATACATGGATCAACAAACTAAATTGACAGCAAAAAGACGGAGCAGATAAAACTAACCGTTTTTCCAGCCTTGTCGATACCAAGGATAAGAACATGGAATTCAGTCTTACTAAAAATATACCGCCAAAGGCCATGCATTAGGGAGAACATCGTGACTGGTTCGCAGGCTTCACTGAAAAAGATGGAGCTGATAAAACTAACTGGTCGCCACTAAGAAGTTGTTCAGCTTCAAAACGCGTCAATCTCTATCATGTCCCGCGATCACCGACCTAACCCAACATGGCGCACAATGCCTCACATAAGTACCGAAAAAAGTTTTAAATGATTCAAGTAATTGTAGTTTTCCAACTTAAGGAGCTTACATCAAGAGAATATCCATATACACTCCAATTCAATCATTTGTTTACCTTTCTAATTTGGAACGGAGCAAATATTGACGTTTTTATTTGACTTAAAATAGTTTTTGATCAAATACTCAAGCAAAATAATATAGGTACAATAAATCTCTTCCCTTCTAATTGATTATTGATTATGAAGTATTTAAAGATACTCCATAATTTTACAAGAAAATCATCAATTTGTGCCTCTTCCCAAAATCGAAAGGTAAACAAATGAGTGAATCAGAGGGAGTAGTAATGAAAATGATTTTTTTTAAATCCTTTGTTAAAACCTACTATAAATATAAAGGGGACAATTAATTTGGGAATTTTTTGGTGGAAAGGGGACAATCATTTTGGGACAAAGGGAGTATTATTATTCTTAACTCATTGATTTGCAAATTTGATCTCAAATCATCAAATATTATGATTTTCAAAAACAATTCACAAGTTTGTCTCAAAGAAGATTAGAGTAGCATTGGAAGCAATTGTAAGTAAACAAAAATTACAAGCAACTCTGACTATAACATCCAGGTAATTGCCATATTATTCCACGAAGATGAAAGTTGTCGCATTTGAGCATCCAGTGATGTCCGGACTCGATAAATCTTTCAGAGCCGTTCACGCCAAAACGGTCCTACAATGTATTTTTTTGTGGCAACTTAACTATGTCAAATGGTTTCCTTTCAGGGGACGACTAAGTTTCACCACCTGCATAATGTACAATCGTGGGAGCACCTTGACAATGACACATAAGCATTTTTTATCTGAGATAAGTCGAGATGCCTAGGTTGGTGAGTCTGTATAGACCGTCAGGTGCGTATTTTATCCTCATGTGACGCAAACTCAACTCTCGGGTTTGAAGCGTGCCCAATGACATCACCTTCGTTACTAACATCACCGAGTTATGGTTGATCACAAAGATGAGATTTGTTACTGCACCAATATATACATTTACACACTCTAATCTAAAAAAACCGTCTGGCATAAGTTTACACGTACTCCATATTTGTCACAATATTTGGAATTTTGACATTAATCCTTCTATGTGTTACCATCGATAATTTTACCTTTGATAGTGTTTCTTTTATATAAAGAGTTCAAAGTAGACCTTAAATATTTACTATTTGGTAACAAATTTACAACTTTTTATGACCCGTTAACTATAAATGACAATTTAAAGGTTCAAAGACGCTCCGACAGCGAACTTACAAACATCATAATTTGAAACCACGTCACAAAAACTGCAACCACTGGACATTTAATGTACGAAGTAGTTCAACAACATAATTACACCCACAATATCAAAAACAATACTGCGTACAAATAGAAATTAGAAATTGAAATGAACCTGTTTAAGATTTTGTCTGGGCATATAAGACATGTTAAAGAATTTTCTTGCATCATTCCACTATCTCCATCTACAAAATTACAAACTAAATTAATTAATAAAACCATTAAAAAGTTATAAAAAATTGAAAACATTCAACTATATTCAATTATATAAATCATAAAAAAGTTTAATTAACCAAAATACAATCAATCAATAGAAGCAAGTTACCTAATACATTGAATTCGATGAAGCCGCCGTCACCGTCTTCAATATCATAGCAGAAAATAGTTTTGTGTTTAGTAATCAAAGGTGTACAACAATGATCAAAACGCAAAAATTGGATGAAATTAACTACTAAATCATACAAAGGCAGGCCAAAACTGTCACAATTAAACCATCAATTTACATTAGTAGCAATAAAATTAGAGAGTACCTCATCATTCTTCAATAATGATCGGGAAAATTGGATAATGATGCCAAACATAATATTTATAGTCTGAAATATCAGCATAATATTTTGCATTGTGTGACAAAACCTATCATAAAAACAATCAAATAAACTCAAAATGTCACAAAAGTTGCCCAAATCATTGTGAATAAACAACAATACACCACAAAATCAACGAATTACAGCAGTGAAAGTAGTAAAAAAGAGAGAATAATCTATATAACCTACTAATGATCGCCGTTTGCATTTTTTCTGCCCTTTTGTAATTTGTCCGCCCTTTTGTAATTTGTCCGCGATTTCTCCCTCATTTGAGCCATTTAGTAGCGCTGCATATGTCAGCGGAACAATTAGTAAGGGTAAAGTTATGACTGAAACCTCAATTCAAATATATTACTATGAAAAGATAAAAAAATAATAACTCAATTATTTAGAAAACATAAACTGCAATTGGACCTTTTTTTCCATTGCCAAGTTTGGGGTCTGTTTGTTTTCGCTTCTGTTTTTGCCTCGAGATTTTCCGGCCATTTCTTGACTAAATGAGCCTTTGATTTTTCCGTGCAGTGACTATGGAGCGTCTAATTTGTCGGTTTAGCTTTGTTATATATGTGGTTCAATGTTTAGAATTTGCCTGCCAATTTTGAAATAGGAGTCATATGCGGTATTCAAGAAAAGAGAAGGGTCTACTTCCCTACCATAGAGACTGCCTTTTCTTCTTTGTTGACAAAGTTTCCAACGACGTCTGTATCGATTTCGCCGGGATTCCGTTCGAGACACCTCAACCTTTCCCCATTCTACAGATGGGGCCTCTGTCATCAATAGTTAATATGCTTTGAATCCCAGGGAACCTTGCTGCACGGTTTAACCAAACAACACCATATAAATCAATGTCGGTTAGTCATCTGCATAAAAGTGGTAAACCTCGCCTAATAGAACAGTTTCCTAATGGGGTAGACAACATGCCTTTGTGGTTATACACCCAAAACCAGTACAAGCAACTTGTTATGTATCCAAGTATAAGAGGACCTAGGCTTTACATTAATTCTAAATTGAAGCAACAATTCAGAAACATAATGGTTAACCACTCAAATAATGTGGTAAGAGTCGCGAAATCAAAGTAGAAGTCCACTCAAATTTAGTGATAACAATACACAATTAGACCCTATTTCAATCATTTGTAGCTAAAAAACGTTAATAAAATGCACCAAGTTATGAAACCAATGATGAGGATCACTCAATGTTGATGACATGCAGTAAGTTACCTTTAAAAACAGGACCGACAATCATTTGTAATACCTGGAACTTGATGTTTGGCGTCAATCAACCCTGGAGCAATTCAAAACCATTAAAAAGTCATCAAAAATTGAAAACATTCAACTATATTCAATTAAATAAATCATAAAAAAGTTTAATTAACCAAAATACAATCAATCAACAAACCAGCAAAGTTTTTAGTTTTGAGAGATAAATATACTTCCTCCATTCCACCCAATTGAATAGCAGGCTCTATGGCTTCTCGCCATTATTACGCCGCAAAAACGACCTCAACAGGGTTTGGAATAGGGAAAGTCGGGAAGAAGAAGCAAGAGGAGGGTGAGATGTTGATTTCTGCTTTTCAATTTGAACGTGGCTGCTTCAATTTTGACGTGGAATGAAACAGTGACGTGGATGCAGGAGGTGAATTTTTGGGTTGTTTTTAAGGGTTGCATAGAGTGGGATTTTGTTTTAATAGTTATATATTGATATATTGATATATTGATTGATTGATATTGATTTTAACTTTTAAGTATGCCTATTATAAATAAAAGTTCTTAGAGGGGAGTTATAATAAGTTCACCATAGATTTTGAGTCCATAAGTCTTCATAGGAGCCACATGATCTTGAAAGAGTGGATGGTTGAGATTAAATGAGAATAAATTAAAATATAAAAAAAGGTAAAAAAAATTGTGGGGAACATGTTTTACGTCAATCAAGTAAGGGTGAGAATTTTGATTACCTATGCTAATTAATGCCCAACAAACTACCTAAAATGATTTTAATTTGAAAGACTTAGTGATTTAGTCCCATTGAATTACTGCTTTTCTTTTTCATCACATTTTTTTTTGTATCTTCATTAATTTCTTTGTATTTAACATGCATTTGTTTATCTTCATACAATTTCTATTGAATTTATATTTTTTTTTTGTTTATATTAAATTAAAATTTGATTTCTTGTAACTGTCAACGACAAAATTGATAAATTTGAATTCTAGCAAATGAAACTGCTGTATGAAAAAAGTGAAACTGTAAGACAATATAAATGACACTGTTTTCTGAGAAAACTTTAACTGAATTTCAAAAAGAAATACTTCCTCCATTTTTTTGGATTGTATACATTTGCTTTTTGGACACTATTCGCAAGTGAGGAGAATCTTCGATATATCGTCTAATATATGAAATAAAAAATAGTCATGTGAGATCTTGTTTTAATTGCATTTTCGAGAGCATTATTGATATTTAAATTTTATAATTTTCGGAATTATGTAACTAAAAATATAAACAAAAGAAAACGTGCATCGACGTACGTGCAAAAAGCAAATGTATAGAATCCAAAGAAATAGAGGAAGTATATAACTTGTAACTATAATTCAATAAAAATGAAACTGTTGTATGAAAAAATGAAAACTGTAATTTAATGAAGTTGTCATGGTAATGTTAAAAATAAGAAAGTTAAATTGTTGTCTGACATTTAACTTGTGACATATATTTTAAATGAGTTCGGCTTTACATTATAATTTCATAAAATTACATAGAAAATGAATCGCAGTTACAAATTCTATAAACAATTTAAAATGAACATATCTACGATCATTAAGCATTCATGTAAAAATGGCCAAACATAGCTACAGTCATTAACCATATATATATAAAAATACATATTATTAAACGCCGATTCTTGTGAAAGAGGCTTTTTGAACATTATTAAACGCCGTCATTAACTTGATAAGCCTCCTACAACATTCGACAATAAAGGAGAGATTTGTCAAATTATTTTTTACACCACAAATTCAACAGCCGAAGAACTAACATCTGCAAAAAGCATTTTTAAATTTATTAGAACTAAAATTAATCGAATTACAGCCAAATATTAAAGCAAATTGTATTTCAATTCCATTGAAACTATTTGGCCAAATAGTTGTAACTATTATTCATTAAAATCGAAACTGTAAAAGAAAATACTCAAACATATTCAACTACAAATAACCTCATAGTTTAATAAATTCGTAGAAAAAATTATAACAATAGATAAATGCATACGATTATTTATAAACAACTAATGTAAGTATGTAACTAAATCATCAAAATATTTTTGAAAACATTCAATACCTATATTCAACATAATTAGATCAATATTGATAAAGAAATAAAAAGAAAAAGAATGAAGCGCATTAAAATATTTATAGTAAAGTTAGAAAGAGAAAAAATAAAAGTATCACAAAGAAATTAAAAAACTTAAAAGACATAAATGAAAAGAGAACACAAAAAAATGATGAACATAATAACAACAATTGTTTAAATGAATTGAGGAATATACAACCGAAGATATGCTAAACAATTAATGAGAAAAAAAATATCAAAATGATGAACTACATACACCATTGTAATTTAAAAACGTCAAAGTGTTTTAATTAATACCATAATCAATTTCCAAAAAAAATGGAGATTATACTAAACTAAAAATCAATAAGAAAGTGTAGCAAGAATAACAAATAAAACAAATGAAAAAATTAAAAATTGATATTAAACTTACCGAAATTGAAGAGAAATGCAACAATAAGGTTGAATTGGTGGGGGATTAAGAAAGTAAAAATGGAGAAAATGATGAAGATTAAAAGATAGATAAAAAATTAATGAAAAAAACTATATAATTGAAAAAATAAAATTTGAATAACAATGTAGAGATAATGGTGAGAAAAAAAAATTAAATGAGAAAAGAGAGAGAAAGGTTGGAGATGAATGTGGAAAAATGAAGAGTATGGGAACAATGAACCCGACAATTGCACATAGGGAATGCAAAATATGAATTTTCCTTATTTATTTTTTTTTTTTTTATTTGGCTTAATATCATTAATGAGAGAATCTTAGGGTAGGTTAATTGATGCCGTTGATTTGTGTTAATCCAAGGGACGAGATTGAGACTTAGGGACTTAGTGAGTAAGGGTGGACTTAATATATGTTGGAAGTAACTAATTATTATAGTCAAAGTTAGTTACTATGGTCAAAGTTTGTTACAAAGTTTGTTGAAGGTTGTTAGATGCTTTTGTATATATATATCTCAACTCACTGTAAATAATTCAATTCATTCATTTCAATCAATACAAAGCATCTTTTATTTAGCCTTGTTTTTCTATCTAAATTCTCTCTGATTTTCTCTGAAGTTCATCATAACTTTCTTCATTCAACAATGGTGATTCAAGCTTTCTCAAGCTCATCCATGGCTTCTCACATGGTATCAGAGCACGCAAGTGCTTCTGATTCATGCTGAAGATCCATTTTTCGCTTCGTTACATCATCGCTGCACTTAATTTGTTCTTAATTCTTCCTTCTGATTTGTTTTTCCTCTCAAAATCACAAAAACCCTAAAAATCCAGAAAAATCCCCAAATTTTTTTTTTCCAGAAAATGTCGAATTCAACTGTTGATGAATCATACCAGATCAATGCTTCTGATCATGCGGTTACAAAATTGGTGCTGCATCCATTCGATGGAAGCAAATTCGGTGCTTGGAAGAAAGGAATGCTCATTGCGTTGTCGGCGAAGAACAAATTAGGGTTTATCGATGGAACAATACCTAAACCTAATTCCTCTTCTCCAAATTCTCGATTGTGGCAACGAAACAATGATCTCGTGTTTTCTTGGATTTTGAATTCATTATCAGAAGAGATTGCAAGCTCAATCTTGTACTCAAACACTGCTCAAGAAGCATGGGAAGAACTTGAAGCACGTTATGGTCAAATTAATGGTGCACAGCTCTATAATGTCCAGAAAAAATTGTCTGAATTTTCTCAAGGAAATGATGATATCACTAGTTACTTCACGAAATTAAAGATGCTTTGGGATGAAATTGATTCCATGGGCGTGCATCCTAAATGCAGTTGTGCTTGCACTTGTGGTGGCAAAGAGAAAGACCAGAAATTTGAGCAGGACAAGAAGATTGTTCAACTTTTGATGGGGCTAAATGAGAGTTTTGCTGTGACTCGAGGAACTATTTTGTTGCAGAAACCTCTGCCTAAAATCTCCACAGTTTACAACAATTTGTTGCAAGATGAAGATCAAAAGGAAATCAAACATACACCACACTTTCAACCTGAGTCTGCTTCGTTTTATGCCAAGAATTTCAAATTTAGCAGAGGAAATGCACCTAATTCTGCAACAAGTTCATCAATTTCAGGTGGTTTCAACAATGGTTACTCAGGAGGCAGTCAACAAAGGCCCTTCAACAATGATACCAGGAGATCACCGTACTTCTGCAACTTCTGCAAGAAACCAGGACACACAGTTGACAGATGTTACAGGCTGCAAAACAGCAAAAACAAGAAAGGTGCAAACAATGTTCAGACTTGTTATGAAGGAATTTTGGGACCTTTTGAAGCTAATGATCAGAAGGAGGTGTCAGATAACTCTGAGATTGATCCTGCTCTATATCAACAACTTGTTCAGATGATGAAGAGTGTTCAGAAAGGAGCTGATCAGTTTACTCCAAGCTCATCCAATTTTGCAGGTATTTCTGCCCCAAAGTCTTTCAGTTCAGTCTGTCATAATGCTTGGATTTTGGATAGTGGTGCTAGTGACCACATGTGTTTTAACATTGAATTGTTTGCTGATGTTACAACAATGGCCAAACCCTACCTTATATCTCTACCAAATGGCCAAACTATTACCATTGACACTGTGGGAACTGTCAAACTTACCCCTGATATCACCCTTCAACATGTCCTTTATGTGCCTCACTTCAAATACAATCTGTTGTCTGTGTCCAAATTAGCCAAACAAATGCACAGTATCATCAGTTTTACACCTGAAATTTGCTTCATGCAGGGCTCTTCAATGAAGACGCCACTGATCCTTGGCCACACAACTAAAGACCTCTATCTTCTCCAAACTCAGTCACCTGCTGATACTGTTGTGAATTCAGTCTTTTCTGTTGATCCAGGCCATACCTGGCATAATAGATTAGGTCACTTACCATTGTACAAACTGAAACAATTTCCCTTTTGTAAACTTTCTGATATTAATGAAAGATCTCTTGAGGCTTGTACCATTTGTGCAAAAGCAAGACAACATAGGCTCTCCTTTCCAATTAGTTCCATTCAATCTACTTTTGCTTTTCAACTCATTCACATTGATGTTTGGGGACCATACCCTGTACAAACTTACAATAAATACAAGTACTTTCTTACTGTTGTTGATGATTTCACTAGAACCACTTGGACACACCTTATGCCATGTAAAAGTAATGCTTTTTCCTTCATTCAACATTTTTTGTCCATGGTTCAGACACAGTTCAATACTACAGTCCAAATAATACGGTCTGATAATGCCTTTGAGCTTGGTAGCAGCAATATCATCTCAGACTTTCTGAAAACCAAAGGGATTATCCATCAAACATCTTGTTCTCACACCCCACAACAAAATGGAATTGTGGAAAGAAAACACAAACATCTGTTAGAAACTGTTAGAGCCTTAGCTTTTCAGTCTAATCTTCCACAAAAATATTGGGGTGAATGTGTCTTGACTGCTACCTACATAATTAACAGACTTCCTTACAAAATCCTACAAAACAAGTCCCCCTATGAGCTTCTCTTCCACAAAAAGCCTGATCTTTCTCACATGAGAGTCTATGGATGTCTATGTTATGCTACATCTCCTAAACCTGGTAGAGGAAAGCTTTCCCCTAGGGCTATCCCTTCTGTCTTCTTGGGATACCCTTTTGGGAAGAAGGCTTACAAGCTCCTTAGCCTAGAAGATTACACAGTCTTCTCTTCTAGGGATGTCATTTTCCATGAGACCATTTTCCCCTATGTCAAGAGTTCTATACCCAATTACTTACCTGCCTCCACACCTCATGATCCTTCCCTCATTCCTGATTTGCCCCCTTCCCATGATCCTTCCACTCCTACCTCACCTACTCCTCCTTCTCCACATTCCCCACTTGATATTCATCCTTCCCCACCTGCTAATCCTCCTTCCCCACCTCTCATTCCTCCTTCCCCACCTCTCATTCCTGTCAGACAGTCCCACAGGTCTTCTAACCCTCCATCTTACCTGTCCACCTATCATTGCAACATTAAAGACCTTCATACTTCCTCTTGCAACCATACCCTTACTTCCCTTTGTTCCCACTCTTTCCCCTCTTCACCATCCCTTAATCATTGTTGTAATGTTAGTGTCAGTTCTCTGTTAGACCATGGTTCATTGCTCCCTGTTCAGGAACCAGGTTGTTATGATCAGGCTGCAGCCTATCCTGAGTGGCAGCAGGCTATAGCTGCTGAGTTTTCTGCCCTGGAAGCCAATGACACCTGGTCCTTGGTTCCTCTACCACCTCACAAAAAGGCAATCAGGTGTAAATGGGTGTTTAAGGTCAAGCACAAGGCTGATGGGTCTATTGAACGCTATAAGGCCAGGCTTGTTGTCAAGGGCTACACTCAAAGAGAGGGAATAGATTACACAGAAACCTTTTCCCCTGTGGTCAAACTCACCACAATAAGGTGTTTGGTGGCTGTGGCTATCAAAAAGGGTTGGCCCATGGGTCAATTAGATGTGAACAATGCATTCTTACATGGTGACCTTGATGAGGAAATCTATATGCAACCTCCTCCTGGTCTCACTCTTCCCTCTCCTGGTCTAGTTTGCAGGCTACAGAAGTCTCTCTATGGCTTGAAGCAAGCTTCAAGGCAATGGTATGCCAAACTCAGCTCAGCACTGAAATCAAGGGGTTTTGTTCAATCCCTCAATGATTACTCCTTGTTTGTTAAAATTTCTGGTTTCAAACGGGTGATTTTGGCAGTCTATGTGGATGATATTCTCATCACTGGGGATGATGTGACTGAAATTGATTCTCTAAAGTCCTTTCTCAATGATACCTTCAAAATCAAGGACTTGGGTCCTTTGCATTATTTCTTGGGACTTGAGTTTCATTATCTTCCTCATGGTGTGGCTGTGTCTCAACACAAGTTCACAATGGAGCTGCTCTCTGAGTTTGGTGATCCTTCTTCCAAACCTGCTGCTACACCTCTGTGTGCCACATCAAAACTGACTGCCCATAGTGGTGCTTTGCTTTCTGATGCTTCCTTGTACAGGAAATTGATTGGCAAACTCAACTTCTTGACCAATACTAGACCTGATTTGGCTTTTGCAGTTCAGTATTTGAGTCAGTTTATGGCTACACCTAGGCAGCCACATTGGGCAGCTGCTCAACATACTCTGAGATACGTGTCTGCTACTTCCACTCAGGGTCTCTTATTCAACAACTCCTCCTCCTTTGCTCTTCAAGGCTTTTGTGATGCTGATTGGGCTTCTTGCCCCTTAACTCGTCGTTCAGTCAGTGGTTATGTTGTCTTCCTTGGTGATAGTCTCATCTCTTGGAAGTCAAAGAAGCAACAAACCATCTCCTTATCCTCTGCTGAGGCAGAGTACAGATCCATGAGGAGGATCACAGCTGAGCTTTCATGGCTCACCCGTATTCTCTCTGAGTTTGATGTTCCTGATTTGCTTCCTGTGCCCATCAAGTGTGATAGCCAATCTGCTATCCACATTGCAAAGAACCCGGTTTTCCATGAACGTACCAAGCATATTGACTTGGATTGCCACTTTGTTCGTGAAAAACTGATTCAAGGACTCATCACTCTCTCTTATGTGCCTTCTAAGGTTCAACTTGCTGATCTCTTCACAAAACCATTACCTGGACCAGCCCATCACACTCTGCTGTCCAAGTTGGGTGTGATTTCATCCCCCTCCAACTTGAGGGGGGGTGTTGGAAGTAACTAATTATTATAGTCAAAGTTAGTTACTATGGTCAAAGTTTGTTACAAAGTTTGTTGAAGGTTGTTAGATGCTTTTGTATATATATATCTCAACTCACTGTAAATAATTCAATTCATTCATTTCAATCAATACAAAGCATCTTTTATTTAGCCTTGTTTTTCTATCTAAATTCTCTCTGATTTTCTCTGAAGTTCATCATAACTTTCTTCATTCAACAATGGTGATTCAAGCTTTCTCAAGCTCATCCATGGCTTCTCACAATATAACCTACTTCAAAGTTCTTATATTTTAAGTTTGACGTAAAATGTCATGACACACGAAAATTTTATTTGAGTTCTTCGATCTACTGCTAATGATTTACATCTTTGTTTTTGACTTACTTTTAGCATCTACGGAGTACATATTTGGATCACCTATTGCAAAAGACTACTTCGTATGTAATTACTTTGATAACTTGAATTTATAAAATTAGATGCCTTATTTTTTACAAAATTCACAATTAAAAGCAAAAGGCTTTAATTATCAGGAGGTATCCTTCTTAAGCTTAAGCGATTTTTGACCTTCTCCATTTTCTTTTCGATTTTTTTTTTCTATTTTCTTAAAAAAAAAAAAAAAAAACTGAGATAACACATGAAAAATGGGTTACTTCAAAATGATAACAAAGTGGACAAAAATTAAGCCAAAAGGAACATATCCTTATTCAGCAACACTTTTTTTTTTTTTCTTTTAAGTTATCTGTACACACTTTTAAATTAATCAATTACATAATTAATCAACACTAATTCTTATATGAGACGGTCAAGAACACGTCTTTTGTAATCTATTTTAATTCTATATGTATATATTTTTAGTAATCTAAGTTTTGATTTTAATAGATCTATTTTACGATTTTTTATCGGTTTAAACTAAACAAACCAACTAAGATATTCGAATTATTTTTGAAGTAAAAATAAATTAACACATATATACTACAAAGGCATGACCAAAGCCAATTCCGTGTCAAGTTTTTTTTTACTTAGGTATTATAATTACTTATTGAGTTCATATATACATTTTTTTTTAAAACTTTTAGTTAACTTTTTTTTGTTAAATTTTTAGGATTAATTGCCAAGAATAATCCGAACTGGTCCTTTTATTCCATAAATAATCCGAACTTGAATTAATCCACGAATAATCTCAACTATTGAAGTAACATTCCAATAATGAACTTTGGCCAATTTTAACATGATTTAATCGATAAAAAAAAAATGAAAACGGTTTGAATTGTACATAAAATAAGAGTGAGGCATAGTTAGAGTCGACTTCACGATTTTTTTTTACGTGTTAGAGTCGATTGAAATTGGTCAAAGTACATTATTGGAATGTTACTTCAATAGTTGAGATTATTCGTGGATTAATTTGAGTTCGGATTATTTATGGAATAAGAGGACGAGTTCGGATTATTCTTGGCAATTAATCCAATTTTTTATTAGTTATAAATAATTGTAAAAAATCCTAAGCATATTATGAAAAATAAGTTTTTATTGATACAAAATGTACAACTATATATACGGAGTACAAAGTTCGACTATAACAGTTAAGTTAAATATATGTTTTCAATTTTTAAGTTAACGTCTTTGTGTCGTTAAATTTTCAGTTAACGTTACTTTAAATATTCGTACTTGTGAATATTTCAAAATTTGAATAAGCTTAATAAAAAAAATGAAGTAAATTCTCAATTGTGTTAGTTATATAAATTAAATGTGTGACTCTACCTATTCATAAAACAGTAATTAAAGTGATGATCCGCAAGTTTAAATCTCATTGGTCAATAAAAGTTCACATGAATTACCAACTAAGGGTATATTTAATGAATGGTTGAGATTAAATTAACGGTGGAGATTAAATTCTAAATCCTAAATTCATTTATCTGTTGATCTTAAAACCTATTTCCTTTAAATCAAACTAAAATACACTAAATCCGTTAAATATATTCTCTACTTCCGTTAAGTGTAAATTCTATCTCTGTTTAACTAGTACATTTTTTCAGGTGACCTTAAATCATTTTTCTGTTAAATTAAACTAAAATACCAGAAGTTTGTAAAAAATATACCCTTTTTCCGTTAAATTAGGAATAAATACGCTAAGTCCATTAAAAATATACCCTAATTCTGTTAGGTACGTATAAACTATATATGCGTTTAACTATAACCTTTTTTCCAATAAAAACTCAAACTTTCAATTCTAACCCCTAAACCTTGTTACCTTTAAATTAGACAAAAATACCTTAAATCCGTTAAAAATATACCATAATTCCATTAAGTACGTATAAATTATATCTTCGTTTAACTATGACCCTTTTCTATTAAAACTAAAACCTTAAAGCCTAACCCTAAACCCTTTTTCCGTTAAATTAAACAAAAATACCTTAAGTCCATCAAAAATATACCCTAATTTTGTTATCTCCGTTTAACTAGTACTCTTTTTCCATGAACACTATTTTTTTTTTATGTTATCCCTAAACCCTTTTCGTTAAATTATATTGAAATACCCTATGTTCGGTAAAAATATACCCTTAATTCCGTTAAGTATAAACTTTATCTCTAATTAACTAGCTAGGACCCTTTTTTCACTAACCCTAAAACCTTTTTTCCGTTATCCTTAAACCTTTTTCCGTTAATTAATGAAACAAAAATATCCTAAATCCGTTAAAAATATACCCTAAATCCTTTAGATACCAACTGTATCTCCACTTAACTAGAACCATTTTTCCATTAAATCTAAGCCATTTTTTTTTTTTTTTTGTTATCCTAAACTCTTATTCTGTTAAATTAGACTAAAATATCTTAAGTGAAAAAATTTATTAATAACAAAAAATGTTAAAACTTAAATTAAGTGAAAAAATTTATAATAATGAAATTTTTAAATGTATTACGTATTTTATATGTAGAAAATACGTAACGTATCAAAATACGTACAATCTAAAAATACATATTGTATAAACACAATAAATGCATGTATTTAAACAAATACGGAGTATATTTTAATAACCATCGCAAAATTTGAAAAAAATAGGATAATAAAAAGAATAATGAGATGACGCCACCCGGTGGTACTCAATTTGAGTGCCACAGAGGTCATAAATGTAATTTACTAACTCATTTTCACTTCTCTCTCTCATTTTTCAAATTTCAAATTTATTCTTAAGAAAGGGTAGGAAAGGAATAACAAAACAATTACTCCCTCCGTCCCGGTCATTTGTTTACACTTTCCATTTATGGGTGTACGGGTCATTTGTTTACACTTTCCATAAATGTCTATGGTGACCCACTTGTAAAGGTGGACCCAACTTCCTTAACCAATCACATTGTTTTATTTTACCCACTTTGTACTTATATTATTATTTTTATAGTTTTTTTATTTACCTCTCTCCTCATATCGATAAATGTGTATAAAGTAAATGTAAATAAATCACCGAAACGGAGGGAGTAGTTGTAATGAGATTTATTTTAAATAAATCATGAAATTCGTCATCTATTAATCCAATACATTGTAACAGTGAAAATTAATTTTTCCAAATACACACTGCTTGATTTTTTCTGCTTAACAACAATTTTAACTTTACAATGATACTTCATATATTTAGCATAATGAAAGTGGTAATGTTATAATATGACCCAATAAAAGCATGATAGTCAATACCATACCAATATTACAGACTGCGTATTACATATGCCCCAAATTATATACAGAGTATATCAATATTACAGGCTTTTGATCCTTTATTTTTGTCTTGAAGTAAAACGATTCAAGTTCATTTAATTTGAACACAAAATTTGTAACACTTAATTAAATTTGTAGTTTATGGATGAATTGAAGTTGGATCGAGTCAGTATTAGTTTTGGATGAGTAATGTGATATCATTATTACTACTTTGTGTACACAAAAATTCACGTTTGCCTTTTTACCTTTTTAGTTTGAGCATAAACCAATTTGATTCCAATTTCTTACGATAATTAATTAAATGTAAAAATAAAAACTATATTAATAATAATTAAAAATTGATAATAAAATTAAAAACATGCACCATAATATTTAAATTATAAAATTTAAATATAAATATAAGTGATCATATCCAAGTTTCAAACAATAAATATATTAACAAAATTTCACAAAATGTGTCAATATACTCATACAAATAATAAATACGAAGTACGGAGTATAAATTTAGGTGAGAGATTTAATATAAATACGAAATGTGTAAATTTAGGTGAGAGATTTAGTATAAAACAAATTTCACAAAATGCGTCAAAATACTCATACAAATAATAAATACGAAGTACAAATAATAAATATAAATGTAAGTAGATATAGTTGTTTTTTTTTTTTTTTTTTTTTTTTAATTATTAATTTTTTTTTTTTAGTATTTGAATAATATACTTCAATTCCATGTGTTTTTTAATTACAAATTAACCTTTCAGAGTTTGACATAAGGTTTTAGCTCAGCCTCAGGGACAATCTCTCTATCCGGCCCAGTTGTTTCAGTCTCTTTCTCGCAAATACAACAACTAATTCATCATTTTTCTACTTTTTCTTTATTTTTAATTATGGTGGTACCAAACTCAGGACGACCGGGTGACGCTATAACACTATCCTAATAAAAATTACTTCGTAAGAAAAGTAATGTTATTTTCCTATAATTGTATTTAATGTGCCACAATTAACTAAATAATTGAGAAAAGAAATTTAATGTTATTGATCAACTGTGATTTTTGAGAGGCAAAGAAATAAAAATACTAACATAGGAAGTTGAAACAACTTATACTCCCTCCGTCTTGGTGATTTATTTACGTTTACTTTATACACATTTATCGATGTGAGGAGAGAGGTAGAGAAAAAACTAATAAAATAATAATATAAGTACAAAGGGGGTCCCGCTTACTTAAAATTATGAAATGTAATTGGTTACATGAAAGAGGCCCACCTCCCACACGAAATACCCATTAATTATTTATGAAAAGTGTAAACAAATGATCCGTACCCCTAAAATCGAAAGTGTAAACAAATGACCGGGACGGAGGAAGTACAATGTTTTCTAGGAAATTTACTGCTTTATTTTTCCTATGCTTTTTACCAAGATAAAAAAAAAAAAAAAAAAAAAAAAAAAAAAAAAAAAAAAATAAATAAATAAATAAATAAAAAATAAACAGTATATTTATATTTATTGCAGTGTCAAAACCCATCTTTATACCCATTAATTCCAGTCTTTGATCCAAAGTTCGAATGGGTTGGTGATCGTATTTAACCAAGAGTTGGTAAAATTAAAATGACGCTCTATTTGCTTTTATTGATACTCCGTACAATACAATACAATAGAGAGTAGGATCTGATAAAGTAAAGTTGGTTGTTACAATCTCGTATATCACGCTGACTCTCTCATCCATCCATGCTACTTATAAAATCTTGTTGTTTTTTTTCTCATTTCTAAAACCATAAATCTTCATTCTATTCTCGTCTTTCCTTTTCTACTGTACGTACGTGTTGTTTCTGCTCCCTCATTCAAGGTTTCCTCTACCTTCCTTCTCTTTGAATATATATAATAAGTACTCATGTTTTTATTAGCAGGCATTTACTACGTACATTAATTAGTACCCAGTGTCCCAGTAATATTAGTGTCTAAGTTTGTCTTATCATATCTCGTTTAATTTTCAACTATTATAAACATGAGATTTTGATGCTTTTGCAGTGAAAAGCCGTACAAAATGGCCGACTACTCACCAAAGAGCATCCTCATAACTGGAGCAGCTGGTTTCATAGCATCTCATGTTGCAAACCGTCTTGTTAGAAACTATCCGGATTACAATATTGTCGTCCTCGACAAACTCGACTACTGCTCTAACCTCAACAACCTCATCCCATCCCACTCCTCTTCCAAGTTCAAGTTCATCAAGGGAGACATTGCTAGTGCTGATTTGGTCAACTACATCCTCACCACTGAGGGTATTGACACCATTATGCACTTTGCTGCACAGACTCATGTCGATAACTCCTTCGGCAACAGCTTTGAGTTCACCAAGAACAACATCTGCGGGACTCATGTCCTTTTAGAAGCTTGTAAGGTCACTGGGAAACAGATCAAAAGGTTCATCCACGTCAGCACGGATGAGGTTTATGGTGAAACAGACGAGGATGCATCAGTAGGCAACCACGAGACATCTCAGCTCCTTCCCACAAACCCTTACTCTGCAACCAAAGCAGGAGCTGAAATGCTAGTCATGGCCTACGGAAGGTCGTATGGATTACCCGTGATCACCACAAGGGGAAACAATGTGTATGGGCCAAAACAATTTCCGGAAAAAATGATTCCCAAATTCATACTTCTTGCCATGAAAGGGCTGCCTCTCCCGATTCACGGGGATGGATCAAATGTGAGAAGCTACTTGTACTGTGAAGATGTGGCAGAAGCGTTTGAGACGATCCTACACAAAGGTGAAGTCGGCCACGTGTACAACATCGGCACCCTTAAAGAGAGAAGGGTTAGTGATGTGGCAAAGGAGATATGTGCGCTGTTTAACAGGAACCCAGATGAAACAATCAAGTATGTGGAGAACAGACCATTCAATGATCAGAGGTACTTTCTAGACGACCAAAAGCTGAAGAAATTGGGATGGTCGGAGAGGACTAGCTGGAAAGAGGGCTTGATAAAGACCATGAAATGGTACGTCAACAACCCTGATTATTGGGGTGACGTAACCGGTGCTCTAGTCCCGCACCCTAGGATGCTCATGATGCCTAGTGGTGCAGATGTGCGTGTCAATGGTAACAGCAACAGTAACGGAAACTCCATTGCTGAAAACGGAAACTGTCATTGAAATGGCATAGATAGAGAAACTTGAACAAACTCTATATGTTTGTCACTTAATAAATAATCCTACAAATTGTGAGCCTTGACGGTGTTAAGGGAAGTTTTAAAAGAAATAAAATGAATGATGAATCTGGAATTCAAGCAGGTGAACATGAATGATTTTGAAGGGCTGAAATACTATCTCAGTAAACAAGTCTTTAACCACAAATGTCATTGCCCAATTCCAAACACGCATGGAAAAACTCAATGTCAATTGAAATCTTGGATTTGGGAGATATTAAGTGTTTGAAACTTCAAAAATTTGAATTTGAATGTGGCTCTAATCTAAGACAAATTCTTCCTTTACAAAATTAGTTAACATCGATTGAGACTTTCCATCATGTCATTTTCATCAAACTTAATAAACTAGCTTTTTAATTACAAATAAATCAATTACAAATGTCCAATTTAAAATATAAAATTTGACATGAAATATGATTTTTAAAACACCACTGCAAACTATTGTATTTTTTTGATTGAGTTTTATATTCTATGCTCACTAGGCATATGATAATAGGCATAAATTGAGGAATATTTCCTCATTTTCTAATGAGAAAAAAAATTATTAATCAAATTTTATAATTATCAATGAAAGAAAAAGGTGGAGACATTTCAAATTTGGAGTTTTATCCTATGACCAGTGAGCATAACTGTTGGTGTGATGGCATGTGTAATGCCAAAGTCAAACTCTAACAAACTCCACCTTTGTTGTTTTGGAGGAGTAAGGATCCTCTCCATTTCTCAAAAAGAAATGGAGGGTCCATTACTTATGTACGGTTTAGATTGAGTTTGATTTCGATCGAAGGGTTATAGATTTATTTGAAAAGAAAAAGGTAAATGAATGAGATATGAATATATAATAAAATAATGTATTGTGAGAGAAAATGGATAGAAAAGAAATAAAGAGGATCCATTTTGGTTTTGGAGTATCCCACGTCGATGGGTTTACCCATCTTCTTTTTCTTTATATACTTGTGTGGTCTACCTTTTATTAAGTACTAGTTTTTGGGCCCGCCCCAGGTCGGGCTCCCTATCTATAATGAAAAATTCTTAATTAATAAAATATTAACCTTAATTTATTTATCAAAATAAGTAAATATGGAAATTAAAAATACGCTGAATATTTCAATATTAATTATGCAAAGCTTACTTATTATATTCAACTTATGTATGAATTTGATAACTCGCAATTATAATGAACTTTCATTAAACTCAATTTTTAAATTATTAACCAAACTTAACGAATATTTATTAGACAGTCCTAATAGGATAAAACGATTAACACAAAATTAAAATATATCCACTATTTAGTTGGTTTTATGTGAGACCATCTTATATCATGGACACTTAAATAATTAAATAATTGTTTTTTTGAGTAAAACGTATCTAATTAGTAAATTTGTATTCACTATTTAATATTTCTCCATTATTCTAGTAAATATATTGTCATATTGATACTACTACTCATAATTTATATAATTATCGTTGCTATTTTTATTGATAATAATATAATACTACTACTACTATCAGTTTTCTACCTTCACTTCTATCATCATTAATTCAACAAAAAATATTATTATTATTTTATTATGATAGTCACATAGGTGATTACTATTTTGTTTACTATGGTCGTTATTCACGTAATTTTATTTAATTTATTTCATCTGTATTAGAAAGTTGTTTACCTTACTCTATTTTGTGAGAGAAAAATGAAATAACTCTAAACAATTGACTAAGACAAAGAAAATATTTTATTAAAATTACATTACATGTTTCCATCTCTTAAATTAATTCACATTTAATTTTAGTATATATCAATAGAACCTTTGGATTTTAGCTTATATATAAAATACGCCGTAGTAGATTAATTTTTTATTTATTGTCGTACTACTAATAGTATATTTTCATATATTAATTAACTTGTATATTTTAAACAAATATTATTTTTATTTTCCAATTATTAAGATTACCTAATTATTAATTTTTAGTGGTATTCTTAAGAGTATTATTTGTATTTGAAATATAGTAAAAATAATAATTTTTCTATATTTTTTTGGAAATATTTTCAATTACTAATTTATGGAAAGTTCTTGTATATAATATTAAAATTATCTTTAGATAATTTCTAATAATTTCCTTACTGGTATTATTATTAATTCTATTAAAAAATCAATGTCTATCAATTGACTTTAACAACTAAATCAAAACTTATTACAACGAAACTAACTAAACGATCAAGTATTATAAATTATAAATTTATTATACAACCATAACTAATAACTTAATTTGAGAATAAGATAATCAATGAATCTTGTATATATCTCTTTTACCTTTCATTTTATATATTCATTTGTTTTGTAATCAAATTTCTTCATTGAGAATTTCAAATATTAAACTTAAAATATAGATCTGCAACGTACAAAGAAATAAAAAAAGGATCATAATGAAATTAAGCTATGTTTAAATTCAAATTAAATATGGTAATGAAGAAATAAAACAATTTAAAGTTAAACACTCTTATCAAATAAAATATACCGTATAAAAATAGAAATAACACAAATCGTAATCATAATTAACGTATAATAAATCAAAACTATTTAGTGTATAACCTAGGAAGCCAAAGCTAAAGTTCTTGATGTATATATACAAAAAGGGTTGAAGACTTATCAAAAATATATATATAATCAAATAAGAAAATTATGTGTCATATAATTATTAATTTTAATTTTAATTCAGAAAAGAAATAGTTTAAAAAGGAGTGATAATAAATTTGAATTTTATTTGTCATTAAACTTAACTTTGTAATGTATTATAATTAAATAAGGAAACTATGTATCATAATTTTTTTTTTATTTCCAAATAGTTTTTCTATATCTATTTGAAAACATCTACTAAAATAATTATCATGAATTTAATTAAAGTCATGTTTAAATAACAAACATGGTGACTAAGAAATAAAACTGTTAAAAATTAAACAGTTTTATCAAATCAAATACGCCGTAAATCCTATCTTTATACTCCGATTTTTTTAAACCTAATTTCAGTAGTTCTCCTACAAAGTTAACATTAACATTAACATGAACACGAACAATTAAATCGAAACTTATTATGATAAAACTAACTTAGAGATCAAACATTATAAATTATTATAACTATTATTATATAACCATAATTAATGACTTGATTTATAAGATAATTAAAAGACTTATATTTCTTTTACCTTTTACGTGACATATTCAATACTTTTGCTTTTGCTTTTGTTACCAGTTTTTTCAATAAAAATTTAAAATCTTGAACTTTAAATTTAAATTTAAATCTGCAACCTACAAAGAAAAAAATCATGAATTTAATTAAGCTATGTTTAAATAACAAAAATGATGACTAATAAATAAAACTGTTAAAAATTAAACACTCTAATCAAATCAAGGACACCTTAAAAAATAGAAATAACACAAATCGTAATCATATTAAATCATAATAAACTAAAACTATTTAAATAGTACCTAGGAAGACCAATCTAAAATTTTGACGTATATATACAAAAAGGGTTTACCTAAAAATTATCTAATGTATCATAATTAAATAAGGAAATTATGTCTCATATATTATTTATTTCCAATTTTGAATTATTATATTTCTTTTACTCTTTTTTCCTCATATTTTAAAATATAACTTACTTATATATTTCTTTTCCTTAAATTATTTACTAAATTAAACATGTTTTAAGGCAACAATATATACACTTCAATTTTGGTATCCTTATATTATGAGGATCCAAATTGTAGATTTTAGAAATATCTACTTTTAATTTTGTTAAATTAATAATTAATTAATTTAATCTACTTAATTTAATTAAAAACAATGACCTATAATTTTATGACAAATGTCATACATTGGAGTCTTTGAGTTCTGCTTTATATATACATATTAGATTAGATTAGATATTAGATATTAGATGAGATAATTAGTTTTCTATATTTACTTGAAAACATGGCTTCATTAACAAAATTTGGAAAGATTACCATGTTATTGTGGTCTTGTGCAATCTCAATTTCATATATTCTTCCAATTTGATTATTTGGAAAGATTACCATGTTATTCGGAAAGATTACCAATAGTACATATCTATTCAATAATTTGATTATGACCAAAAATTTGGAACGATACTTAGACTACATTATTATTTTATAAATTATATTTATTAAATAAATTAATCAACTTAAAATTTGATTAATCAATTTAAAATTCAGAAAGATATTTATAGTATATTATTATTTTTATTTATACTATATTTATATTACATTATTATTTTATATTATAAATTATATTTATTTTTATTAAATTCGGAAAAATATTTATTATTATTTATTATATGACAAATATTGTACATTGGAGCCCCCTGGGTTCTGCTTTATATATATATATTAGATATTAGATTGGACTTAGTGGTTTTTGTAGTGTGTGGTGAGGCTTGAGCCCAAGCCCAAACACACGCGCGCGCCGGTCTGTCCCGGTTCGGGCCCGGGTAGAGCACTTGTGATCCGGGCTGTGGGCGTAATTAACTACGTTAATTATGGTTTTGATCACGAATTTATGGGGGTGATTATTCTCCGTAACAACTACTTTTTCGAGTATAAAAGCAGCATTCCTGTGATCATTTTAGACACACGATATCTCTCAATTCTTCTCTTCCTCTCTCTCTAAAAATTCTACTCTCTTTCTGGGTACGTTACTGTTTCGTTCCAAGGCATTCATACACGAGTGGTCGTGTACGGGTGTCGCAGTGTTAATCTTGGGAGACTAGCGGCGTGAAACGATTACCGCCGCGGTCGTGCCGATATAGTTTTCAAGTTAGTGGCTTCCATACCACAACACTGCCTTTATTTCCGATAAGTTTACTATAACCTCCATTGTTACGCATTCTTTATACTACTAACAATTTAAAACCAAATTATTAATTCATAATAATGGCTGCTTTTTCAAACAAAATGATTCCTGATCTTTTAAAATTGGAGCCTTTAGATGGTCAAAATTATAAAAGGTGGTCACAAAAATTGCTTATGTTTTTTAAGCAGTTAGAAATCAATTATGTATTGTTTAACGATCCTCCCTCTCCTATTGTTGTTACTTCTGCTGAGGAAACCCCTCCCCCTAATGCTGCTGTTAAGTCAAATGAGGAGGCTATTAAAAAATATGATAAAAATAAAACTGCTAGGTGTCATCTCCTTAATCATATGACTAATTATGGTTCATAAATCGGCTAAGGATATTTGGGAATTACTAGAGAAAAATATAGGGCTAGCTGATGATGCGGGTAAAAAGAAATATGTTGTGGGTCAGTGGCTAGGGTTTCAGATGGTAGATGAAAAACCTATAGGGGAGTAGGTTCACGTTTATGAGAATCTGTGTGCTGATGTAACTAGTGAGAGTATGAAATTGGATGAAATATTTTTGGCTAATGTGTTACTTGAGAAATTTCCCCTTTCTTGGAATGACTTTCATAACCATTTAAAATATAAGAAAAAAGGCTTGTCACTACAAGAGTTGATATATAGGTCATATGAGGACCAAGGAAGCTAATCGTTTGAAAGACAAGTCGGTCCAAATGTCTTTGAATACTACAAAGGCTAATCTTGTTGAAACTGGTGGATCCTCACATGGGGATAAGTTTAAGGGTAAGGGAAAACCAAAGGTTGGTCAAGGTCAAGCTAAGGGTCCAGTGGTTAAGAAATCGGGTCAAGGGAAGTTCACTAAACCTGGAGCTAAGATCCATAAACCAAATCAAAATGTGGTGTGCTATGTGTGTGGAAAAATGGAACACAAAGAATATCTTTGTCCTCAAAAGAAAAATACTACGCAAGCGAATCTTGCTGAAACGGATGATATCATTGCTGCTGTGGTGGTTGAAGCTAACTTGGTCGCGAATGCTATTGATTGGGTTTTGGATACAGGGGCTTCGAGGCATCTTTGTGCTAACAAGGACCTGTTTGCTGAGTTCGAGAACGTGACTGATGGTGAATGTGTCTACATGAGTAACTCTTCTTCTGCAGCGATCATAGGCAAAGGCAAGATCTTTCTCAGACTCACCTTAGGGAAAACTCTTGCTCTTAGTAATGTTTTGTATGTTCCTATTTTGCGTCGAAACCTTGTATCTGGTGCCTTGTTAAACAAGGTTGGTGTGAAACTTATTTTTGAGGCTGACGAGGTTGTAATGTCGCGCAATGGGGATTTTGTAGGCAAGGGTTATCTCAATGGGGGTTTATTTCTTTTAAATGTTGATTCTTCTATCATTAATAATAATGTTTCTACTTCTGCTTATATTGCTGAATCTCTTGATATTTGGCATGGTAGATTACGTCATGTGAATGTTGAATCGATTAAAAAGCTTAGATCTTTATCGCTGATTCCATCGCTAACTTCTGAAGTATTTGAAAAATGTCCTAGTTGCGTAGAGGCTAAGTTTACTAAAAAAAACCTAGTAAACCTGTTAAAACTAGACATACAAATCTTGTCGAGTTAATTCACACCGACCTAGCCGATTTTAAGAGGTACCATGAGTAGAGGAGGTAAACATTATTATATCACTTTTATAGACGACTGTTCTAGATATACCAAGGTATATCTACTTAGGCATAAAAGTGATCACGAATTTATGGGGGTGATTTATTCTCCGTAACAGCTATTTTTTCGAGTATATATAAAAGCAGCATTCCTGTGATCATTTTAGACACACAATATCTCTCAATTCTTCTCTTCCTCTCTCTCTAAAATTTCTACTCTCTTTCTGGGTATGTTACCATTTCGTTCCAAGGCATTCATACACGAGTGGTCGTGTACGGGTGTCGCAGTGTTAACCTTGGGAGACTAGCGGTGTGAGACGATTACCACCGCGGTCGTGCCGATATAGTTTTCAAGTCAGTGACTTTCATACCACGACCACTGCCTTTATTTCCGATAAGTTTACTATAACGTCCATTGTTAGGTATTCTCTATACTACTAACAATCGTTTTTCGATTTGTTTAGAATGGCTGAATTGGCTGTATGTTTGTTTCATGTTTGTTGTTTGCTGGTTGCTGTTTGAAAACGTGAAGTTGAAATAAGATTGACAAATCTAACAACATTCTCTATAGCTTATTTTCAACTCAATTCAATTTAGTTCTGCTCAACTATATTTAGTTAAGCTAAAGGTACCGGGAAGCGGGCCCTCCTCAACGCCTCGTGCGGGCCCGCTTGAATAGGGGTGAACGCTATGCGAGAAATTAAAGTTATATAATCGAGTAACAATTAATCAGAATTATCACTTAAGTAGTACAAAAGTTATATAATCGAGTACAAATAAATGTGACTTATAATAATTTATTATAAGGCATGACTTAATTTGTGAACTAATTTATTTACTTAGAGTACAACTTTTTTTGGAATTTAAATTTAAAAATATAAATTAAAATAGTGAAATGAATTGTTATGAGTTAAATAGGGATTAGATAGAAAAGGTAAGATGAGTAGAGTAATGATAAAGGCGAGTAGGGACAATTAGGAAGAAGAACCGATGAATATATGGTGGGCCGTGGCAGAGATATAGGCTCGTAATGGGTTATCATTCCCTTAAGGGCTTCTTCAATCATCATCATTTTGTTTTTTCTTCTTCTTCTTCCTCTAAACTCAAGTGTTGTTATAGCAAGTAAGTATGTCAATGTTAATGGGTTATCATCGAGCTCCAGTTAATCGATTTGGTGTATCAACCCTTATCCTTTTCAAGGTACGTTCTTGTATTTCTCCATCCTCTTCATCTTCATCTTCCTTTTTCTTAAACCCTAACCCTAAACCTAAACCCCTTGTTTCCTTTTCCACGTATGCTTCATCTTCTCCCCATTTCAATCCTCCTCAACCCTCTTATTCTAACTTTAATTACTCCAATTCCAACCCTAATCATACTTCAAACCCTAATTTTCAACATCAAAGACCCCCAATTCAAGGAGCAAACCCTAATTTTCAACAAAACAGACCCCCAAATCAATGGAATAATTCAAATCAAACTCAGAATCCCAATCAAGGATTCAATAGGCAAGTTCCCACAAACCCTAATCAATGGAACAATCAAAGACCACCCGGTAATACCACGGCCCAACATGGCCCTGTTGAGGCCCAAAATGTCAACTTGATGGCCATGGCAATGCAAGGCAAGGTTAAGGACATTATCGACTTGATGGAGAAAGGTGCCAAGGCTGATACCGGCGATCTTTTTTATGTGCTGTTTGACAAGTGCTCTAATGTTAAGTTGTTCGAAAATGCAAAGAAGGTCCATGATTTCTACCTCAGGTCCACTTTTAGGGGTGACCTCCGTTTGAACAACAAGGTGCTTGAAATGTATTCCAAGTGTGCTAGTATGACTGATGCTCGCCGCGTCTTTGATCATATGCTTGACAGGGATATGGATTCCTGGCATTTGATGATTAGAGGATATGCCACTAACTCCCTTGGGGACGAGGGCTTGCAGCTTTTTGAGAATATGAGAGAGGCGGGCCTCCACCCGACTAGCGAGACGTTCCTTGCTGTTCTCTCTGCCTGTGCTGGTGCTGAAGCTATAGAGGAAGGCTTTATTTATTTACAAAAGATGAGGACTGAGTACGGGATTGAGCCATCTCTAGAGCATTATTTGGGTTTACTTGATGTCCTTGGTGCGGCTGGACACCTTGTTGAGGCTAAGGAGTACGTCGAGAAGATGGCTTTCCAGCCAACTGTGGCTGTTTGGGAAGTGTTGAAGAATTACGCTAGGATTCACGGGGATATTGATCTTGAGGACCATATAGATGAGTTGATAGCAGACCTTGATCCTTCCAAAGCTGCTGCGAATAAAATCCCTGCTCCTCCACCAAAGAAGCGCATGGCAGTGAATATGATGGAAGGAAGAAACAGACTTCCCGAGTTTAAGAATCCAACTCTATACAAAGACGATGAGAAGTACAAGGCTGCTTTGAAGGAACAGAGTTATGTGCCGGACACAAGGTATGTTCTCCACGACATTGATCAGGAGGCAAAGGAGCAAGCTTTGCTTTACCACAGCGAGAGGCTAGCTATTGCATATGGGTTAATCAGTACTCCACCTAGAACTCCTCTTAGGATCATTAAGAACCTTAGGATATGTGGTGATTGCCACAACGCAATCAAAATCATGTCTAGGATTGTCGGGCGAGAGCTGATTGTTAGGGACAACAAGCGGTTTCATCATTTCAAGGAAGGCAAGTGCTCTTGTGGGGATTATTGGTGAAAATTTTTGCTCGCTGTAGATGTCTTACTCCATTTTGGTTTTCGTATTGATCATTGTGGCATTTACAACGGAAGTTTAGTTCTAAAATTATAGACAGAATGGACCATTTGCATTAATTCACCTACTGCAGTTGGAGTGTCATTGTGGGAAGTGCTAGGACGTGTTTAAGAACTCCAGTCATCTAGGATCTACGGAGTACTACGTAGTCTATATACGTAAGTTTCTTGGAATGTTGCTTCCATCTTTTGTTCTTGTTTTGATGTAAAGAAGGTTTGTGAACTTGGGAAGTTTTCTTTGTTTGCCATTCATTTTGTTATCTTTCAGTTTGAGCTGCTTTTCAGTATTCATTTGTGCACTCTATTTTTGAGTTTGTTTTGTTAACAGCGGACGTTTCAGAAATTAAAATTCCTCTGTTTAGAGTGCATGCTCCATACCCTGCAAGTTAAAGTTTTTTAGCTGCCAATTACCTCATTACAAAGTCATGGGTTGTGAATAAAATTTAAACTTTACCAGGTATATATCCTCGACAATTTATGAATATTTGACCTACTAGCAACAAAGACGAATAATAATACATATGCATCTCTTCTCTATAATAGTAATACTACATGTCTACATGCACATATCTACATCTAGAAGAATTTGACGAGGAAGAGTGCTGTTATTGGCCCTGTTTTGAAGAGATTGACTCCACTCTATTGAGTAGTGACCGATGATAAGTTTAAATCTGACGCCATATGAATATCGTAGTAACTTCTTTTAAACTTTCATATGCTCTTATATGGAGGGATAATACAGGTGCAGCACGAAAGAAGAACCCCGTACATAGAAACAAAACCAAAAAAGTCAAGGCTTATGATCATCATAAACTTTTGCGGAATTGTTTTCCAAAAGATGCAGAGAAAGAGCGCGAACATGAACTCTAGAATCTTACTTCAGTATGGATTATGAAGCAGATCATGCTCCCTTAAGGGACATTACATGTGAAAAATACGAGGGACATTTTTCAACAAATAGGACATATAGCCTTAATTGATCAGGTGCTCTGTTTTTGCGTCGCAACTTGTTTCCACTATATATCATTTTCTTGACAAAAAAAAAAAAAAAAAAAAAAAAAAACCTTCACGCATCCAAACTCAACTCGTTATAAGCACCCATGAAAAGAAACAGAGTAAAGGGGATTAAAAAAAGGAAGTACTCCGCATACGATTGTGTATGCCATTATGGCATTATCTTCCACTACGACCACAATATTTAAGCAAACCGCTCTTAAGGTTAAGTAAAAGGGATGGGGACGACACACAAGTACAGAGCAATAACTTATAACATTGATTTGTGTGTTCGTACATGTTCATGGCAAAGTGGCAAACCAACAAATAAACCAACTTGTTGTATACTACGACTATATATATCAAGGTAACATTATTCATTGAACTTCTGGGACAAGGGTTGATTTTAGACGAATAACACTGCTGCTTCTGTGGTTTATCTTTTCTTCGCTGAAGGACTAAAATCGTGATTTAGTCAGAATGATACATCATGAATCCAAGGGCTGTCCAAGAAGTGACGGCATGTAAAAGGCATGGGACTGTGCTATTTCTATACGTTCTCTTGGATCATTCATGTTTTCATCTCTCAGCGCCTGGAGAATGTCTTTGGAAGATTGTTCCCTGAAAAGTTAGCCGAGCAAAGACGGCAAAAAACAATGACAGATTAAGTTCATTGATTCTACAGTGAGTTTGTAACTCACACAGATCAGGCCTCAATATTTAGTACAAAAGTAGTTCAGAGTCACCTAGTTATGAGTATCTTATATAGGGTCTTCAAGATCGGACACATATCAACTGGACGGACTGGCTTGCTTTCGCCGTGGCGAGATACATTAAGAGAGGATTGACTTAGGAGCTCGTAGAATGCTCCTACAGCTGAGACACCCTATTAAAAGAAAGTGAACCTCATACAGTCACGCTTCAGTGGTTTCCATGGCTATAAACAGAACATAGTACAAGCAATCTTTTGGAGAAAAGACGATCCCGTGCTTGGCAGTTTGGGATTTAAAACAACAAATAAAGAAAAAAAAAATGGTGTGGGGTGGGGTGGGGCGGAAGCTACTAGCACTCTACAACTATAATCACTTCACTTGTCTCCACCACGCATTTATCCCTGTAAATTTCCGCAGTCTTCTATATGTTTCTTTCACAAGATTAGACCCCGACTCAAAAGAGTAATAATGGAAAAATAAAATGGAATTGATAGGAGGGGCAACAAGGGCTTCGCTTGTTACCCAATAGGCCAATAGTCCAATACTGAGGTACAAGGATTTTGTTGTTAGAGACAGAGTGAGTGACGTTCAGTTACAATTTGTCACATACGAAGTACGGAGTAATATATCTGAGAGGATGAACGATACCTGTATCATGCCTTTGCCACTGATACTATCACCTTGGTCAAGGCTTAAACCACCCTTGGCCAGCATTTGTCCATACCACGCATTACGTCCTTTAAGCAACGTCACATACGTATCAGCCAACAATGGTCCGGCAAGCTTCTCGGGATCTTCAGCCAACAGATGAGTAATGAATATCATTTCTGATGTACAGTGTGCAAAATACACTGACTTGCTAGTAGCACTTTCATTTGTGAGAGCTGCTACCATTCCTGAAATGCCGAAATAACGGTCAAAGTCGGATTCATCACATTGAATTTCACTGCAGTTATCGATTCCCGCGTTTAACTAGTACATTACTGTCGATGATAATAGTACTTTTAATCAAAGTTAAAAGGGATTGTTGGAACTTGGAACATTAAGATAGTAAGAAGTTTCTTTTTCCTATTTTCTTGCGTGCAAGAGGAGAATGAGAGCAAGTTCGGTACAACACTAATTACTAGACATATAACCAAAATCAGCGACCATACATACCCCAAGATCAAACCAATTGCAGAAAAAGAGAAACTGGTAACCTTGAGTGCCTCACAATGTAAACAAACTTACCAGCTCCTATAGCGTACACGTTCTTTAAACCTCCCATTACTTCATGAGTGACTAGGTCACTGTTGTCCCACACAATGAAATGAGGCTGTCTTAGAAACTTCGCCAGAGGTTTCCTCCACTTTTCCGTTCCACAAATACGAGCATTGGCATATTCCTTGTTGTAAATCTCAGAGGCTATATTTGGTCCTCCCACATAAAGAATGTTGTCCATTGGTATTCCAGCTGTTGACACAAACCAGTTCATGATTGAGAAGACGTGGAAGCTAGAAAGTGAGGGTACGGTAAATAAACTTCAATTTAGACGCAAGAGCAACAAGGAGGATTTACATGAATATAAAACCACCATTACATTCCACCATGCAAAGCTACATGTTAAAAGGGAAATAATAAAAATAGCAGTAACCAGTGATAGAAATTAGGATAGTGTTTAAGCAGATATTAATACTTTCGGACTAATTTTTGTAGCATATTGTTGTCTTCATTCCTCATCAAAGAGGAAACAAGGGTGATCACAGAATCCACTCATCAAGAAGAAGACATAGAGAAGCTATCCATTTTGCTAAACATCAGCTAACTTATTAGACAAACTGAAAGCGCAATCATCGTAAAAACTAGGAATGTATTCTCCGACTCAAGAAAGGCTGCGCGAGGCATCCCACGTATATTCTTCACACAAAAGTGTAACAATGGGTACTAGCTAGTTAATTCGGCTCAATAATCAAGTGCTCGGTTCAATAATCATACCGGCTAGTAGTTAATTAGGCTCAATCTACAACTATGTGCTCGGATTCTGCTATCAAAATATAAACATTCTGCAATAGCTTCAAAATGGGGAGATGAATACAAGGCAATCAGAAGAACAGAAACAAATAAACAAATGATAAAGGTCATACTTGCGCGGTAAATCATCTGAGTGGGAGTGATGATGTGGGGAACAGGGTGCAGCGCAGCTTCGATACCCTTTGACAAAGAGATAACAATGGGTACAGTAAGCCTCTCCTTCCAATACTTGCTGATATCTTCAAACACCTCACGTGTTTCCGTGGAAGGCAAGCCGTTGACAACAATGTCAGCATCCCAGACAGCTTCCTGCAAATTGGTGACAACCTTCAAGGGGCAAAGTGGGGTATCAATCATGTTCAAGCAAAAGCCGTCTCTAAGTATCTCGTCTGCATAAAGGGTACGATCACCCAACCTGGCTTCGACATATTTCAAGTACGCGCAGCGACGTATGAGTCGCCTGAGAACATCCTCCCTAGAATTGATGACCTCGAACAGATGCTCGGCAGTGGCTTTATCAACAGCTCTTCCAGACCTCCTCCAAACCCTGATCTGAACCTTATCCCGAAAGTGGCCGTAACTGTCCTGCAGCAAAGCAGCAAATACGCTGCCCCAGGCACCGGCTCCAACACCGACTATACGTAAAGGATCATTATCAGCTTTACCCAAGAGTCGACGAAGCTCATCGAGCTTGTCTTGGTTGGCATTGTTGTGATGAATGGAGCCATTAGAATAGACGGCCCCACCATTACTATTATTGATGTCCGCAGTTCCAACCATGTTTGTATGTATGTTTGTTTGTTGTTTGTTGTTTGTTTGTTTGTTTGGTTGGTTGGTTGTGTAAAATCAAAAGATCAAACAGGTGATATGCAATATAGTAATCCAGAAATGAAGGGTTTAAAGAGTAGAATTGTGGGCAATGTGATAGGAAATGAGAAGGCTTTAGTAAGACAGACAGAAATGGAAACCCAAAAAGAAGGAAAGATTTAGGGAGACAGAAATCTAAAGATAGGTGAAAATTCCAACCTAAATCAAACAAAGTGTTGTTGATTAAATTAATTAAACACACAGGAAATGTGAACCTAACTCAGGAAATGCTCAAAAATTTAACATATTTAGTATAGAGGAAGGAAGGAAGATATCATTGTTTAGTCCGTCAAAGTTGGTTTATCTACCAAAACAACACAAAAAAAAAAATGGAAGAAACAAAAAAGAGGAGAAGCAAAAAGGTCAAAGCATTAAGAGGAGGCGTGTGAAGGTAGATTGGAGGGAGAGGAAGAGGAAGAGGAAGATGAAGTGGGTATTATTATTATTATTATTATTATTAATTATGTGAGAAGCAGTGTGAAAACCGTAAATAACAGAAGGGAGAGACTGAAATTACTGAATTAGGTAAGTGTTATGAGAATGACAAATGCATGCATTAATTAATTACTCCTATAATAATAATAATAATAATAAGGGTCCTAATAATAATAATAATAATATGTGGGTGAAGTCAAGAAATGTAGTTTGGAGAAAAAGAAGATGATGATGATCATGATATTATATATACTCGGAAATGCAGTATGGGTATAGTTAGGATGGACAGACTCATGGAGATGGAGCCTGGAGCCTGGAGCCCGGAGGTGGAAATTAATACCAGAGTAGGAATCTACGATGGATCATATCTTATTTTCTCTTTTCATTCCAATTTAGTCCCGATTAGAGTCGAATAAAATCATAAACAACACTAAAATTCTTTCTCACAATTCGTAACATGACCGCTTTCCCACACTCAACTTCAGAGCAATAGCAATGCATCTACGCCCTAGGGTTCTTCAACAAGAACTTTAAAAATAAAGTTCTTGCATTGTGAAAGTCATTGGGTTCTTCACACTAACAACTAGGTTTTTCTTCAAAAACTAAGTTCTTGCATTTTAAAAAAAAAAAAATAATTAAAATATAAAAGAAAGAAAATTAGTTAGAGGGCCCAAATAAAAACAAAAAAAAAAAATTCATGCATTGTGAGATTAAGTTCTCAAGCATAGAAATTGTTAAAAATTTCACATGGCACACAAGAACTTAATTTAAAGTTCTAGCATTGCTTTTACTCTTAAGACCTCTCATTAAATTGGCAAATTCTTATTTAAGGTGGACTTTTTTCGAGATTATGTTACTATTTTATACTCCCTCTATTTTACTCATTTAGCTCCACTTCTCTTTTTCGACAATTTCACTCATTTAGCCTTATTATTCGTGTATAAGAGCTTTTAACAATAACTAAAAAATACGGAGTAACACTTTTACCTCTACTATTATACCCATTTCACCAAACTACCACTTACTTTTATCGTTTTACCAAAATACCAATATTACTCATAACTTTTTTTTCTTTATTAAGTTTTGTGAAATATCCAATAAATCTATCTCACTTAAATGGAGGGAGTAGTAAAATGTGAGTGGTGGTAATCAGATCAGTCAGGTCGGGTCATGTTGGGTTCAAGTCATATCGAGTCGAGTCGGGTTTGCATCGCTTCATTGTCGGGTTAGCGCGATTTTATCGAATTACCTCAATTTTTACCAACTAAATAAGTATTTTGACTGTTATTTTGTTTAACCACTTCATTATTAAGTCAAATGCATCAAATTGAATATTAATTTGCTTTTAATCTAATTTAAATTAAACTTAATCATTATCGGATCATAAATTTTGTCGAGTCAATACTGGGTTGGGTCGGGTCGATTTCGTGTCACAATATTTTTTGGGTCTATCGGGTCGGGTCAAGCTTGACTGCTCTAAATGTGGCCATTTAACTAAAAAATATTTTTGACAGTTTTACGTCTAAAATTATTGTTACAATAACATTATTATTATGCTAACATTTTATCACAAATAATTACGTTCAATTATAAATTAAACTTATTTTATCCCTCTTAACTTAAAAATGAAAAATGTTAATCTTAAAAGGAGACTTGTTGCATAACAATTCAATTAATCTAAGTGGTGTTAAATAAATGGTTTTAATAATGTTAGGGACTTACGGAGTACTGGTACTCGTATTGTCTAAAATAAATAAATACTACAAGTACATACTTAAAGTTAATAAAGTATTAGAGTACAAGTTAGTACTTCCTCCATTCCATTTGATTCTATACGTTTGCTTTTTGCACGTACGTCGATACACGTTTTCTTTTGTTCATATCTTTAGTTACGTATTTCAAAAAATTATAAAAATTTGATATTAATAATGTATTCGAAAAGACAATTAAAACAAGATCCCACATGATTATGTTTTATTTTATATGTTAAAAATTATATCGACCATTATCCTCACTTGTGAATAGTGTCAAAAAAGCAAACGTATAGAATCAAATGGAATGGAGGAAGTAGTAGTTTGGTGATTGCATTTAATGAGTCTCTACTTTGCCAACCTCCGCTGCGGAGCTGTGTGACATTATCTTTAATTAATTGTTTTGTATTCCGCTGCGCTGCTCCATAACTGCATTCCTCCTCTTCTTTCCTACTCTCCCTATTTCCTACTTCCTCCATTCCGTTTGATTCTATATATTTGACCAAAACACGGTAATTAAGGTAGAAGAAAATCAAGTGGGGTAGACAATAGAATTACCAAATTACCCCTACTTTATTCTTTAAAAAAGGACATTGCAAGTGGGTTGGGTGGGGGTATTAATGAAGGGTATATATTGGTCTTTTAGTTTAATAAAGTACGGACCAAAATAGAAATGTATAGAATTGATTGGAATTTCCGAAAAAGGAATATGTATAGAATCAAATGGAATGGAGGAAGTATTTCCTATTTCTAGCTTCATTCCCATTTCATTTTTTTTCCTTTCTTACCTCATGACCTACTTTATACCTACTTTTGGCCGTCTATTTATATATATGTACCGCAATCAAACCTTGAAATAGTTGAAGGGTTTACAGTTTATTTGAAACAGTGATTTCATACACCTTTCACACAATTAAGCAATCTACCATGTTATTTCCAAAATTCTAACTACTAAAATTAGTGATTTGGTTTTAAAAATTTCAATTTCAACTATCTACCTTTAAATCCAAATTTTAAAAAGAAATAGAGTTACCAAACACCATCTAAAATTAATTCAAAACTAGCGCAACACCCGTGAAAAATCACAGGGTTGTTCTAAAATTTATTTTCAATTTAATTTATTTAATAAATTTGTAAACATAGGATACATATACATTATAGATTTTATTTTTTGTTATAATTATTACTTCTCAATAATCATGTTCACATTTATATTATGCATAAAATAATAAAATTTTAACTTATTAGTAATAATATATTGATCCTAAACTCATTATTTTATCTTTGTTAATAAAGTATGACCTGAATGTCATATTTTAATTGTTATTGCCTTACTATAAATTATACACATTAAAAAAAGTTAATTATCTAACACTACCTTTAAGAAACAACTTTTGTGAAACATCACCTTAAAAAAAAACAATTCTTGTTATTTACCATTTTTAAAAAAATTGTGAAATATGACCTTTTAGCTTGCGTTTAACTAAATTTGAGTAAATTTCAACGTTTGACTCACCAGAGCACGTGATTCCTCTATTTTTTTAATTTTTTTTTTCTGAACTCCCTGAACCCCTAAATTTATCCCTCAAACTCAAAATTTTTTTCAAATTTCCCATAATTTTAACCAAGTTTACCAAAATTTTCTTCTATTTCTTCTTCCTTTCATTTAGTGAAAAAAGTTTTTTATGCAAAAGTTTAAAATTTTAGGGTATTGTCATGATGAAAAAGCGGAAGAAATGAGTAGAATACTTGTTGAAATTTTAAAATTTCGAAAACGAATATGTTGTGTACGAAAAGACTACACATACACCTGGTGTATAGAGCCTTTAAACACCAGCCTATAATATATTGTCAAGTGTCATTATGGGCCCAAGTGGAAGAAATATTTTTCAGATTTGTTTTTGTCTTCAAATTTGAATCCATTTGAATTTTAAATTCAAATTGAGACACCTTATTTAATTTATACAACTTCCTAGATGATAAATTTTATATTTTTTTTATGGGTTTTTCTACAAGGTAACCCTGAACTTTTTTAGATTCCACAAGGTAACCCTGTATATTACAAAACAGTTAAGATAACCTCGAACTTAATTAATTAAAATTAACGTAACCACTAGCTCTAATTCCGTCCATATTAGGCGTTAAGTTGCCAACATGGTACATGAGTTGGCTGTTTTTGTTGATGTGGCAGCTTAGTTGGCATTTTCTTAGCTGATACATTTTTTAAAAAAAAAACCCCCCTTTAATTGATCAAACCCCCCAAAATTCCTCCCTCACTCTGTTTAATTTTCCCCAAAATGATTCAGGGTTCATCAAATTAGGGTTTTTAGGCGAAAGCACAGCCATCATCATCAACAACAAAAACTTCAAAATCTTCGTTTTCATCTGCATGCTAGTGAAGAGTAAGTAAAATTCGTTATCTTTAATGGTTGAAATTAGGTTTTTTGATGATGTTTTTGTGATCTATTGTTGTTTAATTCATCAAAGTTAGAGTTTTTTAAGTTCGTCTGTTACATTATATGCTTTCTACAATAAATTGATCTACTTGAGCATGTTTTAGTTGATGTAAAAGTCAGTAAATGTTGATTTTCGAATGCAGTATGGAGAATGTTGAGTTGAAATTACATTACAAGGTCTACTTTGTTGAGGTTCTGTCAAGACACCGATTAGTTCGCTAATTGACATTTACAATGAAATGTTTGATGAAGTAGAAGCACAAAAGATTGAATGGCCTACAAACCCTTCTCTGATGTATTCATATAACTCAAGGTCAGTGTTGTTAAGGGAAGACTGTGATCTTTTGGAAATGTTTAATAGGTTAGGGAGTAAGAAAACGATTGATTTGTGGGTTGGGGATGAGGCTGAACCTTGTCATGTTCTTGTTATGGCAAGACAAGTTAGGAGTTATAGTAATAAGGAGAAAGTGGAAATGGTTGAGGTCAATTTAGAGAAGGGAAAACAGGGTCAGAGAAGAGAGAAACTACCTTTCAGAAGAAGTTTGTCAAATTCCCCTCCTAAATGTGTCCTGAAACCTTCTGTTGAAGCTGCTAATTTAGGGGATATTGAAGAAAGTGAATTGTGTATTGAACCCTCTAAAACTAGTTTAATCTCTCCTAGGAGAAGTTCAAGATTGAACAAGAGCCAAGCTACTGAACCAAATGAACCACCTTCACCTGTTCCCCTCCTAAATATTGTGGACTGTGATTCACCCTCTGAAAATGTTGTGAATGTTGAAGCACAGGAGAACTCTTTAGTCTCACCAAGGAGAAGTCTAAGGTTCACTAACAGCCAACTCAATGCACCTAGTCAACCTACTTCCACTGCTATTGTATCCTTTCAACCTGAACAGCCATTGCGCATCAATACCAGGTGGACATCACCCAGGTGTAAGGCTGCTCCTCATGTTCAATCTTCAAAATCAAAGATTTCAAAGTTCAAAATGCCTAGAACAACAGCTATGAAGAGAGGGTTGTATGTGCGTAAGGGTCAGTCAACTTCTGAAGTGAATGAAGGAGATAATACAAGAGTGAGAAGGAGTTCTAGGGCAACACGTATGACTGTTTCAGAGCATGCTGAAAGTGATTCTGAAGACAGTGATGGTTCTTATGTTCCCTCGGCTGAAGATGAAATTGAAGACGAGCATGACTTGCCTGAACTTGAGAAAGAAGACACGGCTATTATCTCAACATTGGAGTTCGTTGATGATGACTATGATCCTTATGAGGATCATGGATGGATTGATGATGATGAGGATGGTGGATACAATGCTAAGCTGTTTAGAAATGGAGAGTTGTATGAGAATAAACTCTTTGGGGCAATCAAGTTGAAACCTTGGCAGATTTTCATGGACAGAGACCACTTCAAGGATGTCTTAAGAGATTTTTGTGTGCAAGAAGGCTTTAAGTTGGTTGTCATCAAAGCTGAAAGTAGCAGGTACACGGCAACTTGTGCTACTTCAAATTGTGGTTGGAGAATACATGCTAGTGTCTTACCTGATGGACAAACATGGGCAATTAAGACATTAACAAATCCTAACCATGGTTGTGATGGGGTTAGAAGTAACAATCCAATGGCAAATTGTAAATGGGTAGCAAATAAATTGATTGAAGATATAAGAGCTAACCCGGCCATCACTGCTACATCATGCAATGACTTGTTGATGAAGAGGTACGGTTTGACACAGCCTAAGTCCACCATCTACAAAATGAAGGAGATTGCCTTGAATGAAATCAATGGAGGGCATGATGAGTCTTACCGACTACTAACTCAATATTGTGAAATGATCAAAGTAACTAATCCTGGGAGTGTTGCATTGGCCTCGGGATCTGTTAACGAAGAAGGTGTGCTTCAGTTTAAATCAATCTTCATTTCATTTCACGCTCAATTTGTAGGGTTTTTGAAAGGGTGTAGGAGTCTCATTGGAGTAGATGGGGCTCACTTGAAGGGAAATTATGGAGGAGTCTTATTATCAGCTGTTGGACTTGACGGAAATAATGAGATATACCCAATTGCTCTTGCCATTGTGGGCTCTGAAAACAAAGATAGTTGGTCTTCTTTTTTTATGAAACTGAAGCAAATAGTCGGTGAATCTGGAAGAGAAGATTGGACTATAATTTCTGATAGGCAAAAGGTAATTTCTGATAAACAAATACTCTCTTAATGTTTGTGTATTGTTTTCTTTACAATTTTACTGTTTTAAACTCTAAAAACATGTTGTGTTGATCTATTTGTTTATGTGAAGGGTGTTGAGCCGGCATTAGAAGCTGTATGGCCTGAGGCTTACAGGAGGTTCTGTTGTAGACACTTGTGCAAGAATTTCAAACAAGACCACCCTGGATTGTTGATGCATGGTTTGTTTTGGAAAGTTGTGAACGCTACAAGTGAGTTTAGCTTCAAGAAAGCTCTTGAAAGTGTAGCTCAACATGGTGGGCTGGGTGCCGCTAGATGGTTTTTGGATTTAGGAGACAAAGAGGCTTGGGCAAAACATAGGTTCAATCCTAGGCTGTCTTGTGAAGACAATACAAGTAACTTTGTGGAGAGTTTCAATGCTACTCTAGGTGTGCATAGATGCAATCCAGCCCTAAGTATGCTTGAAGGTATTAAAAAATTTTCACCAGCCTAATTTGCTGATACTTACGTGCCTACTATACTACTCTCACCAGCCTAATTGTGTTTTCTGGTAGCCTAATCTGTTCTGAACTTGTAGGCAACGTTATTTGATCTGTTATTTGATCAGTCAAGGAAGTGTGTTTTCTCCAAGTCTTACGTGCCTTCCATTTTGCAGTGACCAGTACTGTGACCAGTTCAGAAATTATTCTCCACTGTTTTCATGTTCGTTATTTGATCTGTTGGGTACTTGGGTATACACTATATATATTGTAATGTTAGTATGCAATGTATAGTATCACTTGGGTACTTATTTCCTTGACTGATTTTTGTTAGGTATCCATCACAATGTCTAATAATATGTATTTGTAGGTATAAGAAGGATGTGTATGGTGAGAAATGCATCAAGAGCAGCAGCAGCAGATAGTTGGGCAGATGATGGTATTTGTCCCAACATCGTCACTAGGTTGAAGACACTGACAATGGATGCTAGGTACTGCTACACTTCTGTCTCTGGAAATGGTGAGTTTGAAGTGCGTGATGGTAGTTCAGTTCTGACTGTGAACTTGAACCTTCATACTTGTCTTTGTGGTGGTTGGCAAATTAGTGGGATCCCCTGTAAACATGCAGTTAGAGCAATACTAGACGCTGGAAAAGAGCCTGCTGATTTTGTGAGTGAGTGGTTCAGTGTGAAAAGGTATAAGGAAGCGTATGGTGAAAATATCCACCCAATACCTGACCCAACACATTGGCCAACCTTTAATGTGCCTACACTTGAACCACCACAACTTAAAAGGTCTACTGGTAGACCAGCTAGAAATAGGAGAAGGGAGCAAGGAGAGAAAAGAAAAGGAAAACGATCGATAGTCATCACTTGCAAGAAGTGTGGATGCATGGGACACAACTCGAAGACTTGTAAAGGGGGCTACACTGCAAAGGAAAAGGGACAACTACAAGGGAAAGTCATCCAGAAGCGTCTCAAGACTAAAGCACAGCCATCATCGAGGATCAATGCCACTTCATTGAATGATTTGGAGGCATTGATAATGGGGTCACAGACTTCTACTTCTGCCATTCCTACAACTAACAGTGAAGCGGGTTCGTCAACACAAGCTCAACCATCGACTAGTGCGCAACCACAGAATAGGGGAAGGAAGAGGAAGCTGCCATCGACATCGAAATGAGGACCAAGGAAATTTCTGAATTGAAGAAGCATCTTTTGTCAAATTTCAGAATTGAAGAAGCATCTTTTGTCAAACTTTAATATCTTTTGTTGATCATTTGATGATAACTATGTTTTAGGGTTGAACAAACAACCATTTTTTGTCAAACTTTAGCCACAACATCATTTTGCAAGCTGTTATGTTTCATATTTGACGAAGATGTCGTCATGTTATGTATGTTTGTGGCTATCAACTCTGTCATTTTGTCCCAACATGAATGATGTAAATTTATGGTCAATGAATTACAAATTGCAACTTCAATATCTCTTGTTTTTATTTGTTCTAAATTTCCATTCATTGTTACAACAAACCTCAAACTTTTACATCTTAATAATGAAAGCTACTACAACAACAAAGAACATTAAAGCAATCATCTTAACATAAAACTTCATCACATTAGCTAATTCAACCAAATCGTTCTTCAACTTCTGAATATCTTCATTTCTCCCTCCAACAACACTCGAAACATCTTCATCCTCATCATTGTACTTCAAATCTACCCCCTTGGTGAAAATCACATGATTACAAGTTAACCAACTTACAAACGTATTACAATCTTGACATTTAAAATACGCTTTCCTAGGGTTGCTTGTGGAGCCAGAGATTTTGATAACCGCGTTCCTTCCACATCGATTACAAGGTTGGTTTACAAACTCCAACCCCGCCATTGGTGAATTTTTCCAATTGGATGATGACATTATCAACTTAATAAATGTGTAAGCAAGAAAAAGAAGTGAGGATATACTTAATAAATGAGTAAGCAAGAAAAACCAGAAAGAAGTAGAAGAAAGAAGTAGAAGTGAGGATGAATTAAATGTGGTAAAGAAGAAGTCTTAAATAAAGAAATTTTGGAGGGAAAATTAGGGGAAATTTGGAGGGAATTATAAGTCAAACAAATTTCAGTCAACAAACAATCACTTCATCAGCCTACATATGCCAACTCAGCTGCCATGGTGGCTAATTAACGTCTAAAATAGACGGTACTACAGTTAAGGGTCACGTTAATTTTAATTAATTAAGTTCGAGGTTATCTTAACTGTTTTGTAATATACAGGGTTACCTTGTGGAATCTGAAAAAGTTCAGGGTTACCTTGTAGAAAAACCCTTTTTTTATTTAAAATGATTCAAACTAATGTTTATTGGTTATTACTATATATATAACCACAAGTTTTATTTTACAAACTTACCAATATTTTCGGCTAAATTTTATAATTATTTCCCAATTTTTTTTTTGCCGAATTAAATTTTAGTCGTTTATTTTTTTCTTTAATTACTCTTATTTAAAAATGAGTTTTAATAGTAATTCTTTTGCATCAATTTTACAGTATAAGCACAATTTTAGTCCTATTAAACAATTTGTGAAGTAAAATGGTCCTAATAAAGAACAAAGTTTTATGAGATGCCCTTATTGAAAGGTTAAAACATAAAATTTATTTTTTAAAGGTGAATGTTATATGACGGAATGGATTATTAAAAGACGAAATGAAATTTTACTATATACTCCTCATTAACCTTAATATTTATCCACTTATATTTCTAAACAAAACAACCAAAAAGCAATTAAAACCTTTAAACTTTGTCTAACTCCATACATAAAATCCCTAAAACAAATCACTAAATTAAATTTTTAACCTTCCACTCAAAAACCCAAACATGAACTACTTTTATAATCAAATTAAAAAATTTATTAAATTCAAATTATTAGATAATAATTCCATAAATATAAATCTACAACAACTGCATCTAAAAAAAAAGGTTAAAAATTCACGGTCTAACAGTGGTCTGTGGGTGGACCGTGAGAAATTCACAGTTGAACCACGACGTAAATGTGGATTCTATACGGTTCAAAGGGTATAGCAATAAGTATCATTTGAAGTGAAATTGGGACAAGTATTTGTTTTAGCTCAAATGGTGGTTGGTGATGAGTCGGTTTTAGTATAGGTTAGTAGGATGGTTTTCGAGCTCATTTAGTGAGGTTTTGACGTGGTTTTACGAAGGTTTTTGTGACTTGTGATCGATTGCAAGTTACTTTGAATTCGCAGAGTTTTGTTGTGTTTTGATGATATGTTAGGACGGTCTCGAGGCTTGGACAGATTTGAAGGAGTTTGGATGAAGAGTTGGTAAGGATGGCGAGTGACAGGTGATCTTGGGCTTGTGCGAGACTCAAATGCAACTTCCAAGACAAATTTTCACTCAAAATTTTTTTTACTCCAAACTCAGTTTTTCCCTCCAAAGTCCCAAAATTCTCCCTTCAAACTTTCCCTCCAACTTAGATTAGGGATATTCTCATAGAAACATAGGTGTCTCTTTTTTATTGGTTGGTGTATAGAACCCTATACACCAGGTGTAATCGTATCATCTTCTTGTTGTGTATGTATTCCGTAGTACATTGAAGTTTGAGGGATGTAATTTTGGTTTTGAGATGTATTTATGAGTTTGATTTTAAACATGTTAGATTTGAAGGATAATTTATAAGTTTGAGGGATGCATTTAGGGGGCGTTTGGTATGGTGGTTACATTCTAGGAATGGGAAAGAGAATTAAAAAGTTTGATTCCCTTAGTGGTTGTTTGTTTGGGAAATTTTATCATTCCCTTTCCTCTAATAACCTTTTCAATATCTTCTTTTGACTCTTTCATTCTTACCCCCCTCCCCCCTTCTTACTTATTTTAATTCCTCTCTATTCTCCTTTCTCTCTCACTTCTCCCTTCTAAAAAAAAAAACCCTAAAACCACTCTCCCTTTTCGGCAGCCACCATCCTCTCTGGCGACACTCCAGCGACACCCTTTCTCCCTTGACCGTCCTCCACCTCCTCCCACAGTGAGTAAGCTTTTCTCTTTTTTTTTTTTTTTTTTTTTTTTTTTTTTTTTTTTAATTATTATTATTATTTCCGGCTAGCCCCTGCCGCCTCCAGCGCTCCCCTACCGTCTCCTCCGACCTTTTTTTCATTTTATATTTATTAGTATTTTGTTATTATAAATGTTTTAGGTATTATATTATAAATTGGGTGATTATATTTTTATTATATTTATATTTATATTATAAATTTGGGTGATTATATTGTTATTATAAATTTGGGTGATTATATATGTTTATTTTTTTTATTGTTGTGATTATGAATTTAGGTGATTATAAATCGTAATTGTTCGATTGTACCCGAGTTTTACTCACTTGTACCCTTTTTGTCATAAAATTTTCATTCATTGCCCTTTTGTAACCCAAGTTTTCTCTCTTTTTAAACAAATTATTTCTAACTCAAATTCATACAATTTTAATGTAAATCATACGAAATTAATCAAGTTTTTCAAGAATTCAAGGAAATATTGAACTATGGATCATAAATAAGTTTCATGTTATTTTGTTAATTAGATTTTAAAATTAGGTTAAATATATTACATTGAAAAGGGTAGTTGTGGACTTGTGGTGGTAGGACATTGCAGGTTGCAAGAGGCACCATAAATGTTGGACATGGCAGCAAGGTGTAGGGCAGGGTCGGCCAGGCGGTAGGGGAAGGTGGGGCAAGTGGCGCGGACGGTGAGTTAGGGTGGGGCAGGCGGAATGGAGGGCGTGGAAAGTATTGACCTCGCAGGTGGGAGGTTGCCACCGGTGCAGGGGATGCCAGCATGTCGCCAGGGAGGATGCCTCCGGTAGAGGACCTTGTGATTGAGGTGGGCTGCTTGAGGGGTTGTTGCCTTGTTGGTAGTTTAGGGTTTCTTATAATTTTTATTTTTTATTTTTAATTTTGGAGAGAGAATAGAGAAAATGGTGAGAGATGATGGGTAAATGATAGGGGTAAAATTGTAAAAGTTGGGTACAAGTGAGTAAAACTCGGGTACAATTGAACAACACCCTTATTAATTTGGGTGATATTACAAGTATAAACATATCAATTTATTGAAATATTGTTTAACCATAGAAGTATTCATGTTTAATTGTTTTTTTAGGTGCACTTGTTAGTGATATGATGTTTATTTTTCTTACAGAAATGGCTCGTTTCGGTCTTTCTTTAAGAAGAAGAAGAAATTTGGACCTTATTCGATTCATCGTTGTGTTAATTAATTGTGTTGTAGTCCTCCATTTGTTGTGGTCGTGAAACTCAAACGGAGGAATCTTCTCATCCATCAAAGAAGATAAAGAGGGAAAACACGTCAACTCGTAAAAGAGTTGTTTTTTTTTCTTGTTTGTAAATTATTTTGTTATCGCAATAAAATTTGTCCATTTTATGGCAATGTTTGTAAATAGTGTTTTTTTCCTTGTTTGTAGTAAACTTCTTTGAAAAAATTGTGATTTTATTAAAGATAAATTGAGTACAATTTTAAAAGTTAAAAAAAATAACTTAGGGTAAAAAAAAAAACAGTTTCATTCCCCTGTTTCTTACCAAACAGCTACAAAGAGAATTCACAGGATTATGAATCCCTTTCCAGACTGCACCAAACAACAACCTAAATTCAGGGTAGTCTGATTCTTTTCTCCCTGTTTCCCTTTCTGATTCCTTTTCTCTTTCCTATGCACATACCAAACGCCCCTTATTGGTTTGATGGGTGTGTTTCTGGATTAGATGGATGAATTTTGGGTTTGAATGAGGTAAGAAAAAGAAGAGAAGAACTCACGTGCCCCAGGTAGTCAACGCCGGCAAAAAGGTCATATCCAACCAAAAGAAAACTAAAGATAGTAAATGACAAGATTTTTTTTTTTTAAAGGCAATGTTTCACAAAAGTCATTTTTTAAAGGTGGTGTTAGGCGATTAATCCCATTAAAAAAATACATTGCACAACCTATAGTTACCGAAAACCACACATAGACCATGTTTATCAGTAGGTCGAGCTAAGCTACTTGAAAGTAGGTTAACCATTAAAATAATATTTTATACTTCATACCTACTTTACTAAATCTACCTCAATACATTGATGCTTTATTGGTAGGGTTACTTAACTTATCTTCACCTCATTCTTTTTCTAATTTTACAAAATATTAATAACTAAAATAATTAAAAATTGATCAACCAATTAGACTCAGCCATATCACATAAAGGTAGAAATAGAAGATGCGAAGTTAAAAATGAGTGACTTACTTTTTGTAATTTTAAGCTTTGATTTTAGCTAACTAATAGCAGACACCCATGTAGAGTAGGTAAGGAGATTTATGCAAAGGTGCAATTTGGACCTAGTACACAACTCGATTAACATTTTTATTTTTATTTTCCTTTTATTTTTCATTTTTATTGTAAACCTAGTTATTTAACCTACTTCTAGACCTACCAATTAACATAGTCTTGGCGTCTAAATTTGCGTTCTTCAACTTGAAAGTACCTCAACTATAAAATACTCGTAACGAAATTGTGAGCAACCTGATTTTGCCTAATAAGGACATGAAGTGGCAAAAAAATTAAAATATCTTTAAGGGCGCTGGAGTACTTCATATGCATGCAATGGTGTAATGGATTGAGGAGGTGATCAAAATGGGTATGGGCCGAACATGGGGCAACTTAGCATGATTTTTCTTTTCGGCTCGTGGTAATGCGAGTTAGCGGGTTTCGAACGGATCCGTGGACATTATAAATTGTGCAAATCTGTTGTCCGTGGTTGCTTCTTTTGCTAGCTGGACATGCTAGACTAAATGGGTGGGTAGGCCCATGATCAGCTCTAATTCGACCACTAGGGCTTTATTACCTGTTGTAGGCAATAGAAAAAGATTGTGAGATGTATTTATTTCTATTTTTTTTTTCCAAGTTAACGTTTCTTTAATTCCTAAAACCTTAGAGGTTGAACCATTATTATGGAGGATTCATCTTGCAGCTAATTCTTGATCATTTTTCTAGGTCGCATCGACCAAAGTGATAACATTGAGCAAACTCCTTCTTCATTACTCGCTAGGAAACAGGAGGTCCCATATTTGATTGGTTGTCATGCTAATCTCTCTCAAAGATACGATGTTCCGACTTGTATTAAGTTTTCCCTGTCAAGTTTATCTTAAGTTTTCCTTCTTACATTAAATTATCAAATGCGACGGATCTAGGTTTGATCATTTTGGGGTTGATCGACATAATGGGTTGAGCTAGGTTCGAGTCATTTGGATATTAGGTCTCGAGTTTGTTTCGGACATGTTGTTATAGGGTCATTTGGGATTTCCTCGATTCAAGTTGGTCAGGTCATTTTTGGGTTAGGTCGCTTCAAGGTGAAATTAGAAAAAAAAAAAAAAAAAAAAAAAAAAAAAAAAAAAAAAAAAGGAAATTATTGTACAGTGATTTTTTGAGGTTTTTGTTTTTTATATATATTCTTTTTAATAATGGATTAGACAACATTAAAATACTTTGGGTTTTTCTACGGTATACCCTCCAAGTTTTTGTTTTTCTATTGTGTACCCCTATTTTTTTTCCCTTATACCGTGTACCCTTGAACTTCATTACTCATTCTATAAGATGACCTAAAGTCATTAAACTGTTAACTAAATACTAATACCGTTAGAATAAACTCCTATTTTTTCTATTTTTTATGTTTTTCCTTCAAAATTATGAAATATCCCCTTATTTTTTCTAATTTTCCACTATTTTTCATCCTTATTCATTTTTTTCTATAGTATATAATTTTTTTTTAAATTGTTGTTAAAAGTCATAAACTTTATTGATTTACTTTATCGTAAAATAATCATGAATATTTGAAATTCATAAATTTAGAAGGAAATATTAAAAAGAGGGAGAAATGAGAGCTTAATGTAACGGTGTTAGTGTTTAATTAACGGTTAAGTAACTTTAGGTCACGGTTGAGAATGGATAATGAAGTTTGAGAATCTGCAGTGTAAGTGAAAAAATAAGATATCGATGTAAAAACAAAACTTGGAGGGTACACCGTAGAAAAACCCAAATACTTTCTTTTAAGTCCTTTCAAGTTACTTTGCGTATTTTACAATGAGTCAACTTAGGGTCAATTTTTTTGTTGGGTATATTCAAGTTTCTTGTCAATTTCATTTGAGACATTGTATGTTGGATCTAGGCCTGGGTTAGGTTACTTAATTTTGAATTAACTTGGGGTAACTATTATCAGGTCACATTCGGGCAACAAGTCCGTCTTATTAGGTCGTGTCAAACGTATCGAGTAAGTTTTACCGTAGTCCGAATAGAATTAATGAGTTAAATGTAAATGTAAACGGAGGAGGGTAATGGCGAAAACCCTTGTGGGAAAAACAAAAGAAGGGTAAAAAACAGGAAGAAAGGAAAAAAAAGATAAAAGAAGTGTGAATGGAAAGGATGTGGAGTGGAGTGATGATGGAATGAAGAGTGGCATAGAATGGATGTAAGGGTGGGAAGTATGAGTATGAGTATGAGTTGCAGCACAAGCATTGCATTTGGGTTACTAAAGCCTCTTCTTTCGAAACCCACGACGAAGCTGTCATTCACATATTCATCATCATCATCATCATCATCAAATAAAAGCAGGAGTTGGAGAAGAAGAACAAAGTCATGTCTCCAAAGTCATGACCACCTTCCAAACTCACCTTCTACTTCTTCTACACATGATGATTCACAAGACCTCCGTGCTGTTCTTCAACTCGCCACTCCCTCCGAACTTCTTCACCTTCATTCCATTCTCTTCCGCCCCTCGTCTGTTTCCTCCTTCTTCTTCTTCTTCATTCATTCATTTCACTCACTTTTGTCTGTAAATTTATGATGATGTTTCTTTCTTCTTCTTGTTTTTGCAGCTACTTGAGTCCCCTTCTGAAATCTGTCCCTAAATCCCTCCAAGTTGACTCCTTTATGATAGAGCACGACTTCCACGAACGCCACCAATTTATTACTGCTCTTGAATCACGTTTCTTCTTCCTCGCTGCCGATGCTCGCTCCACTTTGAGGGGTTGGAGGCCTTCCTACAGGTCTGTCTTGCTCGACATCCGCAAACTACTCAATGTTCCCTGCTCTACCAAATTATCTGTCGACGACTTAGAGCTTGAAATTTTCATCTTCATCATTCATCATTCTTCTGGGACTGGGTACCTCCCTTCTAATATCCTTCCTCTTGCTTGCTCGCATTCTAATTCTAATTTCTGAAACTTTCTCTACCCTTTTTTTGATTTCGTATTCAATCTTCATCCAGCAACACTACTCTTAGAATTGGGGCTGCCGAGCTTTGTTCATCCCTTCTTAAAGTATACCTTCCTTTGTCTCCCTTCCTTTGTCTGCTTCTTCTAAAGTTTCAAGTGCGTGTCTAAATCTTTTAACGTTTTTGTTTAGGGTGGTCAATTGGTATCCTTGCTCAAGATTACTGAATTGGTAGCACTCACATAAGCTCTACTCAATATTACTGTTTGATTAATCTGCTTTTCATTTGCGTTGTTCTATTGATCCACCACAACCTTTTTTTCCTTGTTGCTAGGTATCAACTAAGTTGTCGGGGAAAATGCTTCTTGAGACTACCAAACATAAATTTGGCAACGAAGCTATCAAAAAGGTTAACTTCTGATACTGATTTATAAGTTATGTTTTGTTGTTAATATCTAGATTGGCATTTTTCAAAGGTTTTGGCCGCAACATTCATGATTACAAAACTTCTTAAGCTTGAAAGATTCAGTGTAGTTGAAATCCAAATTTTGTTAAAGAAGACGTGGGGTGAATTTTGTTTAAGGAAGGCCCTTGCAAGGTTTATAGTGTGCACTTTTGTTCGGGTGAATGTAGAAAAATTCAAGCTGAAACATTTTGATGCCGAAAACTTGTCCCAACTCCCTTATGATAAATTTTTCAGCCACCAAGTCAATGAATTCACTGCTCATGATAATTTTAGATTACTTGAGTGTGGACCGAATGACAATTTAGGTGTGAGAGTTACTAGCTTGAATTGAGGACGATTCTTATTAGGGTTATGGAAGTTGCGGTAGAGGAGGAAACTGATGGTGGTGAATGAACAAGAAAAGAACGGAGGGGAGTTACAACTCTTATTTGGGGGTTAATTCATTACTCTAGGGTAATAGTGTATTGGATTTACCCCCTTTTGTGGGTATGTGTTTCATGTCTTCCTCATTTCTTTTTTCTCTCCATTACCGACTTAACTCCTCCACGCCATTGTTTTTCCATTCACTAATCCTCCTACAATTACCTTAATTCTGAATGAGACCTTAGCAAAACTCTTCAAAGTCTGAAAAAATAGTTTCTGAAGAGTGAAGACTGATTTGAGGGGAAGGTGTAAACTATGCTTTTGAGTTTTGAAATTTTATAACTTGGTTGTAATGGTGTTCGGCTTAGATTTGGTATTTTGATTTATAATGGTGTTTCAGCCTACAAAATAAGTAACTGCACGGCTATCTCCATTTATCCCTTTTAAAAATATTTGATGCCTTCAGGCACTCGGTGGAGCCACAGCACGATATCTGGGGATAGGCAGCCTAGCTTCATTGTTCGGTCCTATGTAAGTGACTGTCTGGAGTGCTGTTCTTATTTTGGTCAGCTACTAGTAGGTGGTTGTATGTAGTCATAACGTACTATCACTACTATGCCTATTTTCATCATGTGTATCTCATGCTCAAGCTTTGGTACTTATAACTGTTGGAGGTCATTATCTAATTTATATATGTACACAACATGCAGTAAAAACTAGTTGAAGTTTTTAATGCTGTAAAGTGATTCTTGCTTGTTTCTTTAATTTTTATCACAGAAAGTAATTCCTGTTTGTAATTTTGAAGGTTGTGGGGTACGTTTTTGGCCGACGTTGTCATCCAAATGTTAGGTACTGATTACATCAGGATCCTCCAAGCTGTTTATGCCCTTGCGCAGGTATTTGCTTTTTTATCCATAATAAGCATCTGCAAGACTGTCTGTACCTTTTATGGTCGAGTTATTTGTGCAGATATTTGCTTACAAATTTTTATGATTTGTTTAGATTCGCATTCTTCGGAGGCATGGTCTACACTTAGATAAGCTGGAAACTGGTTTTTGAAGCTGCTGCTGCCAGCCTGCGGCAGGCACTCAATTCATCATTCACCTTCAAGTGTAATCAACCTGTGTACAGAGTCCGGGAATGCGAATGTCCTAACATTTCTATTTAAGTGTAGCTAGGATCATGTACATAGCAGCATCTTCCCTCATTTTTAAGTTCTACTGAAGTAATTTAATAAAAGCGTTTTCTAAACAAATGGTTTGATCTATTATGGTCCCTTCAGTCAATGTATGCACTAGATTCATCTTATGCTCCGCTCCTGCTTTGATTATGCATCAACTGGATTGTTACGTAGGCTTTTGGGGTGTAGGCAGAAATCATGTCTCGAAGGGTACATAGATTTTGTCGTGCAGAAATCATGTCCCAAATGAGTAATCTACAGGCTTCCTCTTTAAGCTTCTTTAAGAAGTTGTCGTGGGTTTTCAGGTTCATTGCCTTGTACACTGGCAAGTGTGTGGTTTCTATCACTCTTTCTTTCTATCTATCTCTGTCACTGGTATTCTAGAAATGTGATGGAGCAGTGTTGGAATACAGGAGTGATGGAAAATGAGCAGTTATGGGTGATAGGAGGAGTGTCACCCACTCACCCCATCTAGTTGTGGTTTTCCAGGGTCTGCTGAAGTGATATCAGGATCGAATACCAATTTAACGTTGGTTATCGAAAGCATCAGATGAAGACGGGACTTTGCGGAGCTATACATAATACATGTTCAAATGGATCATTTTTTGTTAATTTTAGAATACTCATATTATTACATTGCGTTTCGCCTTAGGGTAGGTGATAAGCACAAGCTGTGAAAACGCAAAATACTCCTAGATGTTTCAAAATTGTTAATGACATTGCCAAAGTATTTGAACTATGGTTCCGTGATTGAGAGATGTACATGGTATGGAGTCACTATTTTTTTTTGGTAGAGATATTATTCTTTGGGAAAATACCTGCCAAAATCTGTTTATATATGGTTAAAAGTTTGTCGCCAAAATTTCAGGGACGAGCTGCCATCGAGGACCACGTTGCGTCCCCGAACCCCTAAACCATGACGCGTCGCCCCTAAATCCCGACTCGTTGGCTGGTCATATAGTCGTTCAAAATACAATTATACTGCGAACTTGTAAATATATAAACAAACGTGCACGCCCGTACTTCCCGAAACCGCTTTATTATTTTAAAGTTGGCTCATCTTTAAACCAAACCCAAAATGCTAAAATAAACCGATAATTACCCTCAAATCGTCAGCAATTAGAAGCCGAATGAAAAGCCCAAAATGAAAAAAAGGGCCCAAAAAACACAAAACCCTACCTAAGTAGATTGGCTGAGCAGCAATTTATAAGGGGAAAGGAAAACACAAAAACCCTAGACAAGCATTGTGAAGTCAGAATAAAAACGCCTCCTTAGAAACAAAAAAAAAAAAACCCTAAAAGAAAAAATGGCAGAGAGAGGTGGAGGTGGAGGTGGAGGTGGAGGTGGTGAAAGAGGCGGTTTCGGGCGAGGATTCGGCGGTGGGCGAGGAGGTGAGCGAGGTGGACGTGGAGGAGACAGAGGAAGGGGAAGAAGAAGAGGACCACGTAAGGAGGAAGAAGAGAAATGGGTCCCAGTAACAAAGTTGGGTAGACTTGTTAGGGACGGTAAGATAAGTTCACTTGAACAGATCTACCTTCACTCACTACCAATTAAGGAGCACCAGATCGTTGATCTCCTTGTTGGTCCATCACTCAAGGATGAGGTCATGAAGATCATGCCTGTTCAGAAACAGACTAGAGCAGGTCAGCGTACAAGGTTCAAGGCTTTTGTTGTCGTTGGTGACAGCAACGGTCATGTTGGTCTCGGTGTTAAGTGCTCCAAGGAAGTCGCAACAGCCATACGCGGTGCTATCATTTTGGCTAAACTATCTGTAATCCCAGTACGTCGTGGTTACTGGGGTAATATGATTGGTAAGCCTCACACAGTCCCATGCAAGGTCACTGGTAAGTGTGGTTCTGTTACTGTTCGTATGGTTCCTGCTCCTCGTGGTGCTGGTGTTGTTGCTGCTCGTGTTCCTAAAAAGGTTCTTCAGTTTGCTGGTATTGATGATGTCTACACTTCTTCCCGTGGTTCTACTAAGACCCTCGGTAACTTTGTCAAGGTTCACATTTTCTTCTTCTTTCTTACTTGTTTATTATAATCTTCATTATCTCGTATGTGTATTTCTTGTCTTTTATTACTTTCATCTAAAATTGTAGATTAATTTTTATCAATTCAAATAATATGTGCTTACTATTGTAAATGTATTCAGTAGATAGGATATATGATTACATACCTTGAATGGATACTTTGAATTGAATTGAAATAGTTTAATTCAGTTGTAGAATTTGAACTAATAATTTCAATTCCATGGTCATATTGGCAACTCATAGAATTGGAATTAGAATTGTCAACTTGATATGTACTCGTAAATTTTTGTCAACATTAAAAAAAAAAATTATAATTGCATATTTTTATATCTTTAATCAAAACTCATAAGCGTCAAAAAAATGAAATTGGAAATTCAAATGACTACCCCTTACTTTGAATTTGAGATAGCCAAAAATGAACTATCTTGTAATTGGGATGAAATTGAGTCAATTCCAATTCCTAGAGTTATCCAAACATTGGAATCGGCTCAATTTTAGAATTGAATTCCGATTCCATGCTCTCAAACGCACCATAAGTAAATTTGTTTAATATTCACATTGGTTGTACTATTTCATTGTCATCGTTGGTCAAGTGGTACTATAATGTAATGAATACATTCTCGAAGGTTTTCCTAATACTTGCATCCAATTACATGGTTTTATACTTTCTATTGCATTGTGCTTAATTGTCTTGGATAAATTTGGTAGTGTTTGTATCTCGCAAATGTAATGTACTGGTATGAATGTTTATCATTTCCCCTTTTTCTTTTTTATGCAGGCGACCTTTGAGTGCCTGTTGAAGACCTATGGGTTCTTGACCCCAGATTTCTGGAGGGAGACCCGCTTTACCAAGTCACCATTCCAGGAGCATACCGACTTCCTGTCCAAGCCCACACACAAGCTCACCTTGGTTGATGATGTTGAAAGGACTGAAGCTTAAGCTGCTCTAGTTTTCGCGTTGTTAGTTAAGAGGCTGATACTTTCTATTGATAAAAGGCGGATGGTTTTGTTTTCATGTCTTTTTAAGTTTTTTCATTAGACGAACTGCTGTTGCACTTTTGACTGTGCTTCATATTTCAAGTGCCTGTGTTTCTTTTGTGGTACAGTTTTTGAATTCATCATCTGCCTTTGTTTTGGGTTGATTGCATTTTAAAGGAGTAATATCTTCTACATAATATGTTGTTAATAATATCGTCTGCTTGCAATCAGCTCTGTTAAAGCTGAACTTTTGTCCTGTCAACGATGTGTTTGCTAAGTTGCTGACCTTATCATAAGCGAACCAAAACTGGGCACAATAGATGAATTTAAGACGGTGCATTGTAGCTCAAAACATTGAATTCGTGGCTTTTGCTTTGACATGCAAATCCAGATGTTTCACCATTAAAACCACTCAGTCACTGTGCAGCCTAATACACTCGGTATTATTTGCATGATTGTTCTGTCGGTTTGTGGCCAACGCCCCCTCGTATTGAAAAGTTTTTGTATCACAGAAGAAGCATGTTCTTGCTTATTGTGCTCGGAGTATTTTATAGGCATTTTAAAAAAAATTGTCTTTTTTTTTTGACCCTTTCTATGTACCATCTCCTCTGTTAGGTTCACAGTGTTTATCTCAGTTAAGTAAATACTCCGTATTAATTTATGTCATTAGCTTCAGTATAAGTTGAAATTTTCATTAATCTTGATTTTGGTGTCCCTAAATCTTTCCTCTTTTTGGGTTTCCATTTCTGGCATACAAAAGCTTGTGTTTTGTGTTACATCGGCTCATCGCCCACAATTTGAGTTTAAAAAAGCCTTGATTAATTCACAATTTATCTGTCATTTGTGTATTGTATTATGCATATCACTTGTTTGATATTTTGTTTCGACACATACAATTATACAAGCATGGTTGGAACTTCGTAGACCATGAATAATGAATAATAGTAAACGGTAAAGCCGTCCATTGTAACGGGTCCATTCATCATAACAATGGCAGTGAAGACAGAGCTTTGTTGACTCTTGGAAGAGGCTGATAATGATCCCTATATGAATCACGGAAGTCGGTTTGGGTGCTTGGGGCACTTTATTTGCAGCTTAGCTGCAGAACATTGGGGCTTATGGCCCATTTCAGGGATAATCAGGGTGTGGAGCATCATTCTGAGGTCATGAATTCTAGGGAGGACGTTCTGAGGCCACTCATACATTGGTGTGCATAGTTGAAATATGTCGAGGCCAGGTTATGTTGGGTTATTGTACCCTTTATGCACATGAGAAACCGAGAAGTGGGTTTTGTTTGAACATGATTGATAGTACACCACTTTGCCGCTTGAAGGTTGTCACCAATCTGTATGGGATGCTGACATTGTTGTTAATGGGTTGCCTTTCACGGAAACGCGTGAGGTGTTTGAAGATATCAGCAAGTATTGGAAGGAGAGGCTTACTGACTTACTGTACCCATTATTATCTCTTTGTCAAAAGGTATCAAGGTTGCATTGTATCCTGTTCCTCATATCATCACTCACACTGAGAAAAATCGAGATACTCCGTATCTGTTTGGCATTGCTAGGACCATGTTTATTGGAGTATTAGCTTTATCAGCATTGATTATTGAACCTAGAACAGTTTTAGCAAGGGATTGAATGGTGTTTCTGCTATACTTCTCAAGTCCAGGTGTACATTATGCATAATGAATTTGTTATATTCATATAACATTCATATAACAAATTCATTATGCATATGTTATGTTAGCTGTGGTGAACCTTTCAACAGTACCTTTCAATAGTACGGAGTACTCCGTATCATTTTATTGAGCCACATACCTAAAAATTGTTGTTTAGATTTGCATGATTTTTGAAGCTGAGACAAGAGGTGCTCGATTCATCATTTACCTTGAGCTGTAAGAGACGGTGAATGTTAATGCACTAACATTACTATTTAAGTGTAGCGAGCCATGATCATTTTTTTTTTTTTTTGGACCTATTTTATCCGTTATGTTCAATTTCAGTCAATTTATGCACATAATTCCTTTTCTCTGCTTCACGTTTGATTATAGCTGAACAGAAATGTTAAAATAGGCTTTTAGTTTAAGAGTGTAGGCAGAAAACATTGTCTCAAAGGGACCAAGGCTACAAAGATCATTATGTCTTGGTCACCAGGCTCTGAACTGAAGTGTAAAAAATTATGCTTCCCAAACCAAAAAGCGTGATATTCGCTCCCCCATTTGAACTGAAGACTAAAGAGTAATTGATTCATTTATTCACGACTCAATCTTGGTCACCAGGCTCTGTTGACACAAGGGTCTCCTCGTATATGTGTACGTCCCAGCATATTCCCTCCGGGTTCTCACATCTGCGCAATTTCTTCTCTTCAACATTGTACGACACCATAAAATTTGCCAATGCCATGAAGAAGAGTTCCCTTTTGTTTCTTGAATAAAATTTAGGCTTCAGAATTACTTGGCTTGGTTCTTCATCTACAATCCTATACAGCTTACTCCATGAATTCTGAACACCGTATTCTCTCATCACCCACACATCATGACGATGTACATCAAGGTAGCAACAAACCTGGCTCAAGCATCCGTCGAGAACACCTATATCTATGAAGCACCTGCTTTCAAGTATCGGCTCTAATGATACAGGCTGAGGGACCATAAAGTAATTCTCAGTAGCTATGTCGAAACCAGCTATTTCATCACAGTGGTGCTCGTTTAAATCGCTACTAGCTACCCAATGCACGACACCCTCGACGGTTACACCGGCAAATAAGTACCCAGTTAGCCGGAAAGGCATATTTCTAACCCGTTTCCAATAGTTTTTGTTCAAGCTGTATACTTGAGCATGATCATGAGACGTGTCACTTTGTTTTTCTAGCTGGGTGATCTTTATCACCTTGTAGTCATCATTGGTGGCATCATAGCCGAACCCAAAATAATGTTCGTATTTATTTGAGAAGGCATCCAAGAAGGGTTCTGGAAGTACGTAGGAGGATCGAGTGGTTGGATTGTACAAGGCAAAGGGGAATACAAGATTATTGTTGCTGGTATCACACAGGCACAGCAAGCCGTCACTTGCTCCAACAACATCAGCGCAATGGTGTTGACCAACAAAAGGATGGTCTAGAATGGTTTCCTGATCAAATGAATCGAACTCGACATCAAGCAGGGAAGAAGATGGGCGTTTATAGACCATATGAAGCTTAGAGCAGGTTTTACGGGACCATTCAACATGACGGGTGACAAAGGAAGGGTCGACAATAAGGTCATACCACGACCAAGAAACAGTTTTGAAGCGTAACAAAGACTTGACAGGCAATCTCAGTAGGATATCAGTCACAATATCTTCTGGAAGATCCAAAATATTTTCTGCATTCAGGGGAAAATAAAAGGTCAAATAACACAGCAAAAAGTTTAAGGCATCACAAATTCAAACAACAATTATTACTCGTATAAAGGATAAACTGATCAATTGATAAAAAGGCAACACACTATTACCACCACCATCATTGTCGTCGTCATTGGCAAAGTCAGAAAGTGGTGACGTAAGAGTCTCCTCGTATTTGAGCATATCCCAGGTAACAATCTGATCATGTGGGTGGACAACCTGATGCAGTGTCTTAGTTTCCAAGTTATACGAAACCAGATGACTGAAAAATACCATGAAGAAAAGCTCCCTCTTATTTTCGGAAAATGAAATCGGTCTCAGACCAGCAGGTATCAGTTGTCCGTGCCTGCCAAAATGAAACATAGGTATCGGCTCTGGGTATGAAATCCTATAAACTTTCCTCCACGACTTTTGTACACCATACTCTTTCATAATCCACACACTATAATGGTGATCTTCTGAACAATAATTATTAACCTGACTTAAGCATCCATCTAAGACTCCGATCGTCAACCAACGTGTCTTCTCTTTAAGTTCAGGCTGTGGCACCGAATAATAACTTTCATCCGTAAGATTAAAGGAAACTATTTTGTCAGGCACGTTTTTCTCCGGGATTTCACTGGCAAGAAAATGAAGGGCACCATTCAAGGGAATGCCAAACATGTGAAGCCTGAAGAGACAATAAGGAACATCAGCAACCTTCTTCCAAGTATTAGTGCTCAAGCTATAAACCCTTGCATCACATTGGAAAAAGTCCCTCGAGTCCTCAGATGATTGAGCAATCCGTAAAACCTTATAGTCGTCCGTAGCACTATCATATCCAAAACCAAAATATAGCATATAAATGAAACCAACATTTCCTTGAAAGGGTGTCCACGGGAGTATGTTTGATATACGGGTAGTAGGATTGTACAAAGCAAAGCGTGTATTACACCTCCCTAGCTCACAAAGGCAGAGTAAACCATGAGATGAGCCGACGACAACAGAACCTTCATCATGAGGATATAAGAGAGGGTGACCCAAGAGCGTCTCCCGTTGAAAAGAATCAAAATCAGCAGCGTGAAGAACATTAGGGTAACGACTATAGACAAGGCGCGGCTTAAAGCCAAGTCTGTGGAACTGATAGCGGTGCAGCTTAACGAAACAAGGGTCGACAATTAAAGCATACCAAGAACGAGATACAGACTTGCAAACAAGAAGATGCTTAACAGAAAGGCGAGAAAGAATGTCAGCGATAATGTCGGTTGGAAGCGACTCCATGTCTGCCATAAACATCCAAACCAAGTAATTGGAACAAATCAGATAATTCTACAATAGAATTGAATTGAATTCACGAATAACAGACAACTTAATGCGATGTTCCTCAATTTATCCACAAATTAAATAATTAATTAATTAATTAATTAATAAGAAAGGGTAAAGTTTTCACGATTCAATTATAGAGAGACCTAAAGTGTAAAAAGGGCATTCAAATGAAATGAAAATGAAAATGGGGGAATAAAAGATGCGTGGAAGTGGGAGAAACCAAATTAGCTTACGTTTCTGAGTATCAACTCAACCAAGATTTGTCCCAAACCTCACTCACATTTTATCGACGATTTGATTTGATTTGATTTGATTTGATGTAATATGTAATTAGTTTGAGTTTTTATTTTATCTTTAATTACGAGTATAAAATCAAATGATCAAGAATCAATCAAGATATATATAGTGTAAGTCTCCCTTAAAACGGATCAACGGCTGAAGAACTTAAACAGAAGACACGTTATATTAATTTTGATGGATGCTTAAGTCAGGTTAATAATTATTTGTTTAATATGTTACCATTTTTCTCTTTGCCCAAATAGTAATTTTGACCCTAGTATTCAAGTTGATCATTTTTGTTCCCTAATTACTTTTAATTAAACATTATATTTCATTAAAATCAAAACTTATCTAAACATTACTTAACCTAAATTACTACAACTTGTCCTCATATTTCACAAGTGTAAAAATCAACCCTAAACCCTCCTAAATCAGCCGAGCTCTCCGCTCCATTTTTTCCCTTTGTTTTTCTTCCATTTTATTACAAAAACCTCTAAATTAAAACACTAAATATTATTCTAATAACCTCTAGTATTTCCTTAGCTATTTAGTGGGTTTTGAAGCTTACTTTTTACGGGTTTATTTGAAGGTGAAGACAGGTATACGGGTGAAGAACTTGGCCTAGATAATATTATCGATCCGGATAACCACTAGCTTACCGAATCAAGGTGACTAGTTATATCTCATTTTAACCTCTTTTGTAAATTAATTTGATTTTTATTATGATTTTATAAGTATGATTTTTATGTTTAAAATATGTTAAACATCATTTATGTGTATTTGTATGTTATGTGAAGTATAATAAAATGATAATAAATAAGTAATATTGATAATAGTTAAATTGTAGTAATATGATAATATGTTTAATTGAATTAGTTTTGAGCATTTTAGATTATTGTTCTTATGATTTTTATGTTTATATATGTTTTGGTTATGTAGTAATCATATATAAAAATTATGTTAAATATTAACAATGAGTTTTAAGTGAATAAAAATCGAAAACGAATTTATGTGTGTGTTAGTGATGCTCACGGCATTCCCCTATTTTTTTTTATTTTTTTTTATAAATTTTCACTTTTAATTTTTGTAAATAATATGTTAGATTAAGTAGGGTTAAAATGAATGTTATCATGTTAAAAAATTAATTTAGAAAAATAAATTATAAGTTGTTAAATTGCAAATTGTGTTCTTAACTTTGTTGTTGATGTTCTTGGTGTTCTTAAGTTCCTTCATGTGTGTTCATCATTTTTGCTCACTTTGATTTTGTCTTAGTTTATGTTTGTTATTAATTTTTGTTTTTGTTTAAGTATTAGTTTATAATATGCTAATAACATCACTTAAATCAACTTACATATTTAGAAAAACTTTTAGAAAATTTAACTTTATATTTTAGCTCAAAATTTTAGTTAAATGAAATTTTTAGTAAAATTTCATTTTAGTTAAAATCGTTTTAGCATAATTAGAATAATTAAAATATAAAGACTTTAAGCTAAAAACCGATAAAAATCGAAAAACAAAATTTAGAACACCACACTACATGCTCACGGCATTCATGCCATTTTTGGGTCAAAATTGTATTTTTATCACTTTTTAGTTTATTGTTAAAATAATTTAATTAGTAGTTAATAAGTTGAATTAAGAATTTAAAAAGAAATAAAAAAAAATTATAATACATATACATACAACACAATGAAAATATCACTAAGTCACTAAAGTTTAATAGTTAGTAGAATTGAATTTGGGTATAAATCGATTTCGTTATAAAAGAAATATAATAGACCGATTAAAAAGTGTTAACCGTTATAAAAATGAATTAAATCGTGTGCTACTACCTTTGCAAATTGGATTGTTGGACTTGAACATACGGACTAAATGAATCATCCACGATACTATTATTTTAAAAGTGAAAATCGCTAAATTTAGTAAATAGACGACTAAATTTAACAAAGTCTCAGTTTAAAATAAATATCGATTATCACTTTTTACAAACCGAACTTAACGACTTTAAAACTATATTTTCAAACTTAGTGACTAAGTTAGGATTTGAATAGTGACCGATGTGAATAGTGACTGAGATGAATAGTGACTGCGATGAATGGTGACAAGTGAATAGTGATTGATGAATAATGACCTAGATGAATAGTGTCGATGAATAGTAAATCGGGACGAAACTTGTTAAGCAAGTAACGTCCCAAAATTTTAAGACGGTGAATAGTACCCGGGACGAAACTTGTTGAACAAGTAATGTCCCAAAACCTATTTTAATGAAATTTGAGATAACTTGTTGAACAAGTTATCTTTTCAAATCCCGAGACGTGAATAGTGAAAAATTTACGAAACTCGAAAAACAAGTTACGTCTCAAAATTCAAAGATATTTCAAATTTCAAAATTTGAAATATTGTCAATAATTGAAAATTTACTAAGTATAAAAAAATTGAAAATGAATAAGTAAATGACTTAAGGTGTTTTGAAAAATACTTAAATAAAATTGGACATACTAATAAACGTATTAATATAGAAACTTAAAAACGTTAATAATTAACAACACTTCAAATAATAAACGAACGTGTTATGTGATCATATGAAACCAAATAAAATATTTAAACGTGTGACGATGAGACTAGGAGAGTCTAGTAGCATGTGATATAAAATATCAAATAAATAATAAATTTTGAGTAAGTTAAATAACGGGTCAAAAGCTTGAGCCTCGGATATGAAAACGTCAATCGTGAGTGAAGTGTGGTTAAGATAGTCTTGATACGGATACCACTATCTCGGTCTCTGACGCTGGTCATCCCGGTTAGTGTGGTTGAGCCGGCAGCATTATTGCTTAACATCCTGCTCATGCCTTTGTGCCTTAAGTCGCAATGCCTAAGCCGTACAAGATAATGAATATGCCAGCTCTTTTGGGTCGGTCTCTATTTAGGATATAGTCGTTTTATTCAGAGTTAAGGTGCTCTATAAATAGCATAGCCTACTTTTAACGAGAATACTCATATATGCATATTAGACTTAGGTGTAATTCACCTTATTTCGCTAGGGGTATCAAGGCACCCGCGGCCTTATGGATTTAGGTCTTGTATGCGGTTCTGTCTCCTTGCCGCGTTTCGTTCTTAGTGGGCGCGACGCTAGCATTCGCTCTTGCCACATGTAAAGATCACTTGACGGGATTGTATCTGAAGTTCGAATCATTTCGAACACTAGAAGATGAGATGCAAGTACTATAGTATTCGGCGTGGTTTACGAGTCGAGTAAGCCGTTGCACTATGGTAGTGAGATGCAAGCGACTAGAGTACAATGGCCTACTCAGTGGTCAGGCTCGTAAGCAGTATGTGTTGTTTGATTAAATGAGAACGAGTGTGTACCATCTTTGAAAATTAAAGACCACAAAAATTTCTGAAGTGAATCGAGTCTGCATGATGAGAATAATACAATATGTACGTTTGTTTACGATCTGATATCGCTTTGTAATCCTTTTGAATTGCTGTGACACTATTATCTGTTATTTGCTTTTATAACTGATATCATGCCTATATGATTTATCGCTTTAAATCGCATGCTTATTATGACTTATATGTCTTTATATGCTATATGTAATAAGCATGTTTATCGTTTTATCATACTGTTATAGTTATAAAGCGATAGTAATAAACCAAAGTAATTGAAATCGAGGGTAAGTATGAGCATAGCTAGTCACTGTCCGCTCAGCGGGCATCCCCCAAACAGTTTATTGTGCAGGAAAAGCGTGGACCGGATGCTTGGATTTTGGGACGGGACCAACTTATATTTATTGCTTTACCTTAGTTTGTTTTCGAGAGAGATGTAATATATACAACGCTACTCTTTTAAATTTTCGTATTTAGAGTTGTTTTATTCAACTCTTGGAAGATGTTGTAACATTTGGGTTTTATGTATAATTAATGACTCTGGTTTAAGACTTAATTAATTTCCGCCTTAGTAATTAAAGTCGACTAAAAACCAGGTTGTTACATATGTAGCTGTTACGTTTCCTGCTACTAGTCCGGTGTACCATGCTGCTTTTCTTGGCAAATACAGTGTCGAAATTCCTTTCCTTACTCGTGCTCAGACAAACTGCTCGCAGTATTCTTCGATCTTTCAAAAAAAAAATGCAGCTCCAACATTTCACTATTTATCAATGACAAAAAGTTAGAGTCATCCAATCATTTGTTTAAGAGCGAAATTCGACATTTTATTAAACTTAAAATACTTTTTAACCCAATCCTTTATAACAATTACATTTCTAGGATTGTTGTTTATTCAATTTTCATGTATTAAAAAAACTGTAATATTTTTTTTATCTTTAAAAATTCAGCTAATTTATTTTTTCCACAAAGACTTATGGAATACATTTTAATACCCATTTAGGGTAAAATTAAAATGTAATATTATGTGATGATAGTTATCAATTTATACTCATTCCCAAAAAAAAAAAGGTAAACAATAATCGAATTAGAGAGTTTGTGTCATGATTCTAAGCATGTACGAAAATCATCATTATCATAATCAATAAAAACAAAAATCAATGAGTAATACGTAGAGTTAGCAAACATAATAGATCCAAATTCGAAAAATTTGAATGTGTGGAACAACAACATCATTAACAAAATTAATCACTTGATAGTAGGTTTTAACATCATCAAATCATCATCCACATGACAATAATCATAAGCAGATCACAAATAAAGTGGGAAGGGAGAAGAAGTAGACCTGAGTAATTGCAAGTACGCCTATCACACTATTCAATCCGATACACTTGGGTAAACTCGCTTAAAATCGAAACACGTCAAACTTGCAGTAGGAGTGCCGCTGTGGATTATCAGGGTTTACAACTACATGATAACCAGAAGCTCATTTTCGAGAATAATAAGCAACTTGTATCTCATAAAAGCCTACAGTTTATGGTTCAAGGCATATCAACGATTACAACAGGTTACACATATATACCTAAATCATACAGAGTATATTACAGTCATTGTAATACTGTTATACCCACACCTTCAATTATTACGCAGCTTGTTAATAATAATTTTCCCATCAGTCGATAATGCTTCAACACAACTGACAATTGGTAAACATAACATAAAATAATACAGCCAAATAAACAAGAAATGTAAAGTAAATAAATCAAAGTCCTCAAAGATTGATTGTATAGTTCTCTAAAAACTCGTTAAATTTGCAAACTAATCACGAAATAGTTCAAAAAGTGGATAAAAAAGAAAGCAAAGTTTGAAAAGGAGAAATACAAACCACATCACCAAAGATTCAAGAATAGATAAGATCACTATTTTCATCCTGGAGAATTTGTTTAAATAAAATTATGGTGATTAACCTCAAATGAAAACACTTCAACACAGGGAGGAGGATTGAGGGTTTATGAAGAATTGAAAAACCCTTACCTTATTCCTTTGGAACTGGGCTTATCTTCATTTAATTGAAAAAATTAAACCTTCCAGGACGCGGGTTGTGAAGAAGGGAACGCAATATGAGATGAAATAATGGTAGAATGATCAAATTTTATTTTAAGAGAGAGGAAGGTGAAAGCCTACTTGAGAGTTTTCCGCTATCTTTTGTCTGCAAATGTTAATTGATTGAAAAACTAATTGATTTGGGAGTTTAAAAGTAATTGCTAAATAATTGAATGATGACTTTTCAACTTCACTGAGTAAAGACAGACGTTATGTTCGTAGTGAAAGGTTGTTTTTGATGAGGTGGCATCCAAAAATGACATGGAAGGAGAAGAAGCTAATTTTGATGGTATTTTCATTGTTTTTTGAGTGTCATTGTTTGGAGATTCTCTTTTAATATTATATATAAATATATAAATATAGATATCTCAAACTCTACCATCTCCCTCATCCCCTCAAAACCACGATCAAAAGAACTCCCTCTAACACACACCCCCCTTAACCGTGAAACACCAACTCACGGCACCCATCCCGGGTCTTTCCCATTCGGTCTCCGTTTCGCCCGATTTTAGTTGCATTTTCTCCCTTTTTCTTTCTACCTTCTCATACAAGTTTCAAATCAAGGTATGGTCTTTAGCTAACCCAAGTTAGTGGCTTTCGTTTTAGGGTTAAGTTGAGTTAGATTTAAATTGATTTGATAGTTCTTCTTTTAGTCAAATAAGTAATTGTGAGTGTTTTTGGGTGTATTTTGTACGTTATAGAAGGAGATTTTGTGGAGAAGCTCTTGTGAGACGGTGTCATCTTATCAAGAATCAAGCTTTTTCTTCTTCTAAGGTAAGGATAATCCTTACTTAGCTTGGGGGTGTGTGTGTGTGTGTGTGTTGTGTGTAGTTTGTGCAATGTGTGTGTGTGTGTGTGTGTGTGTGTGATTGTTTTAAGTTGTGATTGTGTGTGATGACTCAAGTTGTGGACTGCACCACCATCCTCGATCTGCAACCAATACCTACAAGCCAGCAATGGCCGCTAAACCGCCACCATGAACTCGTGCCACCACCATCTTGAAGCGAAACCACCACCATGATAACACTGGCCTGCCTAAACTGGTCGACTGAAGTCGCCGCCATCCCCACCACCGTGGACCACCCTTTTACAAATTGCATAAACCCAGACCAAAATTCATCATCAAGATTAAATGTTACGGTAAATTAGTGTAAAGATAAAAACTTTATAGAACACTGAAGTAGATAATTGAGTAAAAAATAAGAGCTCATAAAAATCATTTCTTTACCTTAATTTCTGAAATACATTGCCAATTAGTGCATTACAACAACTTATTAACAATAAATGGAGGAGAATTTTTTGTGGAAGATAAATGAAATGAAGATAAACTGTAAAATTAACGGATTGATATTAGATAATTTAAGGCAAAATTACAAAAAACTATCTTATAAAACCTACTGTTTGCAAATAACTATCTTATATAATTTTTTCTTTTGTAAATAACTACCTTATAACGTCTTTTTTATTCATAATGATACCACTTTGCTTGAAACTTCCATTTAACCCCAAAAAACATGTTCTATGACTATTTTGTTACTCATTATTTGGTTTCCCAACACAACAGAGATGTTTAGTAAGAGTGAAATAAGTATTATTAATGTAAATTGGTCAGAAATTTGGAATTTTTGGACCATTTTCCGTAGTTTTGGTAGTGATATGAATAACATTTGTTGTATAAAAATGCAATATAAGGGTGTGCTCTAGTGGTTAAAACATGGGTGAAAATCACATGGATCTCAGGTTCGATTCCCTCCAAGAGCAATTTTGTGGGGAATGTTCGAAACTTGAGCCTATGCCTAATAGATCATGAGCCTATCGCCCTGGTAAAAAGGGTGGCTGACCTGGTGTGCATGGTTTGCAGGCTATCATGCCTTCTGGGGTTTACCAGTCTTGCACTGAGGTAATTGATCATGGGTTCCCCACGTTATAAAAAAAATAAAAAAATGCAATATAAGGTAGTTATTTGCAAAAAAAAGTTAGTTTTATAAAGTAATTTTGCCTAATTTTAATTTAGGGTTGAATATATTGAGTCGGGAAAAAGAGAGAATTCAAGTTTATTCAAGGACAATCAGTGGCGGACCTTGAGAAAATTATATAGGTGGGCCGGCCAAATAAGTGACGGGATATATATAAATTTTTTTTTAATGAGAGCCAAAATAGTAATATTGTACAATATAAAAGAAAATAAATTCAAACTTATTGGTATCACTCACCACTTTAGTTTTAAGGTCTTATACTTTTTGGCTTAAGCGAGAACAATAAGCCAAAATTATAGATGACTATATGACAATTTTATAACAATAGTATCTTGACAAAATTAATTAAAAATCTTTGTTATCTTCATATTATGTTTTAAAATTTGATTGTAGAATTAATAGTCCTAAAGATCACAAATTTCATATGAGAAGGTCTTCAAAAATGTATAATACGGTAAAATAATTTCTTTAAGATTAAAAAAATCCTATTTAAAGCTAGAAGGAATTTAAAAAGAAAAACCAACTAAAAAAATTCCCCAATTAAAGCGAAAAAAAAAAACCAAAAAGTAGATAATACAGCGACTTGAACCCGCAACCCCTGTTACATAAAAGCCGAACAAGTACCACTATGCTACCAAAGTACTATTGGTAATTAACAACAACAAAATATATTTATGGATTTTTTGTCATATAGTACCTTTTATTTAGGGTAATTTATGAGATAGTAACTTTTATTTTATTTTTTGTTTTATAGTACCTTTTATTTCTTATTTTTGTTAAAAAAATACCAAATAACGGAATCTGGCGACTAAAGTCAACTTTCCGATGGTTGACCTTTATTTTTCTTCTTTATTTTTTTCTTTTATTTGTTATATACTTATGTCATACCTTCAATTTATTTCTTTTTGTTAACATAAACATAATTTGTTAGTTTCCTTCCACCATCATAATAAACATATTGAGAAAACATCATTAAACTAACATTTGTTCTTATTCTTCAATTTAAACATCTTTTACATCCTTCAAATTAACCAACTTCGAATTTCGATTTTGACATGGTCAATTTGAGATTTCGAATTTCAATATTTTTTTTTTTCTTCTTCAATTTTAACCTACTATTTCACTAGTCACTACTTCCTTCAATTTCAACTCTTTATCCTTATTTGAAATATTTTCATAGTACTCTTGACAACTTTAATTTTGAGTATCTATATAATCTATCTATATTTAAAGGAAAACTAGTTCTGCGACCCGTGATATCACGGGTTTGTAGTTTTGGTTTATGTTGTTTGCGCTTTAGGGTTGGCTGTTTTGGTTAGTTTATTATATAAGCCATTGTGATCGGTATTCATTACTGGTGAATTGTGATGTCCTTTTTCAGCTTTTAATTTACACCCAATGTTAAATTAGTCAAAAAGAAAGACGAAAAGGGTGCGAGAAGTATATTGACTTCAAACACTGACCAAATACACCACTAAGCAAAACAAATGAATTATTGACTTCATCACCTAAACGCAACGTTTAATAATGTCACATAAACTATACATTAATATCTTTTTGGAGTTGGAGTCTTGATTCGTAGTATTTCTTGTTCATTTGGTGTCGTCTCATGATGAGATTCCTATGTCGTTTGTTTTGTGTTTCCTTGTCCTCGTTCTTCTCTTTTTCAACGGATATTGTATGGCCATGAAACTTGGATGCAATTTTGAGATTTCCTCACCCTCTAGAACAATTGTGGACAATAATGTCTCGAGTATTGTCTCCTGTTTCGTCGCCGCCAACAATAAGGGCCACAAGTTCATTAGTGCTACAAAGGTTATATTGTCTCCTATCCCTTGCTCGACTACCAAGTACCAATAAGTCGAATTTGAACAGGTTGCTAGTTAGAGGGGTCTAGCCGCTCAAGTGCCATTGTACACACCTTGGCCAGAGTGTTATGTTCAAAAAGCATTTTTGACATCCCCTCCACAATCTCCGGGTCAAGCTCACTGTTTTCATTGGGATCGAGGGAGCTTATTCATTGTTGTCCTTTCATTTCCATGTCGTAGAAGTACAACTGTCAAAACCAAGGTTGTTTACAATCAAAAGGTAAAAATGACCCAATATTGTGGTGGTTCTGCCCACTTAATCGGAAACAATAAGGTGCAGAGCCTTTGGTTGATAGCATGGTCTACCTTGTTACCCACGGACGTTAAGGTGTAGATCGTGTTGTATGATCGAATCAATCTACTATATTCCACGGATCGTCTACCCCTATTAGGATCTATCAGCTCCTGTGGATACTCGGGAGGATCTTTTAGCAACAGAAGTCTCACTTTTTCCCTTTGACAACATATGGTAAACTACGGGAAGCCATTCTTTGAGAAACAATTGGTTCTTCTGACCACATGAAAGCGCTGCAATGTTCCAAGTCTCAGAGGGACCCCCAAATTCCAAACGGTGGTGTAAACCCCTGTGGAACCATGTTTGAATCATCGCACCAAGAGCGTGCTATCATTTGACAGAAACGAAGAATGATACTTACTTCCGGGTACCGTGCAGTTATTTGAGCCATTTGTCCTTCACTGGACTCGCACACCATTTCTACATATACCGGTGGACATACTACTATAGAAAGTCTGTATTTTATTGATGGCAAACCTATAACTATTGGGTAAAAGATCTAACCTGCAACCATTCTGGTTCTTGGTCAGAAGTTACGTCCACGCGTTGTTTAGAAGAATGAGATTCACAGCCATCGGCACAAATTTTGCAAGCACAAACATGTCTACCTATAAGACAACATATTCCACCGTAAGTTCACGATAAACATGGACCTGTATGAAACACATTAATTTAAGCCAACATATGAATTATTACAACCTGAGTCCACGACAATTTTTCTCATTCGTTGAGATTTAGTTGCATATAAATTTTCACCCACAATATTAGAATTTCCTCTTTTCAGATTTCTCTCTCTTTTTTTTTTTTTTTTTTTTTCATTCCTTGCTCCAGGCGTCCGCACAAATAAAGTTTCAGCAAGTTATTCCGCAGTTGTGCCGCTGGCATGTGTTGTGAGCAGTAACCAACAATTAGTTCACAAGGACTAATTCTCAAGATCACATTGATAGATGTCATAAATTGAGAAAGCATCCTCTAGTGACATCCAAAGGTCAGAAGTCAGTATTTCAGAAAGCGGACCTGTTTTACAGCCCGCCTTAGACGCACCCATGGTTTGAGATTTTCTGTCGGAAGATTCATTATTGAGGCATGCAAATAGTAACCACAGTGCGTAAAAAATTGATGCTGCTTGGAGTATAACTTTGTAAATGATAATGGTGAAAACCTAATTAATTAACTTATACTACTATGCAAAGTATCCAATTCATATTGAAGAATAAATTAAAAAATTACAGTATATAATTGAACTACCATTATCAGGAAGCAATCCCCGTTTTTGAGATTTTTTTCGTACAGCTACATTCACCGGCAGTTTTCCTGCCCTTCTGTAGTAGGTCAGCGATTTCTCCCTAATTTGAGCCATTTGGTAGTGCCGCATATGACGGCGGGACAATTAGTATGCACAAACTGACTGAAATCTGAATTTAAACACATTAGTATGAAAAAAATTTAAAATAATAACTCAAATTATTTTAAAAGCATAAACTACAATTGGACCTTTTTTCCATTGCCAATCAGCTTTTGCCTCGAGGTTTTCCAACCATTCCTCAATTGAAGTAGCCTTTTATATTTCCGTTCCCTGAGTATGGATCATCTTATTTGTCGGTTTAGCTTTGTGTGGTTGAATGTTTACAATTTGCCAGCCAATTAGAAATAGGAGCAATTCAATGACGACGTAGAATCGAAGTCACACAGAGTTTTCAGTACTGATTGAGTAAACCATTGAAAGACTTACCACTTACGGAGTAGTTAAGTAGGATTAATTGTGATGGTAACGGTTTAAACAGTAATGGTGAATTGAAGAGGGGTAATGAAGAGTTTCTTTAGTATTGAAGACACTAAGTTTGGCTTTTCTAACGGAAGAACCGTGAGTCCAAGAGGATGGGAAGATTATGTGTATTAGTGATTCTTACGTGTCATTTTCTTTGTGGTAAACATGCTGATGTGGCAGGCATACAAGTGAAGATTAGCGTGTAAATTATTTGTTAAGTAGCTACTAATCTTCCTTTTTAATCTATTATATAGATATAGATATAGACTTTGCCTCCCCAACAATGCTAAACTGAACCCACAAACAGCTTTTCCTCCTGCCACGTAATCTAAACTCCAAATACCTGTAGCCACGTCACCTTGGAGAAATGCTCATGCGTTCAATGCTCCCGGAAGCTGGAGAGACAATTATTCAATAGTCCAACAATCAATTCTTGATTCCCAATTAAATTCAACTTTTGCAATTTGATGGTCGATGGTACCTTCATCTTCTTCACTCAACATTATCCTTAATTTCCCCTTTCAATTTCATATAAATTTAATTGTTTTTTCATTCGATTTTTCGTCTGTCATATTATATTATATTTTTTAATCATCATGATGTTTATGTTGATTTTCTCATTGATTTTCCATCTGGGATTTTATTTTCTGATTTTCGTTTCTAATTGTTTTATAAGATTTCTAGAAATTGAACAAGTTGGAAGTGCTTTACTTTTGACGAATTTGATTTATATAAAAACACATCTTTCACATAAAAACACACAAATATAAGTAAAAAAGGATTAAAGGTCAAAATTAGCAGCAGAAATATGAAGAAAGATTCAATCTTTTGTGATGAAAATTGAAAAGGGTTTGACAATGCAGAGAGTTAGCAGAGGAAGAAATGCAAAATTGGAGGGAAATTTGAGGAGAGCTTGTCACCAGATGTTGCCAATATGTATTTATTTTAGTCTCCAAAATTTCTAAATGTTCATGTATTGTACGTAATGCACTAAGACTACTTGACTCTTTTGAGAATTGTAAATAGAGGTAGCCATTCGTGCGGGCCGTCCTGCTCATAGTGGCTCTACCGGCACGGTTTAACCCGTCCAAGTTACGCGCCATGCCCATCTGTGACCGCGATGACTGTGTGTTTTTATGTGAAAGATGTGTTTTTGTAAATGTCGGTTATTTTGTTTTGTAGGCTTGGCACAGTCATCGCGGTCACGCCTCTGTGTTACTCTCAATCACAGTACAACGTTGATGAGTCGTATTTAGTATAGGCTAGTAGTGGAGTTTTAGGCTTGAATTAGAGCATTTTCGTGTGATTAAGTGAAGATATGTTGACTTATGTTGGATTGGATGTTATCGTGGATTTGTGGCGTTTTATCGTGTTTTGAAGTTGGCTACGATGGTCACATGACGCGCGGAGATACAAGAGAAGCTACGGAGGAAATATTGCAGAAGAGTCAGCATCCGCGACCACCGCTCGCACACAGGTCGCAGACAAGGAAGACAAGCAGCAGAAACGGCAGAAGCCATGTCCGCGAGATGTCCGCGAGCTGTCCGCGAGATGTCCGCGAGATGACCGCGAGCTGCCCGCGACTGGTCCGCGAGGACTATGTTTCCAAATCTCGTTTTTTTTCTTTTTCCGGATTTTATTATTTTGTTTTAAGAAACTTATTTTCCTATTTAACCTAGGACGAAAACCTAGTTGTTTCATCATCTTTTTCATTATTATCATCATTAGTTTTAGATCTAGTTTGAGATTTGTTTCAAGTTTTTGGAGAATTCAAGATTGAACTTTGGAAGAATTTTGTAACCGTCGGTCATGAGTAGCTAATTTCTTCTTCTCAATTCAAGTGATTGAAACGGTTCGACTTTAATTGTGAGTTTGAAAGTTCTTATCTTTATTCTTGATTATTGATTATTGCTCTGTTTTTATTATTATTTGCGTGATTGATTTATGATTGCTAGGTGGCCAACTAGTTTTCTGATTAATTGCGTAATTGTTAGTTTTGTTAATTGAACGGGATACGTTGATTAGCTTAACACTAGTAACAACTAGGTTTAATTGTTGAACGGGATACGTTGATTTTTATTCCTAGGAGTGATTTTCATAACATCTAAAGTACAACTGGATTGTATGTGCTATTTGTTCCTTATCGATTCTCTTGTCATTAAGGCTGCTAACTGATTAAATCTTGGACGGGATACGTTGAGGTTGTCTTTTGGTTAGGGTTAGTTAAGAACGGGATACGTTTTAATTAACTAAACTTACGGAGAATTAGAATTATATGATTCACGATAAGGTAGTCAAGAGTATAAGTTTGAACCGGATAACTATGATCAATTGTCTTTGAACCGTGGATATTAACTTGAGTTGAGACCTTAAATCTCTTATATTTCATCCTTATATTCAGTTTTCTTGCTTTATTATTAGATTTCGTTTAGCTTAATCATTCTACAAAATCCCCCCCCTTTTAGTTACTTGTTACTTTGTTACTCTGTTTTGCATTATAACTACGCTTAGCTTTGATTCAGTTAGCATTTTTCCCTGTGGTTCGACCCCTTACTTCCGCTTTACTATTTGTTTAGTTTTAGGATTTAAGAGTTATAAATTGTTAATTTGCGGCATACGACTTAGGACCGTCAAATTTTGGCGCCGTTGCCGGGGATTTTTAGGCATTGATTGTTTTCATTGTTTTAGTGTAGGTGTATGCATAATACTCGTTCTACTAACCTGAACCTCGAGCTTTTTTGACTCAGAGATTGAAAGAACACTTTTCAGGTCTAGGAGGAACGCAAGTGGTCAAGTAGTCGTCGTGCAAGATCCTGAGGTGGACATACCTGAATACGCATCGGATATTTCGGATATTTCAGACGAAAGCGACGAGATGGCCGCTCAAACGATTAAGGAACTTACAGCTCCGGACCTTCGACAACAACCATTATGCATCACAATCCCACCTCTTGCGGCGGGTGTGAACTTTGAGTTGAAGTCCGGGCTCATACATCTTTTGCCCGCATTCCATGGGTTGAACGGCGAGGATCCGAACAAGCATCTGTCGGATTTTCATATTGTCTGTTCCAAAGATGAAACTCGCTGGAGTTACCGATGAGCAATCAAGCTCGTGGCTTTCCGCTCACTGAAGGACGCTGCGAGGGATTGGCTCTATTATTTACCCACGGGTAGCATTGACACGTGGATAAAGATGAAAAGGGCGTTTCTAGAGAAGTACTTTCCCGTCTCTCGTTCCTCACAGTTGAAGAAAGAGATAAGCAACGCCGAACAACGAGACGGTGAAAGTATGTACGAGTATTGGGAACGTTTCAAGAAGCTATGTGGTACCTGTCCTTATCACGGGTACGAGGATCATGATTTAGTCATGTATTTCACGGGTGGTTTAAGCAAGGACGACGCTCGAATGCTTTACGCGGCTAGTGGAGGAGGTATTGCTAATAAAAACCCGAATGATGCGATAGCGATGATCACAGAGCTTGCTGAGAGCTCAAGAGACTTTGACAGGAAGACCCCACGACGAGGGGTCAATGCAGTTGGCTCAAGTAACGCTTTACTAGAGGAGAAGGTTGATAGCTTGGCATCTTTAGTCAAGGACTTGGTCGTAGGTAAGAAATCGGTGATGGTTTGTGGCATTTGCTCTTCTGAGTCGCACTATAGTGAGAATTGCCCACAAATGGGGGAGGAATCACCTTATGAAGAGGTGAATGCTGCGGGTTATATGGAGCCGGGACAAAGGAAGTGGGACCCTTATTCCAATACTTTCAATGCGGGATGGAGGGCTAATCCGGCCTTTAGATGGGTAAATACTCAAGGAAACCCCTCTCACAATCAAGGGAACCCATCATATGCTCAAGGGAACCAAGCCGGTCCACCACGAGGACAATTTATACCTCGTCCTCAACACCCACCTCCACACTCACAAGCTCCACCGCAACCTAATCCGAGTTCATCTATGTCCACCGAGGACATGATCCGTGCCTTAACTATGAGCGTTACACAAAACCAACAGGAGACTAAGAATAGCATCCGGAGTCTTGAGACTCAAATGAGTCAAATGGCTACTGCTATTAGCCGGTTGGAAGCTAGAGATTCGACTGTGTTGCCTAGTCAAACGGTGACAAACCCGAAAAATGTGAGTGCCGTGTCTTTGAGAAATGGAAGGCAATTGGAAGAGGTAGAGAAAGTCAAGAGGAAGCCCAAGGAGGCCAAGATCAATGAGGAGGAAGAAGAGTTAGTGATCGTAGAAGGTGACCAAGCTACATTGAGCAAGGAGACGAGCCTGCCTTTCACCTTCACGTCTGCCGAGATGGAGGTACCTTTTCCCGATGCACTAAGGAGGAAGCATCACTTCGAGCACGACAAGGATATCTACGAGGTATTTCAAAAGTGCGAGGTAAACATTCCTCTTCTAAATCTTCTTAAGAGTATTCCTAAGTATGCTAAGTTTTTGAAAGAACTTTGTACGATTAAGAGGAATAACAAGCTAAAAGGGGCTAAGAAGGTAAAAGTGAGTGAACATGTGTCTGCTGTTTTTCAAAGAAAACTTCCTCCAAAATGTAATGATCCGGGCATGTTTACTATTCCTTGTACTATCGGTGAAACTAAATTTGATAGAGCTATGTTAGATTTAGGTGCGTCGATAAATGTGCTTCCTTACTCTTTGTATCAATCTATGAAACTAGGACCTTTGCATGCTACTAGTGTTATTATTCAACTTGCGGATAGGTCTAATGTGTATCCTAAAGGAGTTGTTGAGGATGTCCTAGTTTTGGTTGATGGCTTGATATTTCTCTTTGATTTTTATGTGTTTGATATGGAGCATGACTCTCATGCGGCCCCGATCCTTCTAGGTAGACCGTTTTTGAAAACTGCAAGTACAAAAATTGATGTGTCTACAGGTTCTTTGACTATGGAGTCTAATGGTCACGTGGTTAGCTTTAGTATTTATGATGCTATGAAGTATCCTGTTGACCATCATGCTGTGAATTTTGTTGATATCACTGACCCTCTTACGCAAGATTGTTTCAATCTTAGCGGGTGTGACGAGTTGCAGGTCGCTTTGGACAATAGTCTTGATGGGAAGGAGGTAGAATATCTTTGTTTCTACTAACTTGCGAGGAAGTTGTGGTGGTGAGCGATTATGGGAGACCTCTATATGTTTCTCCACCATTGCCACTAACCCTTCCTACAGAGACATTATTACCATACATTTGTGCCAGGCAGCACTGTAGTTGAGCTCAAGGCTCTGCACGAGCACTTGAAGTACATGTTCCTTGGTGAGGGAGACACTCTTCCCGTCATTATCTCCAGTAAGCTCACCGAGGAACAGGAGAAGCGATTGAAAGACGTTCTTGTGGAGAACAAGCTAGCTATTGGATGGACTATAGCCGACATCAAGGGCATAAGTCCAAGCACATGTATGCACCGGATCCTTCTTGAGGAGAATGCTAAGCCGGTGAGACAACCACAACGTCGACTGAATCCACCTATGATGGAGGTGGTGAAGAAGGAGGTTCTTAAGTTACTTCAAGTAGGTATGATCTATCCTATCTCGGATAGTCAATGGGTAAGCCCTACCCAAGTGGTTCCTAAGAAGTCCGGAGTGACAGTGGTTGAGAATAACAAAGGTGAGCTTGTGCCTACTAGAGTGCAGAATGGATGGCGAGTTTGTATCGATTATCGCCGTTTGAACACGGTAACCCGGAAAGATCATTTTCCCCTTCCCTTTATCGATCAAATGCTTGAAAGACTTGCAGGTAAAGCTTACTATTGCTTCTTGGATGGCTATTCGGGCTACTTTCAAGTAGCCATTGCCCCTGAAGACCAAGAGAAGACCACGTTCACTTGTCCTTTTGGCACTTTTGCGTACCGACGCATGCCTTTCGGACTTTGTAATGCACCGGCCACCTTTCAAAGATGCATGATGAGCATCTTTTCTGAGTATGTTGAGCGCTTCATTGAAGTGTTCATGGATGATTTTACGGTGCATGGTGATTCTTTTGACAGATGTTTGCACCACTTATCTCTTGTCCTTAAACGTTGCATTGACACTAACCTTGTTTTGAATAGTGAAAAATGTCATTTTATGGTTGAACAGGGTATTGTTTTAGGACATGTGGTGTCATCTAGGGGTATTGAGGTGGATAAGGCAAAGATTGATACTATTTCATCTTTGCCCTATCCTACTAACGTCCGTGAAGTTCGATCTTTTCTTGGTCATGCAGGTTTTTACCGCAGGTTCATTAAAGACTTCTCCAAGATCGCTTCCCCTTTGTGCAAGTCATTGCAGAAGGATACGGACTTTCATCTTGACAAGGCTTGCAAGGAAGCCTTTGATGAATTGAAGAATCGGCTTACTTCGGCCCCGATCATTCAAGCTCCGGATTGGTCTCTTCCATTTGAGATTATGTGTGATGCAAGTGACTATGCATTGGGAGCTGTGTTGGGTCAACGAGTAGGGAGAGTCTCTCATGTCATTCACTACGCCTCGATGACGTTAAATGAGGCCCAACGGAACTATACCACTACCGAGAAAGAGCTTCTAGCGGTTGTCTTTGCGCTAGAGAAATTCCGATCATATTTGCTAGGTACGAAGGTTGTAGTCTTTTCCGATCATGCGGCGTTGCGATACTTGATGTCGAAAAAGGAAGCGAAGCCGAGGTTAATTCGTTGGATCTTGCTCTTGAGTGAATTTGACATTGAGGTGAAAGACAAGAAGGGTGCAGAGAACGTGGTTGCCGATCACTTGAGTAGGCTAGTGGATGTGGATGCTGCTCCTCACGCACATGTACCGGTTAGAGGCGAATTTCCTAACGAGACATTATGGGCTATTAAAGCCGTAGAGCCATGGTATGCTAACTTGGTGAATTTCCTTTGCTCGTCGAGATTTCCCTCTGGTTTTTCAAAGTCACAGAAAGATAAGCTCAAGAGTGATGCCAAGTATTATGTGTGGGATGAGCCTTACCTGTGGAAGCATTGTTCCGATCAAATCATTCGGAGATGTGTGCCCGAGAATGAGATGACTTCGATCCTTACTTTCTGTCATTCTCATGCTTGCGGAGGGCACTTTGGCGCAAAACGGACAGCGAGGAAAGTGTTGGATAGTGGCTTCTATTGGCCTACTTTATTTCGTGATGCTCATGGTTTTTGTCAAGTTTGTGATAATTGCCAACGAGTTGGTAATATTTCTCGTCGTCACGAGATGCCGCAGATCTACATGCTTAACTGTGAGATATTCGATGTTTGGGGAATTGACTTCATGGGTCCTTTCCCTAGTTCTTATGGGTATGAGTACATTCTGCTTGCCGTTGACTATGTGTCTAAGTGGGTCGAGGCGATCCCCACTAAGACCGATGATGCTAAGGTGGTTGCTAAGTTTATCAAAGCAAACATTTTTGCACGATTTGGAATGCCTAAGGTGATGATAAGCGATCGAGGAACCCATTTCGTGAATAAGACAATTGGTGCTTTGCTTAAGAAGTATCATGTAACTCAGAAAGTTTCGACCGCGTATCATCCTCAAACCAACGGTCAAGCCGAGGTGTCGAATAGAGAAGTGAAGTCCATTCTCGAGAAGACGGTGAACCCGGATCGCAAAGATTGGAGTGAACGACTTGATGACGCATTGTGGGCGTATCGCACGGCCTACAAAACTCCTATAGGTATGTCTCCTTATCGCTTAGTATTTGGGAAGTCATGTCATCTTCCGGTTGAGCTAGAGCATAAGGCATATTGGGCGATAAAGAGCTTCAATATGAACTTGAATGAAGCGGGAGTGCATCGGAAACTTCAGTTGCAAGAATTGGAGGAATTGAGGCTTGAGTCGTATGAGAATGCGGCTACTTACAAGGAAAGGACAAAGGCATGGCACGATAAAATGATTCTAAGGAAGGACTTTAAAGTTGGTCAAAAAGTCCTCTTATATCAATCTCGCCTACGTCTCTTCCCGGGTAAGTTGAAATCCAAGTGGGTCGGTCCTTTTGTTGTCGTCAATGTATACGCTCATGGCGCGGTTGAGATAAAAGAACCGGGTACTAGTAAGATCTTTAAAGTGAACGGGCACAGACTGAAGCCCTACTATGACGGTGAGGATATTGAAGCCGTGGAGCGCATGGAACTCTATGACCCAATTTACGAGGACTAAGCTCGTATCCTTTCGTCGAGCGAACGACGTTAAACAACAGCGCTGTCGGGGAGGCAACCCTTGATTTACTGTTCTCATTTACGCATTTTTAGTTTAGTTTCATTCCTCAATGGGTGCTCGTGACATTTTGTTCGTGTTTCAGGAATTCCAGCTCGAGGATAAATAAAACCCCGAGGCCCTTGTACTAAATAAAAAAAAAAGGGATATTTCCCACGGTACCCTCGAACTTTGGCAGATTACACATGGTACCCCATGTGTGAGGTTTGTTCACATGGTACCCCTAAACTTTGTAAATATGTGCCCAATATGCCCATTTTGTGAAGGAAAACTTGACGACATTAAGTTTAAAGAAAAATGCACCAATTATGAGTTTAGAGTACAATTAAAGCCACATTATTCCTCAATTAAATGCTATTATGTGTTGATTAATTAGTACAAATTTTGTTGATTAGAGTACAAATAATAGCATTTAATCGAGGAATAATGTGGGTCTAAATGTACCCTAAACTCATAATTGGTGCCTTCTTCCATAAAATTAACGTCGTCAAGTTTTCCGTCACAAAATGGGCATATTGGGCACATATTCACAAAGTTTAGGGGTACCATGTGAACAAACCTCACACATGGGGTACCATGTGTAATCTGCCAAAGTTCGAGGGTACCGTGGGAAATATCCCAAAAAAAAAAATAAAAAAAATAAAATAAAAAAAATAAAAAAAAGGTTCCGGCGAAATGACGGGCGGGCATGACAAGCCATGGGCAAGAAAGAATGAGGGTTTTATAACCCCTCCTTCCTCTTTCCCTTTTCATTCACAAAACCAAAAAAAAAAAAAAAAAAAAAAAAAAAAAAAACAGCAGAAAAAAAAAAAGAGCGAGAGAGAAGAGAAAGAAGGAGATCCCACCACCTGCACCTTCACCACCTGGTTTCCACCACCATTCGCCGGACTTCCTCTTTCCGGCCACCATCCCCGTTCCCATTCGCCGGAGCTCCGTTTGCAAAACCTAATTTTTGCAAAATTAGGGTTTTGTTACTCTAATTGATTTGGGATCGATTTTTTCTGGTTTTTGGGTCGATTTTGGGCGTTTTTCTCTCCTTCAAGTAAGTTTTCTTTGATTTCCCTTAAACTAATCACTTGGGTGGTTGATTTTGGGTTGATTTCGGTGTGGTTTCGGTGTACCCTAACCCTAATTTTGTGGTGCCCCATTCTCTTCGCTTTCACTCCTGGTTTTTGTCCTTTTTGAGGTCGGATTGAGTTTGTACTATGTTTAATGGAGTAGGGTTTACCTCATGTGGTTGAATTCTTGAATTGCGCCGATTCTTAAAGTGTTTTCGGGTGATGTGATGTTGGTTTTGATTGGTTTTGCTTAATTTTTGGGTTGTGTGGTTGAACTTATTACCAATACCCCCTTGCAAAGATTGTGGTTGATTTAGATTTTGGATTTGTGAGCCTCTGCGTCGATTCTAGTTCGATTTGGTTTGATTTGGGCACTTGCTAAGGGTGTTTGAGTACACTTGTCTTGGATTTTCAAGTTGTGTGGCTATTTGAGTATTTGTCCTGTGACTTTGCGATCTTGTGGTTGAAGCCTCTGGGAATTGTGGTTGGAATTTGATCATTGTATATTGAATTTTGAGTCGAATGGGTAAAACACGAGCTAAGAAAGCCGCTCCCAAGGATACTACGGCCGCGCCTAGGGCCTCGACATCCTCTTCCCGACCTCCTAAGCGGCCACGTGCCGCTAACGACTATATGGGCTGCAATTTGAACCCGGAGGAGCAAGTAATTTGGAAGCGACTTACCATGCCCAAGCGTGACATTCTTGTCACGAAATTCTTTCATAAGCCGACCTTGGTGAAGCTTGGCTTATTGGAGGCTGTGGAGGGCCTCCTTACGCGCGTAGGGCTCCCGCATTTTGTTGACAGACATGCTCCCACGTATCAGCGTCTTACTTTAGAGTTTCTCTCCACCTTACTCTCTCCTGTTGATGATAATCCTCAAGTCATTTCCTTTCGTCTGCTCAACCGGGAGTATAGGATGTCGTATGCGGCGTTAGCAGAAGTGTTTGGGGTCGAGTTCCGTGAGGATATGCTCGTTGGGGAGGAACTTGAGACACGGGAGCTGTATGCATTTTGGAGTACTATCACGGACCGACCCATTCAAACGGGCTCGGAGAAGCCCACTCGCCTCCCTCACCCCGGTCTTCGTTTGATTTACCGGGTCCTATCTATGGGATTTTTGGGGAAGGGTGAATCCACTCATATCCAGCGCGAGGGGCTGCAGTTGCTTTACGATATGAACCCCGAGGACCCTGCTCCTGTTGATTGGATATTCAAGTTTTTGAACAGTTGTGCGGAGACCCGCCGTGTAACGACAGGGAAGATTGCTTTAGGGGGAATGATCACCTTGATCGCTCTTAGTCAAGGTGTAATTTTGAGCGCCGAGGAGCCGGTTCCAGGGTCGACACAGCTCACTCTGCCTGTCTTGCGCACTATGCGCACTGTCGTCCCCACTACGAGGGGTGACGCTTATGTTTACCTGCTCGGGACCTCGGAAAAGGTCCCTTACCTTCGCCTTCCCCGCCCTGAGGGGCGGGCTATTCCGATTGGCCCCACGAAGCGTGCCTTATATATACCGCCGGACCCCCCTGAGCTGGTGCGCATTGCTACGGCTGCTGCTGCGTCGGATGATGATGATGAGGAAGAAGCTGCGGAAGAGGAGCAGGGCGCTCCTGAAGAGGGAGAGCCGAGTCAGTCTAGGGCCTCCACGAGTGACCAATACTGGAGGGCCACCATGGAGGATAACATGGAGGAGCTGCGTGACGAGATGGGTTTTATTCGGGATCAGACCCTTGAGGGGTTGGCGCTGCAACGCGCGGTTGGTGACATGTACGCGCAGCTGCATCCCGAGGTCTATAATCCTCCTCCTCAGGCTTTTTATGATGAGATTGCGCAGCGCAATCAAGCGAGAGACGCTCGTGCGGCGGAGCGTGTAAGTAGGTCCCGGAGTCGCTCATGCTTCAGCGCGTGCTTCGGGTCCCCTTCTACTTGATTCGGTATGATTTCTCTCCTCCTTTTCCTTTGTTTGTCCTAACTCACAATGAGGGCATTGCTCGATTTAAGCGTGGGGGAGGGAATTCATCCGTGTTGTATATATTTGTGTGCTTTTCCATTTGCTTTTGTTTATCTTTACCAAAAAAAAAAAAAAAAAAAAAAAAAAAAAAAACTGAAAAAAAAAAAAAAAACCAAAAAAAAAAAAAAAACGAATAAAGTGAATCCCGGCTAGGTGAAAACCCGAAAGGGCGCCTAGGCAAAATTGGGATATGTGGCCGAGGGCGGAGTGAAACCCACAAGGGTGGGCGCTCCGAGTAAAATGAAGAATCGAGTTGCGAGCCACGAGAGTTAGAGTGAGGTGAATAAAGCTAGAGTGAAACCCGCAAGGGCGGGCACTCTAGGCAAAATGAGAGATTTAGGAAAAAATGTTCTAATACTTCCAATTTTACCGGCGTGGCGACATAAGAAGGGTGACAAAGAAGGTCGGAAGGGTAGGTTAGTGGCTACGGTGAGAAGTAATCGCGGTGCACGGAGTCGAAGGCACCATCTCTTGCGATTGGGTTTTTGATTTGTTGTACGGAGTAGAGAAGGCTAGGTGCTCGCTTGTGTGGGTTGTATGCGGGTGTGACATGTGCTTCTTGTCACAGGAGAACATTAGTAGCACAAGCGAGTGGGCTAGGATGGAGAAATAAGGGGCGTAGCAGGGCTTTTGTCATCCTTTCTCACGTTTTGTCGTTGAATCGATGGGTATGCGTTTCCTAGATTTCGAGAATTTTTTTGTCCTTATTGCGAGTTGAGTGAAAATGGCTACTCCTCAAGCCATTCGAGGGAGTTGAAGGTTGGGTGTTGAATGCGACTTGTTTTGTTCTAGATAAGATCCACCACGTTCTTATTGAGCTAGTGTCGGTTAGGTTTGTATGGTGTCCGTAGAGCTTACTCGCGGACGAGCAAACGCTTAAGCGTGGGGGAGTTTGATGAGTCGTATTTAGTATAGGCTAGTAGTGGAGTTTTAGGCTTGAATTAGAGCATTTTCGTGTGATTAAGTGAAGATATGTTGACTTATGTTGGATTGGATGTTATCGTGGATTTGTGGCGTTTTATCGTGTTTTGAAGTTGGCTACGATGGTCACATGACGCGCGGAGATACAAGAGAAGCTACGGAGGAAATATTGCAGAAGAGTCAGCATCCGCGACCACCGCTCGCACACAGGTCGCAGACAAGGAAGACAAGCAGCAGAAACGGCAGAAGCCATGTCCGCGAGATGTCCGCGAGCTGTCCGCGAGATGTCCGCGAGATGACCGCGAGCTGCCCGCGACTGGTCCGCGAGGACTATGTTTCCAAATCTCGTTTTTTTTCTTTTTCCGGATTTTATTATTTTGTTTTAAGAAACTTATTTTCCTATTTAACCTAGGACGAAAACCTAGTTGTTTCATCATCTTTTTCATTATTATCATCATTAGTTTTAGATCTAGTTTGAGATTTGTTTCAAGTTTTTGGAGAATTCAAGATTGAACTTTGGAAGAATTTTGTAACCGTCGGTCATGAGTAGCTAATTTCTTCTTCTCAATTCAAGTGATTGAAACGGTTCGACTTTAATTGTGAGTTTGAAAGTTCTTATCTTTATTCTTGATTATTGATTATTGCTCTGTTTTTATTATTATTTGCGTGATTGATTTATGATTGCTAGGTGGCCAACTAGTTTTCTGATTAATTGCGTAATTGTTAGTTTTGTTAATTGAACGGGATACGTTGATTAGCTTAACACTAGTAACAACTAGGTTTAATTGTTGAACGGGATACGTTGATTTTTATTCCTAGGAGTGATTTTCATAACATCTAAAGTACAACTGGATTGTATGTGCTATTTGTTCCTTATCGATTCTCTTGTCATTAAGGCTGCTAACTGATTAAATCTTGGACGGGATACGTTGAGGTTGTCTTTTGGTTAGGGTTAGTTAAGAACGGGATACGTTTTAATTAACTAAACTTACGGAGAATTAGAATTATATGATTCACGATAAGGTAGTCAAGAGTATAAGTTTGAACCGGATAACTATGATCAATTGTCTTTGAACCGTGGATATTAACTTGAGTTGAGACCTTAAATCTCTTATATTTCATCCTTATATTCAGTTTTCTTGCTTTATTATTAGATTTCGTTTAGCTTAATCATTCTACAAAATCCCCCCCCCTTTTAGTTACTTGTTACTTTGTTACTCTGTTTTGCATTATAACTACGCTTAGCTTTGATTCAGTTAGCCTTTTTCCCTGTGGTTCGACCCCTTACTTCCGCTTTACTATTTGTTTAGTTTTAGGATTTAAGAGTTATAAATTGTTAATTTGCGGCATACGACTTAGGACCGTCAAACGTCCTCCATCATCATCCCTTAATCGCTACTTGAGATCAAATTCCAAGCGGCCATCGTCGTTCATTGTCTACGTACCTACTATTTTAGGTGATTTATAAGTTTCTTCTGTTGTTTGAATTTTTGGGTTAAGGTTATTTTGCCCCACCTCCCGAGTGTAAACGAAATTGTTATTGTTTTCCGTTGGTAATCACAATTTTTTTAGTAGTTGTGCTTACGTCAATATTTGGTTTTCGATCGTGTCGGTGTCATGGTCTTTTGTTAGTAGGAATTTCAATAGAGTTGCGCATGAGCTTGCACATCTGAGCTCGAAACAGGTTAGTAGGCAAGTGTGGCTGTTTTTTATCCAGCCACCTTATGAATCGTTTATGCCAGTATTTGGTTTTTTATCGTGTCGCAGTGCCCTGGTTTTTTATTGTGTCGCAGTGCTCTGGTTTTCTATTGTGTCGGTCTGCTACTTAGTGATGTTCTTCTACCATGTTGCTTCTGCATCAAAGTTAATGCGTTGCTGTTATTACATTAACTCCTATGTCACCCTCGTATCAACGAGTTATTGTTAATAACATTGTGATAAATGGTACTCCGCAGTAGTTTTAGATTTCTTCATAAATTACTTTATACTTTTTATTTTACAAGACAATATTGCTTACACATTTTCATTTGGTGACTTTACAGCGGCAATTAAGTATTTGTTGATTTCTCGGGCAGAGTATTTTCATTTTAATGAGGAGAAGTTGACCTCAGTTGCCGAGTTTCATGTGCTTCGTCTTCGTAGAAGGAATTCTTAATTGATTCGTATGTAAGTTTATCATGGTTTGTTGATTATCTGTTATTTAATGTGAATTGTTGATTGTTTGTGATTTAGTGTGAATCGTTAATAATGATTGAAAAGAGTTGCGTAAATTAATAGTTGTAATTTAATTTTAGTTGGTTTATGCATGAGTAAAGGACAACGAAAAGAAAGTGGGAAGACTGGAAGTAGTGCTTGGAATGGGCTCAACTTGTGTATGACATGCTTTGTTGCTTTCGTGGACCATTAGCTTTGTTGATGACCAACTTCAAGTATAGTAACTCATCGTCGTTGCATATATCATGTGGGTTGCATAAATATAGTTGTTGTTGTTGTCTTTTTTTTTTTTTTTTTTTTTTTTTTTTTTTTTTTTTTTTGCCATTAATTTCGTAATTAGAGAACTCTTGGTTATTTGATGATCAACTTAAACTATACATCAACTGATTTTCATTGCATATTTTTTATGACTGACGTAAGGTTGTGAAGCAAAAAATACGAGGTTTTTTTTTTTTTTGGTCACAAGTATATAATTTTCAAGCTCTTAGCTTTTGTATGTCTTTGTTCTCTTTAGCCTAACAAGCTAACACCGCTTGCAATTATCTGCGTTGGTGTGCATTTCAGACTACAACCCCTACATGCCACCTAGGCAGAAACTCACAAAGTCACTGCCACGTCTTTCATCGTAGATGAATTCGCACATAGAAAAATGCTGATTAACATGAACACAAATTCTCCTTCAAACTCCGTCGCAACACCTTATGTGTTTCTTTGCATTGAATTGTCTTTACAGATTAAAAGGCCGTAATAGGTAGAGTCTAAATCAATTGGTTATTTCGTGAAGAATCCCTTATTAATATATGCCCACATGTAAGTCCCACATCGGTTGTGGAGAGATGAAATGTCCACCTCATAAAGCCTAAGGGCTACTCCTCCTATTGCCAATTGGTTTTAGGATGGAACCCCTTGGGCCTATGAGGTGGGCTTTCTCTCTACCATTTGTGGGTGTGGCCCGGGCCCGTCTCTGATTTCACATGGTATCAGAGCCCATGGTTATATCCTGGGTCTCTTTGATATGAAACCGGGCCAATTATATGCCGCCGGATTTAATGGGTTACACGTTATCTCGTGTTTGTTAAAATCACCCGTCCGGTTTGGCTTTGTATGCCATGGAGAAGAATCCCACGATTGTTGGGCTCCAGTATAAGGCTTCTTAATGGGCTTACATGTGTGGGGGGAGTGTGAAGAATCCCTTATTAATATATGCCCACATGTAAGTCCCACATCGGTTGTGGAGAGATGAAATGTCCACCTCATAAAGCCTAAGGGCTACTCCTCCTATTGCCAATTGGTTTTTCACAAATTTATACGTTTAATTTTTAACTGTTCAATGATCTTTTCTGAAATGTAATCGATTTTCTTCTTCTAAAGATTATATATTGCATAAGTTTATATTGGTGATCAAATTTGTGAGTTTGCTTTAAATTGTTCAGTTATCAGCTAAACTTTTCAGCTATGATGTGTAAAATATGCATAATGTGGTGAAAAAATTAAAAAAATATTGAAATGCGGTTGTAATATTCAAGATGCTTCGCTTGTAACTTTTGGTTTTCTTTAAAACAACTTGATTTTGTTGGTGAAAACATTGCCTTGAAGTCTATTTGTTTAACTTTTAGTGTTAGATCTACTTCAATTGGCTAAATGACCTAAAAAATGCACCATACGTCTACAATGCTTTGTTTGTTTAGTGAACTGACTTTTGAATTTAACTAACATAGTCACAAGGTTCTCAAAGTATGTATTCTTTATGTAAAATATGAGCAACACCATTTGCTTAATACTTGTATGATAGAAAAAAAAAAAAAAAAGTGTGTGGATTATGAGATAGAACATGTATGAACTAAAAAAAAAAAAAAAAAAAAAAAAAAAAAAAAAAAAAAAAAAAAAATGCTCAAGATTGTCTACCAAAATTAGACATGTCTTTTTTTTTTTTTTTTTTTTTTTTTTTTTTTTTTTTTTTTTTTTTTAATCATATGGAATTATGAAATGTTCAATTTATTGAACAATTTGCAGATTTTACTCTCGGGGTTGATTTTGGTGATCTGCAATAGGTTACTCAGGTAACTTCGGTGTGTGTAACAGATTCTGTTACAATGTTTTGGTCTGAGTTGCTTACCAGTCATAAATGTATCTAATGATGTTTTTTTGGTTTTTATGAGAGAAAGAATCTGATGGTTTTTGGTTGAGTACGTGGTCGTCAAAGAAGTGTCTCAAGAATTTTACAGAGTAGACAGTATTGAACTTAAAGTTATGTTTCGATATTGAATTTATCTGCTATTTTTAGCACAAAAAGTGAATGTCATTATGGACAAGCATCCGTATTTTGCATTGACTGCGGGGATGATAATACTATCGTAGTTTTGGAGTAATGGAACCATGGTTAGTCATAAAGTACTTAGCTGAAAAAAAAAATGTTTTTGATGCTTCTGAAATTCAATAGGCTAACTAATAAGTACTCGTAATAACTATTTTGTTGGAAAATTGGACTAACTGTGCAGGTAAGAAACTCAGATTAATTGTTTAAACTGTGAGGACAAATTTGTTGCACTAGGGTTTTGTAATCTTAGAATTATTGTCTTTGGAGGTGATTTTGAGAGCATTGTTGAAGCACGGAGACGAGAACACTTGAAAATAATCATTGAAAGCGAACGCAAGGTCTTCACTGAAGCCTTAAAGCTGAAATCAAGGTGTAAGACTGGTTTTTATTTAATTGTAGACGATGTTTTTTTTTTTTTTTTTTTTTCCATTTGCAGTAGTTTTGAGTCGGTGTCATGGTCTTTTACGGCACGCTGCTGATGGTGATGAAGCTTATCGTCGAGTTAAGGAATATGAACATGGTATGTTCGGTATTACACTCTCTACTGAGTTACATTTTAACTATACATGTATATATGTACGGTATTACACTCTCTACTGAGTTACATTTTAACTATACATGTATATATGTACCTACGAGCTACGACCTATTTTGTCAAACATCATTACCGATCCTTCCATCGTAGGATATTTTATTTTCGTCTTTACGCAGGTAAAAACAAGTTTTCCCCAGAAGAAGATGCACATATCATTGAAGATTGCATTAAGGCATTATTGTAACACGAAGTTTGAGCTGTTTAAAACTGCTTCGAGTTTCATGCTATACAACATAGTTAACATTTGCTATATATTTTCGTGCAACCCTTAGTACATACATAAAAAATTGCCATCTCCTCCTGTCCGAGAATCGTCATCTCCTCATGTACCGGTATCTTGCTACAACACGCTGCTAGAAGCTTTCCGTAAGTTGTTTGATTAACAACTCTTTTTCGCCTTTCTGCATTTGAATTACTTTTTCATCAATAGGTCTATACCACTGTAAATTGAAATTACTTGGAAAAATAGGACTTCGCATCACCTAAGTTTCATCTTTTGCGTTTGAGATTCCTCGTACAAAGGCGCAATGCAATTTGATTACGGGGATGGGCTAATTTCTTACATAATTTATAGGCATCCCATGCTCAATTTTGGTCGACTAAAAAGCCAGTAACATGAACTCTGAACTCTCATTTACTGGAACGTCAGGAAGTGATTGAAACAACAGATTTAAGCCATGAGAGCAACAATATTTGAGACATTTCCAGAACCGAACAAACGTTTGCTGTAGAGGTGTGTGATACTTTGAATTCTCTTCGAGGACTTGATTTGATTTATTACGTGTCGGCAAAGATGATGTCACCGTCTTTGACAAATTTTTCACACAAACATACACAAGATATGAACCCGCTCAAATACTCGAAGATAGTGATGCCAATAATCACCATTTCCAACTCGCTATCAAATACTAAATAATAATAGTTTCAAAGAATTCTAAAGTAACCGTGAGTTAGCTATAGGTAATGTCGAAGAGATATACTCCAAAACGTGACAACCACTAATCACCATTACTAACTACTGAAAGTGGAAGACATTGTTTCTTGATTCAATTAAACAATACTAATTGTATATCCTTTGCAAAGGGATTTATCGTCTGTAAAAACCCATTTTGGACTAACTAATAAACGTACATGACGTGGGCTCAGAAGCAGATGTTATACTACTCGATCAATCTAACACATGATGAATACATTAGTATGGCATTCAGGAGCAAACAAGGCATACATGCAAACACAATGCCATGGGTAAGTTATTTTCATTGTCGTTTCAGTTTGTTTATTACGAGTATGATAGATTTATGTGGGCGTGACTAGATGAAGCCTCAAGTTAACACTAGAAGCAGCTGCACAGGCTGCACGCCTGCACTGCACTATTCAACACTGAATTTATCATGTGCTATAAAGTTATTGAACATGTGCTTTCGTCGTCTTAATTATGCCGCAGTTTATGATGGTGTCAAAGGTGACGTGGGTGATAAGAACGTTTAGCTCAGTTCGTAGTCGTCTCCTAATTTATTTGTTTATTTGAAAAAGATAGTGTCGATCATATATAGATAGTCGTATTTATAGAGGTATCCTTAGCTTTTATTATAGGGTGTTAGATGACCGTTAACGCCTTTTACAACTTTTTTGACCTCATTAGTTGCAGTAGATTATAAACCACAGTAAGTGAAACTTGGGATACTATAAATTTGTGAGTTCAGCGTCACATGACATCCTTTTTTATTTGCAAACCATGTACGGTATAATTGTTTAGTTCACTAGCTTCTACTGAACTTTTTCAGTTCAAATATATAATGTCGTAGCCTCTAAGCAATCCCTGACTATTTTAACCATTTTTTGCCATTGTCAACACAAAACCTTTGTATTTTTTTTCTACCAGGAAAACCTTTGTACTATAGCACTTTGTTCATATCGATGTTTAATTTTGCTATTAGTAGGTGTTTCTATTGTTTGTAGTCCTAAACCCGATAACTTAGTTGTAGTTTTACTTTAGATTGCTAAATTATGGTGCTTTTATTTGTTGTTAATTTTGTCTGCGAGCTATTTGTAACGTACAATAATCATGAATTTTGAATTTTAGTAGTTTCTGGAAGTTAGTGTTGACTTTTTTTTTGGTCCAATATGAGCCACAAGGACAGGGGGAGGGGGGATTCGAACCTGTGACCTATCGTCACGGGTACCTCAATCTTAACCATTAGGCCAAGACATTCTTGGTTCTTTGATTGGAATTATGAGTACAAAAAACACATTGGTTGTTAAGGGGTTTTATTTTTATAGGAATTCGAGTATTAATGAGTGTTTTTAACCATGTCTATGGAGAATGATGAGAATGATGGACTAAAGAATAACATACGGAGTACTACGAAAGTAGAATAGTTAGTCAATAAAATCTCAAAGTTATGATATTCTTCATACGGAGTATTTGTTTGTAGCCGGACAAACATTAATAATAATTTCAGTGAATTGTCAAAAACAAATATGAGAACCACATAACTACCAACATACTAACCAATGACGATAACCCATTTATCTTCCCCACTTGGTGTAATCGCATTTGATCGGCATTAATACAGACCATGTCACACATGTACACCATAGATACAAACCACAGCTAAAACAAGATTTCGAGATACCCCGTGATTAATCACGGGTCGCACCACTAGTTTTAATTTCAATGACAAGTCGTTACTTAATTTTCTATGTTCGAATCAAAACTGTAGAACTTACTGTTGGATATAGGGGCTCACTTTTGTGTGTAGCTCTTTTTCCAATTGTCCCACATTGATGAGGGAAAGTGAGTTGTGTGGGTTTATATACCCACACATTCCTTCATCTATCACTAGTGGTTGGTGGGAGCTTTTTATATGAGCTTGCGAGGTGCTTAATTCAGCTCGCACGCGCGTGCCCGGATTCGGGATTTGGGATTTGGCAATCGCCTGCGGCGGGCTTGGCCTATCTTTTTGTGGGCCAAGCACTAATTGTGTTTTTTGCTACAGTCAAAACTGAAGCAGTTAGTGGGAGAGAGTCTCGCTCCCACTAACTTGGTGGTGCCTACTATTCAGCAGGCTGTTTTGGCTCTTCTAACTGCTCCGTTTTTTGCTATTTAAACAGCATCTCTCAGCAGCAAGAATACACATTACAATTCACACTTTCTCTTATATAATTCTCAATGGAAAATCTGGGTAAAAGCTTTTCTGTCGTTCCATAGCTCCTGTACTCGAGTGGGCGAGTTTGGGTGCTGCAGTGTTAATCCTTGGGGAACTACCGGCACTAGCTGATCGCCACCCCGGTCGAGCCGAAATAGTTTTCAAGGCAGAGGCTCCTCCTCGTCACTGCATTTTTACGGTTCTTCCTTTCCTTGTTTTTCATTGTTACTGTGATTTACATCCAACACTTACAAGTTACAAACTTTTTCCTTTAAATTTTGAGAAGTTCAAGAAATTCGTTTTGCACAAGGTAAACCACATTCAAATTTTATTTCCAGGTAAGATGTAAGATGTTTTCGATGATGAATTTTTTTTTTTTGAAATTTGTGGTAAAATGTGTAATTTGGGGGGAAATGTGTAAAACCACAAGGTTTGAATTTAAATTCCAAAAATTTCAATTTATGTTCGAATTTAGGTTTTAGCAAAACATTCTACCACAAATTCCAAATTGACATTCGTTTTGGAATTCGCTTAATTAGAAGAAATATGTAATTTTGGGGGAAATGTCATTTTGGTGAGAAACTTTTTTTGTTATGTGTTGGGGGAAATTAAAATTAGGTAGTATTTAACAAATAATGATTTAAGTTTATTAGGTCTCACCTGAATTTTCACCGAAAAACTGACTAATTTGACCGGAATTCATAGTTTGGTACTCTTTAACAAAAATAAGAAATAAAAGGTATTAAAAAACAAAAAATAAAATAAAAGATATTATCTCACAAATGATCATAAATAAAAGGTACTATCCGACAAAAAACACTATATTTATTTCATAACTCAGGGTGGGCCGGGCTCATTCCCTTGTATGAGAAGATCCGCCGCTGAGGACAATGTGTGGAAAAAAAAAAAAAAAAAAGATATAATTAAATAAAATTTGGGTATAATTAAACGGTTTATCTTTTATAAAATCTGTAATATTTATACTCCGTATTGTATACCTTAACGTATTGATATTATAAATTGATCAATTAGTCTCTTATAAAACAGATCAACCCGTTTTAAGTTAAGACGGGTCAAATTTGACCCGTTTTGGCCTTTTTTTTTTTTTTATTTTTTATTTTATTTTTATTTTTTTTTTTTAACCTTAACTTAAATAACGAATAAAACACAAATTTTAAATGGTAACAATATTGATAAAAATGGTCACATACTATATTATATTGGTGACATATTCTCAAAAAATTAAAACATAATTAACCTATTTTGGTAACATATTATACAATTATGGTAACATATTAAACAAATGTTATGACAATTTTTTATTTTCTATGTTTTATAATATGTTACAAATATAATATAATATGTTACCATTTTACATTACTTTGTTACAATTTTCAATAACCCTATAAACACGATTTTCGACAAAAGTTTTTAAAAATAAATTTTGGGTCTTGGAAAAAATTTTCAAAAAAAAATAAAATAAAATAAAAATTAAAATGTGTTGACCCGACCCGTTTTAAGCTTAAAACGGGTACCTTAATTGCAAACAAGAATTTGTGATTTGAGGCGGGCAAAGTGAAAGTGGTATATACGATTTCGGAGTCTCCCTCTCCCAGCCTCCAACCCAAAACAGCAAACAAACTCAATTTCCTGAAATCAACCCTAATTCCAAACAACCCAGCGCATCTCCTTCTCTTAATTAACCCTAATTTCTCAGATTCGTCTTCTATCAAAGCTAAGGTAAATTCATCTCTCTCTCATTCGTATTGATTGTTTTCCTTTTTTTTTTTTTTTTTTTTTTTTGGTCAGTTCCTTCTGTACTTGTTTGATTTTTCAATTAAAGTTGATTTGGCTTTGCAAATTTGTAAATAATGTGTCAATTAAACTAATAAACTTGTTTGATAATTAGTTTATAATTAAAATTACTCAAACTGAATTGTCAAATTGTGATTTTTTGAGCTTTATTGTCAAGGTTTACGTGCTCGTTTGCAAAATTATTGACCTTTCAAATTTTAGTGAGCCCGTGATCAGTATCTACAAGCTCAATTGAAGTTGAGTTTTAGCGTCGAAAATTATTGTAGTAAAGTGGCGATATAATCCTATTTACTTGATAATTGATATTATGATGAAATTTTGAAGTAGATAATTTGTAATGTTGAATATAATGTAACAGTGGTTAACCAATAAATTAGTAGTTCATGCGGCATGACAACTCAGCATCTTAGTTGTTCCTTTTATATATGACGAAGGATTGATTACTGAGTAAAAGAAAATGTGGCAGGTTATTGATGCCTAGGACCGGAAAGTCAATAGAGTCGACAATGCCTAGATAAGAGCAAAGTGCTTTGATGCAGCAAAAGGGGTCAGGGGAGACGATGCTCCTAACGTCATGTACCAAGGATCCTAAAAGGTCAATAGAAAAGACAAGTGGGACGAAGCTCCTAAAGCCATGTGACACGATTCCTAAAAAGTCATCGAAGAAGCGGCGTGTAAAAGAAAGGGTGGTGGAGGAGGAGGTGGTGGTGGCGGATAAGGTGGAAAGAGACGAGGTTTCTACACTTAAATTAGAGGTTGGGGAGCATCTTGATTTGAAGGCCTTGCTATCCACCAAAGATCGTAACTTTCTAGTGTCCCCCAAAACTGATGAGAAAGTTCCTATTTCTAGTCTTAACGGCAAATACGTCCTTCTCTGCTGTTTCCTCGTGCCTCATGGTAAATACAGACTTGAAGTCAGTGTTTGCCGATCCATTGAGGCGTTATACTCTGATCTCTCTCTTCAAGAGATAGCTGATAATGTTAAGTTGGTTGTGGTTGTGAAGACGGCCACTGATTCTACTGTTGCTGATTTTGACAAATTTTTTTCTAAGTTATCAGTTGACTGCCTTACCATACCGTTCTTCGATTTCGAGTCCCGCGACAATGTATGCGAGTCTCTTGAACTGTGTAAGTTTGACCGGTCCGTGCCCTGTGTTGCTGTACATCCAGACGGCGTGATTCTGCAGCTCGACTTCCCATTCCTTACCGAATATGGAGCTCGATCATTTCCGTTTTCTCAAGAGCACTTTGAGAGTATCAACCGAGAGGATGAGATGATCAAGCATAGGCTTCGTTCCACCGACTCCCCTATTTCCGTTGGGGAATTACTCCAATGTGATTCTCTGTCACAAATTTGTGACGAGAACAAGTCTATCCCAACGTCTGACCTAAAGGGTACGCCTGTTGGACTATACCTTTGTCACAATGGTTTTAAGGAAGGGTTCATGGTTGATCTTCAAGATATCTATCAGAAATGTCTAGATAAAGGCCATAGGGTTGAGATCGTTCTCGTCCCTCTCCCCTTTGACCTTCATTATGATCCCAAGTCCTTTTATAAACGCGTAAAACGATATGCCTTGAAAGATTCCAGAAGTTCATCTTGGTGGGCGTTTCCCTACAACGACAAGGTATGTCGTACCCTTTGGCGCCTCTTCCATTGTTATCTAGAAGACCAATTAATCATCTTGCCACATACTGGCCGTATTGGGGATCTCTGGGGAAGAAATATTGCATCCTTCTATGGGATTGATGCATATCCCTTTACAAGGGACGTCATCCTTGAAAGGAAGGTCAGGCACCTTAGATCAGTTACCTTGGGACAATTGCTTGGAGATACATTCATGTCTGATCTTCGCAACAAGAATGTCCTCCTTTGCATTGACCAGCCCACATGTTTTTTTGAGGATCATTCCCTTTTCAAGCGCTTGATTAAGGTTCAGCCCGAGATTCAAGCAATATATCCTAACACGGAACTGGTTTTTGTTCCTATTGAGCCTGTTTTAAGTGCCTCGAAAAGGCAATTGTTCCACATGGGTTGGCATCTATTACCCCCACAAGTGTCTGAATCTGTTATTAAACATATATTTATGAGAGAAGCTTATCCGGATGAATTTGTTCATCCAATCCTAGCAACATTTGATAAAGACGGAATGATTCTCTCTCGATCAGCTTTTTGCCGTCTGCCTGGACACTCCACTTTGCCCGTCTTATTTGATGACACATTGGAAGCTGAAATTATTATTCAGATGAAGGATAACATGGATTAAGCAGGTGGTCGGTCTTCAGTTGCTTCCCCTGCTGCTATCATTTTGGCGTTTACATTGGGTATACTTTTGTCAAGCTCTCTTAAATGTTCTCAACCCGTGCATTCAGCAAGAATAACTAGGGTCAAGTGGCTCCATGTCTACATTTTCTGCATCTTTTCTTATTTGTAGACATGGAGATTAAGGACCTGTTCTTTCGGACTTTAAATTTGACCCAATCCAGAAGTGAATCGAGCCCAGCTGAATCGAATCGAATCGAATCGAATCAGTGAAGCCCAGGCCCGAGTTCAAATTTACAACATGTCATTGTCTTTGGCCGAATCGAATGAAGGCCCAATCGAAATGAAATTTGAAAATAAAATTTGGAAAGAAACAGTCACAAGTTATCATTTCATTTCCCTTGTTTAAATATGTGTGTAGCTCAGTGGCGGGGGGGCACGTGCCCCCCTACAAATTTCTGGATTTTTTTTTAAGTATTAAAAGCAGCTAAGATGTTCATTGAAATTGTGGTGACTTAGTTGGTGACAGTCTCAAATATCACACTGGTGGCCTGGGTTCGAATCCTGTCACTGTTTTTTCCTTTTCTCTTTTTTATTTTTCAAAATTGGGCCTCATTTGAACTAAAAACATGTTTGAACTTTTTTTTTTTCCCCTATTTAACATATTCTTATTTTCTTTTTGATTTTTAAAATTGTTTTCCTATTTAACATATTCTTATTTTCTTTTTGATTTTTCAAATTTGGGCCTTGTTTAAACTACATATATGTTTGAACTTATTTTTTTTCCTATTTAACATACTCCGTATTAACTATAATGGGCGTTTTACTTTTACAATTTATTAAATTTCTTCACCAATTTGGGGTCAAAGTTATTATTTTAGCCTAAAGATGTAGATTAAAAATTCAATTTCTTTTGCAAAATATTATCTTTAACAAAAAAATACGTACGATTACTAACAAAATACTACCAAAACTCTACCATAGACGTTGAGCAAAATAAAATGAGACGAGAAAAGAAAAGAAAATGGAAGAACTATATTTTTAACCGAAAAACTTTAATAATTTGTCAACTTTTGAAAAATATACTCGTATTTGCTAAGTTTTACAATATCTAGTAAGATTTTTAAATAATGACCTAAAATATTTTGTTAAAATTTTCTATTTATTTTCATTCCCTATATCATTAATTTTTCACCTTATAATAAATGTACACCTACTATTCAATGTAATCTTTAAAAAAATTGCATATCTTTAGATGTAATATCGCAAAAATTTCTATAAAATTATCGTAATTGTGCCCCCCCACCCTTAAGATCCTGGGTCCGCCACTGGTGTAGCGGAGTAGTTTAAGCTTCTGGATTCTATATAAATTATGTTTGTAGTTTACAGGCTTCGTTCTTTAAATTATGTCTGTAGTTGTAGCTGGACGTTTACTCTCATTCCCAATGAGTCATCGACACATCAGTGACGTGTTCTTTATTTTTTTTTTTATTTTTTTTTTTTTTTATTTTTTTTTGGCAAGCGTAAGAAAAACCCGTGTTATAATTTCTTCGCTTCAGCTGCTAAGCTAAGGACGTCATTAATTAAACAAGAAGAGAGGTGGCCGCTGTTGAGTGTGGTAAAATTATTCATTGTTGGATTTCTCAAGCTTTAGTCCTTCAAATCAACACCCCTTCAAATTTCACGAATAGGTTTAGAAGAAGTTAATACAGATTTTGAAGTTGTTAATACTGCCTCACAAATGCCAAATGTTTTTTCTTTTTTTATTTTTTTTTTTCAAATGATTTGTAAATGTACAATTTTTGTTTTGATTATCCATTTAACAAAACCTTCAACAACACTTAAATTGATAACCATATGTTTTTCGTTTTAATTTATGGAACCAATCCATTTTTACAAAACAATTGGATTGACCAATTCATTTGAAAGTACAATCTCCATTTGTTAAGATTTATAGGAGAATACATTTTAGAAAAATAGAAGATGATTATATTATTATGAGTTGATTTGATTTACATTACAACTAACCACCTTATATAAATTTTAGATGGAAAACCAAAGGTTTACATTTATTATTAAACTTAATACTACTATTAATATCGAGACATATAAGATGATCTCTTCTTCCTCGAGTTCACCTTCTCCTCCATGGATGTTCTTATAAACACATACTGTATATGATATAAGAAACAAAACCCTAATACAAGGATAATAACCAAACTATCAAAAATACCATTTAAGATGATCTCTTCTTCCTCGAGTTCACCTTCTCCTCCATGGATGTTCTTAAAAACACATATATGATATAAGAAACAAAACCCTAATACAAGGATAATAACCAAACTATCAAAAATACACTAAGAATAAAGAAAGAACGAAGGTAATAAGTGACATCACTCGGTTTCATGCTTGTGCAAACCACGTGAAACTCCGATAAGTGCTTATTGGGGTCCTCACCACTTAACCCATGGAATGAAGGTAATAAGTGGATCAAACCGGATTTAATTTCAAACGTGGCATTCTCCGATAAGTTGAGTAAGATCGGGAGCTTTAAGTTCCTTCAACGTTCGAGTCTCTCGAGCCATGCTAGGTGGTTCTTCTACCTCAACTTTGTTATCGAATTGTAGCTTCCTCTCCTTCCGAATGCAAAAAAGAGTTCTCTTGATTTCTGGATCACAACCTAACAATTCGTGATTAGTAGAACGGGTGTTTGGCATAAACCAAACACCAAAGTACAGAAATATTTACACACACAATATAAAGAAAAACAATTGTCTTCCCCGGCAACGGCGCCAAAATTTGGCTAGGCTTGTCGTGAGCCTCCAAATTATTATTTTTATCCACTTCAAACACAAACAAGCAGTAAGCGTAAGTAGGGGTCGAACCCACGAGGAAGGACGGTTTGCAAAACGTGTGCGTAGTAAATATCTCTCGAGTAACTAATTGGGGGGGGGGGGGGGGGGGTATTTCGTTTTGGTTCTAAGTCTAGTAGAATGCGAATGACAAAAGAAATGTAAACAAATTAAAAACAAGTCCCGGAACAAGTAATTTTCACCACCGAACTAAGAATTATTCATAGACTCGGATATTCTAACTCATCACACGAATGCTTTGCATCAAGAATTTCAATTCTGCAATTCCAATAGAAAGTAGTCAAAAGCTACGAATGGGTACGCAAAAGACCCTTACGATGACGACAACTTAATCCAAGCGTCTAAAATTAATCGCAACGTAGAATAAAACGGAGGAATTATGCAAAGATGAACGAATGTAAACACACGCGGTAAACACTTTGGTTCATACACGTATTGTTCGTCAATAATCCAACAACGATGAATCGGCATACAATCGAATGAAAATTGTTGCTACAAGAGTTTAAGCAAACTAGCGATTATCATTCAACAACTAAGTGATCAAACTAGAAGCAAATCGATATTCAAACAATTATAAAGAACAAATACTTGACATTCGAATGATTAAGATAGAAAATTAGAGTCTTACAATCCAAAAGTTCGAAGGCTTCAATTACTCAATCCGAGATAGAAAATTAGCCCTCCATACAAATTAAAATCAAAGAAGAATTAAAAATGAAATATGAAAATTGAAAGGTAGAATTTTAGGTTTTTTTCTTTTTTTTTTTTTTTTTTTTGTTTTTCCCTCTAATGATGATGATGAATCATAATAATAATAAAACAACAAAGCTTATGTTATTTGAGAATAATTCGTTTGGAATACGGAAAGTTTGGGCAGCCGCATAGCGCGGCACCAGCCGCACAACGCGGCAAAAACAGCCTTCAAAATCAACTCCTAGAGTCCTAGCCGCATCAAGCGGCTCCAGCCGCGCAACGCGGCTCACCTGCACACCACAATCTGATTCAGCCTCACAGCATAGCTACAGCTTCACAGCGTAGATAACTTTAAACTCATCTTCTATTTCTTCCTTTGATCCGAGCTTTGACTAACGACTTTTGGGCCTTTACTTCACTTTAAACTTGACTCTCTATGATATTCTTGACCCACTTTCACATCCACCAAGCGCTCACCCAAGTCGATCCGAGACAACGTACAAAAGTATGAAAAACAGCGTAACTCCGCCTAAGTGCCCCCGACTCCAATGTATATCAAAATAACCCATAATAGCACCTCACGAACGTCAAAAGTTGCCTAAAATACGTCTATAAAACCATACAAAACTCGTCTCATCACTTAGACACCTATCATATTCGGTTATAATGTTCTGCAGAAATATGGATTTCAGTTTTATGTTTCACTCTGTCCGGTTTTTCGTTTTCTATGTTATACCCTCACCTTTTCTATATTTCATGGTGCGCCCTTAAACTTTAAAATTTATCTACGTTATGACCAAATTATTAGTCATCATTGATTTGATCGTTTATTTAAGCTATTAAACGACTCTTTAATCAAACCGTTTGCTTATTGATCAATTCATTTGCTTATAATATCATTCAGTTACACGTTAACATGTCTAATTATATATTAGATGACTAGAAAATCATGCATAAAGTTATTTAATGATTTATGAAACAAACTTATTTTTCATGCTAAAAAAACATTATTAAGAGTGGCTTTCGAAAACTTCTATTTAATAGGTTCATTTGACATTAATTGGTAAGAAAATATGTTAAACGAAGGACACTTAAAAGAAAAATAGCTAAAGCGGGTTTATGGATGGGTAATTTGGAGAATAAATATGAAATTTAGTGATATATTATAGTCAAATTTTAAAGTTTAGGGGTATATCATAAAATACCGAAAATGTAAGGGTATAACATAGAAAACGGAAAACCTCGGGGGTATACCATAGAAAAACCCAAATATTAAAGTAAGCACTTAAAATGTTAAAGCAATTATATTTTACGGACTTGTTTACTTACCGATCCAAAATCATGCGAAGTTGCAAATCCCATAGAATCAGACTTGTTTGGTTAGCCAAAGTTACCAAATAATGTGGGAAGTTAAAAATTGCAAATCTCGTGAATATCAACTTTCCCTTGTACTTCCAATGGAAGTTACTTCCCCGTTGTCAACCAAACACATTTTGCAAATTTTCCATGAATTACAACTTCATGGGATGTTAATATGTTATTCATCCCAAAATAACCAAACAATCGTAGAGGTAAACCCGTTGTACGTGTGAAATCGTGTTTTTTGAAATTTTGCCTATTCCTAGTGATTTAACCAAATCTAATTACCTCATACATGAATGAACGATTTAATAGTATAACACAATTTACAAGGACCTCAAGTCCTCAACCATAACACATCATCACACTTCGTGCTAGATTCATGCTAAGTCCGTTACTTTGAAGTTTGAACAGTGATGTACTAAGTGATGTACGGAGTACTATTAACCTTAACTCAAGGAATTTAGTACCATTTGGTACTACGTTTTCGGGTTGAAATAATGTTATACTCCGTACTACATAAACCACGGGTCCATCACAAACCCTCTCACGCATTCGTGTCTTGAAGTTCTCCCAGCCTCGGGATATATGGTAAAATCGCCCAAAGATAGAAGCTTCTTCACTTGGCATACCTAATAACATCACCCATGACCCAACTATGGGCTACCCAAGATAAGGATAGAATTACATAATGGACGACTTAACTTGTGTACTCCAAAAGACTTTAGCCGATCACACCATTTAACCTCATTGAGTACTCCAAAAACTTTTTGATGGTAAATTGCTATCCAATGTTTTGACAGCAGCCTAAACTGATTGAAACATACGAAGTATCTAACATTGTTTTCTAGTTTTAAACTTGCGGCGTTTTCAGGCATCGACACTTTCCCCGGACCACAAAATAATTGGAAGACATCATCCCTGAGCAGAAATCATGGATTGGGGGTAGCGAACATGTTAACCGGCATTGATATCACCTCCAACCTGAGATTCAAACCCGTAATAAGATCAGCTCCTCAAAAAATCACTTGATTAAACAAGTCAGTTTGATGAAAGGTCATGATCAGAATGTGTAATTGCTATCCAATTCTGACATGTCAATGTGTAATAAGTTTTGAAACTCGAAAATCTGAACTTTATTTTCAAATTGTATAATCTCATATCCTGAAAGATTTTATGGTACGAAGTTTATTGAGCAATTTAGGATACGGTAGACACCAGATGTTAAAATGGAGTCTAATTTAGAAATCTTTTGTTCCACACATGTCAAAGCTGAAAACTATTATTCCGGTGAAGCACACAAGTCAGAAAATAAAACCAACCGTCAGCTGGACCTTAAAAGGCCATAAAATGAACCAAGGTGACAGCTCGAAAACTGTAATAGTCAAGGGCAATTCTTACCAGAATTTATCTAAAACAGTTCAGCTCTCGCTATTATCTGCTGAATCAGATCCACCTTCAACCATCTTCTCAAGGGATTCCATGTCTTCAACATCAGACAACGTCTGTATCCTTATCTTGTCCGCATCTTCACTAAAAATCAGAAACAAAAAAATCAGGGATGAGCAATCTTATGCAAAATAGCCAAAGAGCAGAATGGATCATTTGACTTACTCGGTAACCCCGAATATTTCCTTCACTATCAAAGAGTTGTCCCTAGAGCAAAACTCAGGCAGCTGTTCCAAATTCCACGAAATCAGGAAAATCAAAATTAGTTGACAGTTAGGATCATCTCAAGAATGGAACGTAAGCAGTAGTTACGTATTAGGTAAAAGAACAAAGCGATGATTAGGGGCCAATCATTCTTTCTCCAGAATCTATGAGAAATAAGACCGAGTAGAAAGGAGACCATCCATGGATTTAATTTCTCTCTATTTTCTGGAAAGGATATCCAAAAGCATCTCACTTCTTAGGTGTCATACATATCATTGCATCACACTCATTTACTAATACAAGTAAATACTAGTTGTGGGTGGTGAGTGAGTTGAAAATCAAACATTTTATGTACATTATCTGACAAATGACAGTTATATGAAAAATGCTGCACCTGCATACAAATAATCTTGATTATTTCCTTACTTTGATTGTACCCTTGAATTTAAGAACATGTGAGAGAGCCAACTCTACCTTCAGTGACAGTAAGGGTTGTGCTAAAGGTCAACAAAGCATGCACTAGAGCCACCTTAAAGCCATCATACTAGCTTACAACATCAAATATGGACATTTCCATGGATGTATCATTTTCATTTTTAAGGGTTTGTGTTATAACCGTTTAAAATATGGCTATCAATAGCATTTTTGTTCCATAGCAAGTATTTAATACTTGCAGACATGCAGTGGAGATATGTATTCCCTCCCCTAGGTACTTGGTAATGTGTTTGAAGATTGAACCCAAGGCCTCTACTCTTTTTCCTCCTTAGAGAATTAGTGGTGTAAGTCGTGTGACTTCATCCAAATAAATAAAATAAATAGAGTTGAATCTCCAGAGTGGCTGTCTAATTGGCCAATACGGAGTACTATTTTACATTTCTACCCTACCAAGTATGTCGCCCTCAAGAAAGTGCTAAGGAGACGGACACCGAAAAAAATTATGCATCATTTTCTCGGGAGAACTAAAGAGTCTTCCTATTAAAAAATATAAGTCGCACTGATTGGACAAGTCTCACCAGAAGTTACCGCGAGTTAGAAGGTGCTTAGATAGCACATAACCTTTATGCCATTAAGTCAAACAGTTTGATACACACAGGTCCCAAACTAATGTCCTACAGTAGGACTTGGGTCAGACAATCGTACCAAGTTTTTGCAGGACTTCAACAAGTGGGTAGCTAGTTGCTTAAATGCAGAACAGTTTACCTCAGACAGATAAAGAACTTTCCCAAAAAGAGCCTGCACAGCAAGCTTTCTCTTGAAACCTTTTTCAGAATAGCCTGATGCATCCATGACAACAGGACCTGAGAGAAACTAAATTAAGTCAAAATATGAAACACCTTGTTCCTTATGTGTGCTCTTGCTCTATTGATGTGGAGGTATAACAAGATAAATTTGCACAATAATATAAGAAAAAATGACACAGGTGCCTCAAAGTCTTTCGTCTAGGACGAGGTTGGGAGTAAGATATTTGGAGAAGTCAATTTTCGCAAATGAAGATTGCGCTAAGAATTGCGTCAACTGACTATAACTTCACAGCATAAGAAGCAGAGACACTTTACAGTTTAGAGAAAAACAAATAAACGACATACCATAAATCAACAGAGAAAGACAAAACAAATTTCAAGAGCTACCATGGACGATGGGTGAATTGCATTGGGTACGCTAGAATTGGAGTCACAGACACAGAAAAAGGAAGAAGAGAGTTTACGTTAATTCCTAAATTGAAGAGTGAATATACCTTTGTCCTTCACAATTCTCCTTGAAATATCATTCAAAGTTTCAGCAACTTGAGTATCTGACAACATTGATGCTTTTCGTAGTTGAATCAAGTCAACAACCAGGTCCGGGTTAAAGGGTTTCTCATTCAATGCATAACGAATGTACTTTCGTAGAATATCCTCCGCGCTAAACCCTGTCTGGAAGGAGAAAATCTACACTAATAAGTAGATATAGTGTAAAAGATTTTCTCAATCATGAAACATGGTATGTAGTATGAGAATCAGCATGATAAGAACGCTAATTCCTTTGATTTATTGAGCTGAGAAACGTGTAAGAAACATAAATTTCTAGATATGATGTAAACAATGTTTAAAAGGCTGAATATCATATAACCAAGTTACAGGTTCTCCAACAATAAGGAAATGACCATAATATATTAACCACATAATTCCAGAAGAAACAATGTACGTGTAACATCTGATCAGCCTTAAGTTGGTCGGACAAAAAAAGTTTGAAATTAACAATCACCCGTCTTTTTACCACAATAAAAACATGAAGCACCACACCTTACCTGGTTCATGAGATCCTGCACAACTGAATGCTGTAATTGTTCTCTGTCACTATTGAACAACTCGTCAATTGATTTGATAAGCTCCACATTTTTGTTTACCTGCATTTTAAGATTGGGTGTCAAAATCTGGACAATCACAATTATCATTCTCAAATCACAAAAAAAATTCTAATGGTCAAATTCCCACACCAAAAAGGAAAAAGAAAAGAAAGAGGAAGTGAGATTACGAGACGACGGCGCTGAGCTTTAGGAGAAGAGAATTTTTTGAGAGTTTTATAAAAAGCGAGGACAAAAGTAAGGCCAAGATAGGCCAAGGGAACAGCAAGTATCCAAGGCAAAGAAGTGTGGGCGACTCTAGGACCAGGTATTGCTTGGGTGACAGAGCCACTAAACTCAACCAAATCCAAAGCCTTTTCTTGTATCCATCCCATTTCTTCTTCTTCGTCTTCATCTTCTACTATTTGTTGTTGTTGTTGTTGTTGCTGCTGCTGTTTTTTATCACTAGCTGCATGTGTCTTTAGTGAAATGAGTCTACATCGTCGTGTATGGAAGGTAGGAGGACGAGGAGGAAGATGAGTATGAGAGGGGATAGAGTAGGGAACAATTGGTATTCTTGTTTTGGGGTTGCGCCAACCTGCACTTGCGGATAACATTGCTGTCAAACAAACTACTTTGGCCATTCTTTCTTATCAGCTTTTGGCTAATTTCCTGCACCTGTCTGTAAAAATGAAACTTTTGGTTAAAGGGTGCTTTTCAACAAAAACACAAATTAGGGTTTTCATAGGCAAATAAGCAGAGAAGCCAGTAGTAGGCAACTTGGTTCATGGAACCCATAAACACTGGCGGATCCGGGACTCTTAGACAGGGGGTTCGAAAATTTGCTCGAAAACTAATACGGAGTATTATTAATATACTATTCATAATACCCTCAAATGAATATACTATTCATAATACCCTCAACAAAAACACAAATTAGGGTTTCAATAATTTAAATTACGTCTTAATTTTATTTTATTTTCCCCAAATGAGAGGGGGTTCCATGGAACCCACAGAAACCCCGTCGGCTACGGCCCTGCCCATAAATACCTCCAGTAATGGCGAATTGCACAGAAAAAAACAGAACATGGCAGTGTGTGGGATATCCTCATTAGTGTTTTCAAAAAATGCAAAACAAACAACCCAACATTGTACACACACCCAAATTACCAACATAGGATTGCACTCCTTATCAAATTCAAACACAATTGGAGAACAAAACACAGTAAAGTAAGCACAACACAGTACATTGATACCAAAATGAGGGGAGGGGGTTCAAAGCGAAATCAAAATATGTAAATGAAAATAGGGTTTATAAGGTAACAAATAATGTCAAAGTATACCTTAAATTATTGAAAGGTAAGAAAATAGGGTAAGAAAATAGGGTGGTAGTCACGACTCACGAGGTAGGTGGTGGACACTGCTTGTCGTTGCAAGCCTGCAAGTTTTCGCGTCTGTTCAGTGGGATATAGAGACAAGGATTAAACAAAAAGGTATGTATCTGCTACGGAGCACAATTTTTGGTTTCTTCCCTCTATATTCTCGTAATTTTTTCAATTTTTTTCAACTAAACCCCCCTTAAACTTAGTCCCAACCAATCAACCATAACCAAACTAAAATAAACCGTTAAATTTAGCCGTTAATTATGCTTCATATAAACTTACACCCTTGTTTTTTATTTTTTTTTTTTAACTTTTTCCACTACCTTTTTCTTTAAATATCCTACTTCACCTTCCATTATAAGAAATAAAGTGTTTAATGACATTCCATTATAAGAAATAAAGTGTTTAATGTGAAAAGATTGAGGGGAAAATTGAATAAAAAAGGGTGAAAATTTATATAAACAAAATTTGTAACAACCCGATTTTTAGTCGACTTTAATTACTAAGGCGGAAATTAATTAAGTCTTAAACCAGCGTCATTAATCATACATAAACCCAAAATGTTACATCATCGTTCAAGAGTTGAATAAAACAACTCCAAGTACGGAAATCAAAAGAGTATAGTGTTATATATTACAAATCTCTCGAAAAACAACTGAAAGAAAAGCTTAAAAATGTCGCGTGGCGTCAAAACCAAACTTAGGCCCACGATTTCAAGCACAATAAATCGATGGGGTGCACGAATGACAAATGACTATTATGCTCATACTTACCCTCGATTTCAATTACTTTGGTTTATTACTATCGCTTTATAATTATAACATAATGATAAAAACATAAACATACTTATTACATATAGCATATAAAGACATATAAGTCATAATAAGCATGCGATTGAAAGCGATAAATCATATAAGGCATGATATCAGTTATAAATGCAAATAACAAATAATGTCATAGCAATAGTGTCACAGCAATCAGCAGAATTACGAAGCGATATCAGATCGCAAACAAACATACATATTGTATCATTCACATCATGCAGACTCGATTCACTTCAGAAATTTGTGGTCTTTAGTTTTTAAAGATGTTACGCACTCATTCTCATTTAATCAAACAACACATACTGCTTACGAGCCTGACCACTGAGTAGACCATTGTACTCTAGTCGCTTACATCTCACTACCATAGTGCAGCGACTTACTCGACTCGTAAACCACGCCGAATACTATAGTACTTGCATCTCATCGTCTAGTGTTCGAAATGATTCGAACTTCTGTTACAATCCCGTCAAGTGATCTTTACATGTGGCAAGAGTGAATGCAAGTGTCACGCCCACTAAGAACGAAACACGGCAAGGAGACAGAACCGCATACAAGACCCAAATCCATAAGGTTGCGGGTGCCTTGATACCTCTAGCGAAATAGGGGAATTAACCCTAGTCTAATATGCATATACTAATATTCATTTCAAGTGTAGGCTATGCTAATCATAGAGCACCTTAACTATGAATAAAGCGACTACTTCCTAGAGATTGACCCAAAAGAGTTGGCATATTCATTATCTTGTACGGCTTAGGCAGTACGACTTAAGGCGTAAAGGCATGGGCAGGATGCTAAGCAATAATTCTGCCGGCTTGAAAACCACACTATTCGGTATGACCAGCGTTTAGTGACCGAGATAGTGGTATCTGCACAAGACTATCTTAGCCCCACTTCACTCACGATTGACGTTTTCATAACGGAGGCTCAAGCGTTTGACCTGTTCCTTAACTTACTTCAATTTATTATTTATTTGATATTTAATATCACATGTTACTAGACTCTCCTAGTCTCATCGTCAAACGTTTAAGTATTTTATTTATTTTATTTGAAGTATTGTTAATTATTAACGTTTTTAAATTTCTATATTGATACGTTTATTAGTATGTCCAATTTTATTTAAGTGTTTTTCAAAACACTTTAAGTTATTTACTTATTCATTTTCAATTTTCTATACTTAGTAAATTTTCAATTATTTACAATATTTCAAATTTTGAAATTATTCGAAATATCTTTGAATTTTGAGACGTAACTTGTTTTACAAGTTTCATGAATTTTTCACTATTCACGTTTCGGGATTTGAAAAGATAACTTGTTCAACAAGTTACCTCAAATTCCCTTAAAATAAGATTTGGGACGTTACTTGTTCAACAAGTTTCGTCCCGGGTACTATTCACCGTCTTTAAATTTGGGACGTTACTTGTTTAACAAGTTTCGTCCCGATTTACTATTCATCGACACTATTCATCTAGGTTACTATTCATCAATCACTATTCACTTGTCACTATTCATCTCAGTCACTATTCATCGGTCACTATTCATCTCAGTCACTATTCATGATCATGATTTAGCTTAGCTACTAAGTTATTAAAATATCTAAATATTTTCTAAGTCAAAAATCGTAACTTAGTCATTAAGTAAATCCTAGTTTCCAAGTCGTTAAGTTCAATTTGTAAAAAGTGATGATCGATGTTTATTTTGAAAAGACACTTAGTTAAATTTAGTCATCTATTTACTAAATTTAGCGATTTTCATTTTTAATAGAAATATCGTGGTTTGTTCATTTTAGTCCGTATGTCCAAGTCCAACAGTCCAATATTATGCATAGGCAGTAACACACGATTTCATTCATTTATATATTGGTGACTCAATTTAATCGGTTTATTATATTTCTTTTATAATGATTTCGATTTACACTAAAATTCAATTCTACTAACTACTAAATTTTAGTGACTTAGTGATATTTTCATTTTAATCAATTTAAGTCCATTTTTAATGTAAATGTCGTGTGAATTATACATATGTCACAATTCTTTTATTTCTTTTAATGTCTTAATTCTAACTTATTAACTAACTAATTAAATTATTTTAACAATAAACTAAAAAGTGATAAAAGCAAATTTAACCCTAAAAAGACCAAAATGTCGTGGCCATGTATGGTTAGGTGCAAAATTTCATTTTTTGATTTTTATCGGTTTTTAGCTTAAAGTCTTTATATTTTAATTATACTAAAACGATTTAAACTAAAATGAAATTTTACTAAAAATTTCATTTATATATATAAATAGTGTTTTTCAATACTTTAAAATTTTAACTTTTATAACTTAAAGATTTAGTTTGTTTAATTTATATAGTTACTAATATAATAACTTATTAGTGAGTTAAAACAATAAACAACAACAAACATAAAATAATCAAAAATCAAAATGAGCTACTAATTCAAGAACACATGAATATCAACATGAATACTCAAGAACACAACATGAACATCAAGAACACAAATTGTATTTTTAACAACTTATAATATATTTTCCTAAATTAATTTTTATAGCATAATAACTATCATTTTAACCTAACTTAACATAACATGTTATTTACAAAAATTAAAAGTAAAAATTTACCAAAAATAATGGGGAATGTCGTGGCTAATATCATACACACACAAAATATTTATTTTCAATTTTCTTCACTTTATACTCATAGTTAACATTTAACATAGTTTTCATATTAACTTATTTATAATTAAAACTCATAAAACATAAACAAAACATATAAGTACCAAATTTAAAGTGTATAACAAAATAAAAAACAATATGATGCAAAAATGAAAACATATAAAGTTTACTAGCATTATTATTAGTTATTATCATTTTATTACTTATTATCATTTTACTAAACGTCACATAAACATACAAGTGTACAAAAGTGATGTTTAACATATTTCAACATAAAAATCATACTTATAAAAATATAATAATAATCAAATTAATTTTAATGGAGGCTAATACAAGATATAGCTAGTCACCTTATTTGGTAGATTATTAGTTATCGTCGGGGATCTAAAATAAATTTTAGATCGGAAAAGTTTTTCACCCATATTACCCAAGTTCTTCACCCAAATAATCCATGCAAGTAAGCTTCAAAAGACCCACTAATATACTAGGAATGCTTAAGAATTATTAGAATAATATTAAGGTTTTTATTTAAATGGTTTTTGGATAAAAAAGGAAGAAAATAAAAGAGAGAAAATGGGGAGCATACTACACGACATTATGGAGGGAGTACTAAGTGATTTTTTCTCTTAGAAACTTATGAGGTAAGTTAGAGTAAAATTAGGTCAAGTAGATTTTAGTAGATAAGGTTTAAGTTTTTAGGAAATAAAGTTTAATTAAATGAATTTAGGAGACATAAATAATCAACTTGGCTTACTAGTGTCATCAACACTATTTGGTGTTAGTAAATGTCCCTTTGATGTTTTAAAATGTTTTTACGAAATAAATCGGGTTTAAAAAGTCGGGCGTCAAAGATGATAAAAGTTAAAGTGTGCGCGTTTGACGATTTTTCGAAATATTTCTACTTTAAAATTTTAAGACTAAAATATTTTATTTACTACTTTAGAAAAAATTTAAAAGTGACGAAAATGAAAATGGTAGTATTAAAGTAGTAGTATTGTATTTGTATAAGTATTTCGTAATTGATTTTTTATATACGGATTTTACTCAAATTATATACTTTTTGTCATTATTTTTCCCACCTTACCCTTTTTACTCAAAGAATATACAAAAATTCTCTCTTTTTTATTTTCTATAAAATCTCAATTTCATTCAAGTTTCTAAATTTTCAATCATAAACTTCAATCATAAATTCAATGAAGCAATAATGATCTTTTAATTTCAATTTTGTGTTTAAATTATTGAATTTAATGGATTTTTAATAAATTTAAGGGATATTTCCCATAGTACCCTCGAACTTTGGCAGATTACACATGGTACCCCATGTGTGAGGTTTGTTCACATGGTACCCCTATACTTTGCGAATATGTGCCCAATATGCCCATTTTGTGACGGAAAACTTGACGACGTTAAGTTTAAGGAAGAACACATCAATTATGAGTTTAGGGTACTATTTAACCCACATTATTCCTCCATTAATTGGTGCCTATAAACTTAACGTCGTCAAGTTTTTCGTCACAAAATGGGCATATTGGGCACATATTCACAAAGTTTAGGGCTACCATGTGAACAAACCTCACACATGGGGTACCATGTGTAATCTGCCAAAGTTCGAGGGTACCATGGGAAATCGTTGATTTGAATTTTTTTTTAATTAGGGTTTGTTAGGGTAAAAGGTGGTAGGTGGTAGAGCGGTAGGTCGGGGGTGGAGCAAGGGAAGGGGGGAGTAGAGGTGGCACGACGGTGGTTGCAAGTTGCAACACCATTTTTTTTCCTTTGGGTTTTGGGGAACGTGGGTTTGCATCATTTTTTTTTTTTTTTGTTTTTTTTTTTTGGTAATTTTTTGTAATTTCTTTTTCAATTTTTTTTCTTAATTGTTTTTTTTATAATTGAATTCTTGAATTTAAAGACAATTATTATTTCATTGAATTTATGATTGGAGTTCATAATTGAAAATATAGAAACTTGAATAAAATTGATTTAAGATTTGGTGGAAAATTAAAAAGAGAGAATTTTGTATATTCTTGGAGTAAAAAAGGGTAAGGTGGGAAAAATAATGACAAAATGTATAAAACTTGAGTAAAATCCGTATATGAAAAATTAATACCCAAGTATTTTTATTAAAGGGTATAAACTTTAAATTTAAATACAAAAATAAAAGTGATGATGATAAAATAGATGTGTAAGTAAAGTTTGATTTTGTGTTAGAAAAAATGGAAGAGGATAGACTTGAATTTTTGGTGACAAATCAATGGTTCAAATAAATTTTTCGGGCTCGATTTTCGTTTTCGAAATTTTCAATTTGCACGATCGCAGAAAGTTTCGAAATAAAGGATATGATCTTAAAATAGTGTTTAGAAATAAAATCGAAAATAAAAATAAAAATAATTTTCGAAAGGGTACTAAAAACAAAATCGAGTTTTAATCCTCGAAATTTTGAATAAAAATTTCCTAGGTCGAAATACTTATTTTTTTAGATGAATGTTATAGATTTAAAGAATTATATTCAACCGTCAAAAATTTAATCAATTTAAATTAGGTGTGACTTATAATTTCGACAATTTAGAAAAAAGTTAGTTTAATAAAAATGAAATAGTAAATTGGATATTAAGATTAAATGATTTAATAATAAAAATCATAATGATTACTTTTTAAATAAAAGTTTTGATGTTAAGTTTACTTTTTTAAAATAAGAAGAAAGTGGAAGAGAATAAGATGCTTGGCCTTGATTTGCGTGTTTGAAATCGTTGACTTGAATTTCGAAGACGGGAAAAGTACAAGGGTCCATTTTTATTTGAAAATAAAAAATGTTCGAAATTGAATTTTATGAATAAAAGGTTTTACTTTTATTTTTGTGAATAGTAAACATAACTTAACTTTTTTGAAATTTGAAAGGCGAGAATAATTTTGTGTTGATTTTATAAAATTTTGAATTGTGTTTCGTTTTGAATTCATATTTTATTTTTCCAAATTTTTAAATTTGGACTTAAGAAGTTTAGTATTATTTGGCGAAAAAAATTCAGACGTATTTTTATTATAAGGAAAAATGATGAATTTAATTTAAGGAATTAAATTCTTTTATAATATTGTGTTAAAATAACACGGGGTGTTACAAAACTAACGGCCAAATTTAACGGTTCATTCAAGTTTAGTTACTGTTGAGACTAACTTTATAAGTTTAAGGGTACAATTGGGAATACGTTAAACGCATTGGAACAATTAGTAAAATTGAAAAGTACGAGGGTATAGATGAGAAAAATCTTTTTTCTTTTGGGAAATTGTCTACGACTCTAATGGAATGACTTTTCTCACTTATACCCTGTAATCCCCATAATCTCAATTGGGATTCAGTGTCAAGGCGACACTTAACTAATTACTAATAAAGGCCAAAGGTATAACTGGGATTATAGGGATTGCAGGGGTACAAGTGAGAAAAATCATTCCTTTAGGGTACATATGAGAATTACTCTTCTATTTTCTTTTCTTTTGTTGAAATGAAGAGTTAGCTAATTATAATGCGTGCGGTGTGTATTTACAACTAAAATGTTTCTACTTTAAATTTTAAAGTGGTTATTTTAACGTTTAAAATGATAATTTAATGCAGTTTTAAAGTGGTCACATTCAACGTTAAATTAATCACTTTTAGCATTAAAAAAGTCACATTTTACTCATAAGAATTCCGTTACACGCGTGAAACGGTTTTAAGCAACACTTACTCTTAGAGATTAAGCTAGTATATGATGCGAATCGACAAACGAAATAGACATAATATGCTATTAAAAGAGTAAAGGATAAACAAACACCAAGTTAGACCTATAACCTGATAAACGAGATTGGCTAACCAAGACCTATTGGTTCCAATCGAGTAACAGTTTGGAGTCGCGCCCTAGTCAGCCGCTAGTTTATATTGTACGCAACAATCTGAAATTCACAATTAAACGTTACCTACGTTTTTTTGAGAGACAAGATTTTATTTCATCAAAATCTATGTTTAAATGAATTACAAACTTCTCTATATATAAGAGAAATTTAAACTAAATATAACTAAACGCGACTAGATTCATTATTTAAGTTTAATGAATCTGAAACTGAATATAAATAGGTTCATTATCTAAGTTTAATGAATCTAAAACTAATTATGACTTGTTTCGTTGATTAATTTCAATGAATCTTAAACTAAATATAGCTAAATTAATTGTCTAAGTTCAATATTTTAATGTAATTTAATCCACCATATACATATCACGTATACGTATCATCTGCCCTTTCTTCAAAAAGAATCGTCCCGATTCTTGTGACTCCCAATATCGTTGAGAGAAAAGTATTATGATAATCTAAACTGCATCCTTTTCTTGTTGGCTAATGCCTGGATAGAACACCTTTGACGTTTGTTGCTGGATCAAAATGCACAATCGCGTGTCTAAACTAATTTGCACTTTGATTACCACAAACCATCCACAACCTTGAATTTTTTTTTTGGTCTCAAATATGTGTGATTTATGAGTTGATTCCAGGAAGTAAAAACCGATGTAACATTGATACAATTGGGAAGTGCCAACAATTGAATCATTGTGAGTGGTGGTGAATATCATTGATTCATGGCCGTCATAACCCTCAAATTCATGTGATAATCCAAAATGTATGGATGAAGGTATCTGGACCGGGACCCATCTCGACGCCATGCGCGGGCCCGTCCGAATAGGGGCAAGGCGCTACGTGAGAAATTTGTAAGGCGCACGAGAAAGTGCGCGCGAGTTGCTAAAACGGGAGATGTCATTGCGTAATTGATAAGGCCTAGTCGTATCACCTTAATCAAAATAAACCTAACAAGCAACTAACAATAGCAAGCAGCAAGTAGGGATCGAATCCACAGGGAAACGGTGTAGTTCACAGTTAAGTCGGTCAAAGCAGGTCAATCTCAAGGGTGTGAAAAAGGTGTTTGATTAAACTATTAACTAGAGCAGATAATAAAGCAAAAGAATATAAATGTATAAGGAGAAAGATTAGGGTGTCGGGTTCATATATGACAACGATTCAGGAACGCAAGTTAATAAGACGGAAGAGTTAAACTGTGCAACTTGACTAGGTTTGTAAAACGCTCTCTCGAGTCAATTTTAGCCTTAAGCAAATTTAGCGGGCTCTCGCAACTTACTAAATTCAACTCATCTAACTCGCGTAAGTCTAGTTTTAATTCGGCTTTCGATCTTAAATCAAAACTTACTCAGGTTCAATTAAACTCAGATTAAACGGTGATCAGGCGAAATAATCCTAATTCAATTGATATAAAACGCGCAGAAAGAAATCAAGAGCACAATTTAATCAACCAATTTAATCTCAAAACATGTTCCTGAACCAAATATCACAAATTCCCCTAAACCCTAATTAGAAGATTAGCTAGACATAATTGAAAGCAAAGCAAAGCAATATAAAGAAGACATAGCAAAAGAATGAATAAAAGCAATTGAAATAAATCTGAAAACTTACGGAGTACCGGCGGTTACAAAAGAAATAATCTTGAAACTAAACTAAAGCTAGAGTTTTTGAGAGAGAAAAGTAAAAACTAAACTAAACAGTAGAATGAAAACTAGAACTAAAGATGATGTTTTAATTCACGACCTAAAGTATTTATATAAGTTACCAAAACATAAACTCGGATAAAAACAAAACCCGATTTAATTTAACCCTTGGGCAGCGTGGTAAGCCTGCTAGCCAGACCGGCCTGACCCTTTGGTTTGGGCCGGCTCTCTTCCTTTCTTCCTTGGCCTTCTTCTTCTTTACTCCTTAGTTTTGGGCCTTAGTAACGTGGCCCTTATTAGTCTTTGGCCCTTTGAGTTAGTCTTCTCGAGCTCCTGCGTGAGCTCAAGCTTGGTCTTCTCGGCTCAGTTCTCGAAATGCTCCAATGTCTCGGGTTTTGGCTCAAAACCACCAAAACCTGCAGTATGTAAATGAAACGCAGCAGTAACGAGAAATATAACATAAAGCTCCTAAAGTCATAGTAAATACGAGTAAATACGAGCTAAATGCGACTGAACCGGGGGCATAAAATGAATATACATAGAGTGTATCAAACTCCCCCAAACCAAACCTTTGCTTGTCCTCAAGCAAATAGCGTCGGAGAAAATCAAAGTGAACGAACTAATCACGCTAGTATCTCAAAGTGGACGACCTATGCACATAAACATTACAACCAAAGTCTATTTCACCGAGAATAGAGCACAAGTCTCAACCATTCACACCACATTATATCACTAGCCTCTAACGCTTACGCAAAAGTAAAACTAACGACAAATCAATTCAAGCAAGGCCAACCGATCATACCACTAACCATCAACCAATCTTTCCGAATCATTTCCTTTTGTTCTTTTCTTGCATTCTTTTTCTTTTCTTTGCTTTTTTTTTTCAAATGCAAATGTGGAGCATCCCTCGTATGTAGTACCGTTTAGCTTGACGTTCACTCGGTAAAAATCGCGCTCGGGTACACATATTTCCTTAAGGGTTACATCATTGCTCATACTCTCGGTCGCAACCAAATTCATGGCCACTGTGGTTACTCAAATCAATGAGTCCCCTCCGAGAGCATCGAAGCATTGCTCCAACATTAATGAATCTTTCCAAACAAACCACAAACCAACAAACCATACATTCCTCAAACCAATGCCAAGCTCGAACGTCAAAGTCGAAAGTAAACAAGCGAAAAACGATAAGAATTAAGCAAATACAAGTGGGCTAGTGTTGAGGCTCGCAATCTAGTAACAGGAAACAAACCAATCGTGCAAGCTAAGGCGATAGAAAGTCGACTCGGAGATACTAAAGATCAAAGTAAGTGCACTAATCAATTCTCCAAACTGGACAAAGCAGGACAAAGCAGACCAAAAAGACTCGTATTTTTGTAAATTTTTTGAATTTTTCAATTTTTTTGGGTTTTTGTAATAAAAGCACACAAAAATGAAAATGCAAAGCGCGAAAAAGCTTCCCTCCCCCAAACCAAATCACACATTGTCCTCAATGTGGAAAACAGCATAATCACACAAGCAGAGGAGGACACATAACATACGGGAGTAGGAAAACAAATGCGAGAAAAGAGGGTAAAAGGGGGTAAAGAATGCTCACAGTATAGAGTCGGAGCTCCCCCAAACCGAAGTGAAGCGTGGAGTGCGGCTAAAATCCACAAATATGCGTCCATTTCAGTCCAGCTACGAAGTACTTCGGTAGATAACACGAGAAAAACAACGAAACGAAGCAGCAGGGGGTCCAGCCGGTCCAGACCGGCAGCCGGCCGGCCGGCTGGGACCCCAAAATTCAATTTTTTTGCGTTTTTCTTCAAGTTTCAAAATCCAGCTACGGCTCCGGTCCTGGCCCGGCAGCCGGTTGGCCGGCTGGTGGCCTTCCTCGTGAGCGTTTTCAACATACGAAGGACTCAAAAGTCCATAAGTACCTGCGCGCTAAAAACAACATATAATCCCTCATCCTCGCGCGCTCAAATTCAAACCAAAAGTCATAAAAAGCAAACCAACAAAGTACAAGAGCTAAATAATAATACAACGTCATCGGGTTGCCTCCCGGGAGCGCTGGTTTATAGTCCCGCACGACCCTTCACAGCTCAGAAAGCAGTCACTCGCCATTGGTCGTAATCAAAACAGCTTAAGGCTCTCAAAAGCCGATCAAAGAATTGTGCATGGGCTAGACAGAAGCATAAGTAATGCCAAGGAATGATGGAGGCGTACTGAACCAAAGGGAAAGATCCTGTCAGCCTATAGCGCTTCCTTGGAAAACTAGGCTGTTGGTTAGGGAACCGTAGTTTGTCCGCATAGGAAGGTACGGTGTTGTCTTTGGCAGCGGCCGTATTCTGTTCGAGTGGTTTGACTGCGTACCAATCGATTCTCTTGGCCTCATCCAGCACCGGGTCCATCTTGTCTTCTACCGTTAGGCCAGCAGTGGCCGTGGTCTCGGGGATCTGCTCGCCAGCATGCAACAATGCTCCCAACTCTGTCTCGTCCTCAACCGGCTCTTCCTCTTTTCTTGAAGTCTTAGGCGGGGAATCTGAGCCTTTATAACTTGGTTCACTCCGGAGGATTATGGCGTCAGCGGTGCCGTCCCAACTATCCGGTGGGGACGGTATTTGGTCGGGTTGTCCCGCTGTTTCATTAGCCGCCAGTTGGGCTACTTGCGCCTGAAGCCTCTTGATGGACGCGTCCGCGGCTTGATCGCTCTCCTGGAGTTGAACCATTAAGGATTTCATCATGTTGTCCATTGTGTCTCTCATGCTCTTCATAGTTTCGGCCATCTGCCTCATCTCTGTCTCCTCACTATTTCGGGCTAATGATTTGAGGAGTTCCCATCGCTCCTCATAAGGCATGTAGTTAAACATTCCATTGCAGCTGCCCTCAATTGAAGCCCGCGTTGCATAATCGACACCATCATAGATCATATGACATATCTCCCATATCTCAGCATAACAGCCAGGCTGAGTAATGAAGGAGACAAGTCTGTCCCAATAGGTATGCAGCAGTTCATGATCAAGCTGTGGGAAGTAATAGATAGGCATAGTGGCGAAAAGAGAGAATTCAAGCGTACTCAAGTCTTCCGCTCGAAAGTGTTCCTTATAGAGCTCCTGCGCATGAGAACACTAGATGCAAAAGTAAGATACGGTCTCAAGGAACTAGGTTCCTTGAGACAAAAGAGAAAAACCTGCAACAACTAACAAAAACTAAAACTAGCAAAGCCGTTTCCCCGGCAACGGCGCCAAAATTGATAAGGCCTAGTCGTATCACCTTAATCAAAATAAACCTAACAAGCAACTAACAATAGCAAGCAGCAAGTAGGGATCGAATCCACAGGGAAACGGTGTAGTTCACAGTTAAGTCGGTCAAAGCAGGTCAAACTCAAGGGTGTGAAAAAGGTGTTTGATTAAACTATTAACTAGAGCAGATAATAAAGCAAAAGAATATAAATGTATAAGGAGAAAGATTAGGGTGTCGGGTTCATATATGACAACGATTCAGGAACGCAAGTTAATAAGACGGAAGAGTTAAACTGTGCAACTTGACTAGGTTTGTAAAACGCTCTCTCGAGTCAATTTTAGCCTTAAGCAAATTTAGCGGGCTCTCGCAACTTACTAAATTCAACTCATCTAACTCGCGTAAGTCTAGTTTTAATTCGGCTTTCGATCTTAAATCAAAACTTACTCAGGTTCAATTAAACTCAGATTAAACGGTGATCAGGCGAAATAATCCTAATTCAATTGATATAAAACGCGCAGAAAGAAATCAAGAGCACAATTTAATCAACCAATTTAATCTCAAAACATGTTCCTGAACCAAATATCACAAATTCCCCTAAACCCTAATTAGAAGATTAGCTAGACATAATTGAAAGCAAAGCAAAGCAATATAAAGAAGACATAGCAAAAGAATGAATAAAAGCAATTGAAATAAATCTGAAAACTTACGGAGTACCGGCGGTTACAAAAGAAATAATCTTGAAACTAAACTAAAGCTAGAGTTTTTGAGAGAGAAAAGTAAAAACTAAACTAAACAGTAGAATGAAAACTAGAACTAAAGATGATGTTTTAATTCACGACCTAAAGTATTTATATAAGTTACCAAAACATAAACTCGGATAAAAACAAAACCCGACGAATTTAACCCTTGGGCCGGCCGGCCGGCAGCCGGCCTAGCCAGACCGGCCTGACCCTTTGGTTTGGGCCGGCTCTCTTCCTTTCTTCCTTGGCCTTCTTCTTCTTTACTCCTTAGTTTTGGGCCTTAGTAACGTGGCCCTTATTAGTCTTTGGCCCTTTGAGTTAGTCTTCTCGAGCTCCTGCGTGAGCTCAAGCTTGGTCTTCTCGGCTCAGTTCTCGAAATGCTCCAATGTCTCGGGTTTTGGCTCAAAACCACCAAAACCTGCAGTATGTAAATGAAACGCAGCAGTAACGAGAAATATAACATAAAGCTCCTAAAGTCATAGTAAATACGAGTAAATACGAGCTAAATGCGACTGAACCGGGGGCATAAAATGAATATACATAGAGTGTATCAGTAATTTGTTTAAAGCTTTTTAAAGAAATGTCAAAAAATCATTTAAAAGCCGCTTTCGGAGTTGCCACCAAATTATGGGGGAATTTGGACCCGTTTAACGCGTCTTGGACTCGAAGACGCGAATCTTAGAGTTCAAGGTGCGTCGATACCTATCCGTCTAAGGCAATTGTGAAACTAGAGCGGATTCGGGGTGAGGGTACTTTCCGAAAGTTTTGTCAAAATGTTTTATGAAAAACCGTAATCGAAAAGCCTACGTAAAAGTAGCCTTTACTAGCTTGAAAACAGTGTTTAATTCGATGTTTGAGCAAATGCAAACCGCTACGTACAAGTGCGAAATGTGACTTGATAAATATGCATAAAAGCAAATGTAAACGTCAAAGTTATGACGGGTTGCTGTGGGAAATGTGCACAAAGGGATAATTCATTACTTGAATTATTACTTAAATGCTATTTTTCGACTCATGTGTGTGTAAAAATTTGTTTAAAACTCTCAGTTTTGCATGTTTTAAAGACTAATGAAAACGGTACAAGTTTTGTCGAAATCATGTTTAGTTGTCTAATGCGTAAATGAGAATTTGCTTAAGTGTAAAGTGTTGTCCGTTTGTTCATTGTTAATTGTGTCGTTGTTTATGCGGTATTGGCGAGGTTTAGACGGATTACGAATCTGAATTACTACAACTGTATTGCGAATACGGGTTCGTTAAACCAATACCGGGTCGGGTTGGGAACCCGTTTGTCCGAGTCGAGCGTGAAGGTGAGTGAATTCATTGTGAATGAATTGTTCTTGTTTGTGAATGTAAGGGTGCGTATTTGCAGTGGTTTTGAGCCGCCGTTTTACCAGGATTGTTAACGAAATCGCCAGTGTGTTTGTGACTACTTAACAAATCGCCAATGTGTTTGTGACTGCTTAACAAATCGCCAGTGATGTTTGTGACTGCTTAACAAGTCAGCCAGTGAATTGGCTATTTGTTAACAAATCGCCAGTCAACTGGCGATTTGTGTTTGTGTGTATAAAATTTGGGTTTGGGCCGCCTTTTGCTTTGTGACGTTGTTTGATTGATTAGTTGAAGTGGTTTAGGCTTTGGTCCAATGGACCAAAGTCTTACATTTTGGGCTCTGTTTTTGTGTTTCGTGTTTCGTGCTTTTTTCGAGTCTCGGGCCGAAAAGTGTTTTTGTCTTGAATTGAATTGTTTTTGTGCGATGTGTTTAGACGTGAGTTCGACTTGGGCGTATGACATTTTGGGGGGCGTGCTTTGGGTTGTTTTGTGGGTTTTTTTGTGTGGAAAAAGACTTATTTTTGTGCTGGGTCGGTTTAAATAAAATGACTTAACGAATTCTCATTTTACACGACATGCAAATAAATCATTTATGCGTTAAACGATTTAAAATGTTTTTGACAAAATGTACCGTTTTGACATTACGTTAAAAACATGTTTTTTTTGTGAAAAGTCCATTTCATCACAGGGTTTGTATTTGGGGGGGTACGGATATGGGTATCTACAGAGCCCCCAGTTTGACTGAGCTTGGACTAAAGCACTAGTCAAACTTAATGATAGTATCCGGACCCTTACAGTCTCAATACTATCTAGCAGCGCTAAGTATGTGTGTCGGGGGAAAAATGAGGACTTAGTGCCGGGAAATGCGGGGCGAGACAATATGTTTAGCGACATGACGGTCCGTGCATGCTTAAAGGCGTGCGGGCCTACTGACGGCTTGGCGTTTTTGAGTCGTCTGCCGATGTCGAATGCTTCTTGATGGCGCTTTGTAGTCTAGCCAAACTTTGTATCGTGCTTGAGATGGTTGCTGATGTTGAATGTTTCGCGATGACGCTTTGAAGTCTAGCCGAACTTTGCATTGTGCTTGAGATGGTTGCTGATGTTGAGTGATTCTTGACGGCGCTTTGTAGTCTAGCCGGTCTTTGTGTGTTGAATGTTTGCTGCGTGTTTAATCTGGTGTTCGTGCTTCAATGTCATTCTTGTAAAAAGTGTAAATGTACGATTCGTATAAGAGGCTGTGTGTTTATATATTTGACTCGTAGAAGAGGCTTGTGTTTATGTGTTTGACTCGTAAAAGAGGTTCGTGTATAGTGTTTGGCTCGTAAAAGAGGTTTCTTGTTTTCGTTCGACTCGTAAAAAAGGCTCGTGTAGAGTGTTTGACTCGTAAAAGAGGTTTGTGTTTAGGTTTGACTCGTAAAAGTGGCTCGTGTATAGTGTTTGGCTCGTAAAAGAGGCTTGTGTTTAGGTATTCAACTCGTAAAAGAGGTACGTGTTTAGGTGTTTGACTCATAAAAGAGGTTTGTGTTTGACTGCTTGACTCGTAAAAAAGGTTTAATGTTTTTGTTTGACTCGATTAATTACGGTGCCCAACTGCGCGCTAACCTAGATCCCACAAAGGGTGTTGGTCGATTAAGACAGCAGTACAGTGGTCATGGAAGTCGAAATCCGCTAAGGAGTGTGTAACAACTCACCTGCCGAATCAACTAGCCCCGAAAACGGATGGCGCTTAAGCGCGCGACATATACCCGGCCGTCGGGGCAAGTGCCAGGCCTCGATGAGTAGGAGAGCGCGGCGGTCGCCGTAAAAAGACGTTGAGTGTGCCAAGGCATTGCTAGCACCGTGGGAACTTGTGCTAGGCACGGCTAGCACCGTGGGTAGGCATTGCCGAGAAGACGTTGAGTGTGCCAAGGCATTGCTAGCACCGTGGGCACTCGTGCTAAGCACGGCTAGCACCGTGGCTAGGCATTGCCGGGAAGACGTTGAGTGTGGCAAGGCATTTCTAGCACCCTGGGCACTCGTGCTAGGCACGGTTAGCACCGTGGCTAGGCATTGCCGGGAAGACGTTGTGTGTGCCAAGGCATTACTAGCACCGTGGGCACTGGTGCTAGGCACGGCTAGCACCGTGGCTAGGCATTGCCGGGAAGACGTTGAGTGTGCTAAGGCATTGCTAGCACCGTGGGCACTCGTGCAAGGCACGACTAGCACCGTGGCTAGGCATTGCCGGGAAGACGTTGAGTGTGCCAAGGCATTGCTAGCACCGTGGGCACTCGTGCTAGGCACGGCTAGCACCGTGGGTAAGCTAGGAATACGTTGAGTGTGCCAAGGCATTGCAAGGCACGACTAACACCGTGGCTAGGCATTGCCGGGAAGACGTTGAGTGTGCCAAGGCATTGCTAGCACTGTGGGCACTCGTGCTAGGCACGGCTAGCACCGTGGGTAAGCTAGGAATACGTTGAGTGTGCCAAGGTATTGCTAGCACCGTAGGCACTCGTGCTAGGCACGGCTAGCACCGTGGGTAGGCATTGCCGGGAAGACGTTGAGTGTGCCAAGGAATTGCTAGCACCGTGGGCACTCGTGCTAGGCACGGCTAGTACCGTGGCTAGGCATTGCCGGGAAGACGTTGATTCTTTTATTTCAGCTATTCCTCCATTTACTGGAAGATTTGCATCTTTCACAAACTAGATGGAAGCGTGTAATGTTGGACTTGTCGAGATCTTGTGAAAGTTGCCTTCTAGGCATCCGTGAGTTGTTGAGACGTTTAGAACACTTGGAAGAACTCATTTTAAGGGCCCCATTAAGAGGAACCAATGAGGTAGAATTTGTCAAGAGAGTTTCAAGTTTCGAGACGGCCTCAACAAATGCCAGAATAATTTTTGTCTCTTCTTTATCAAGAGAATATTACGAGTAGAAAGATTGGCGCAGTTGAGTACTTTCGAAGGTATTAATTAGCTACAGAATCAAACAAATGACTTAGGATTGGGTGCGAGTGCGCCATTATCGAGCGCGTTCAAGAATGGTTATGTCATGCCAGCTTGTTACGACAAATTGAGTCATTGATTTAAGGTTTTCACACAAATTAAGTCGTCCTTTCGCATGAATAGTATCAGGATGTCAAAGACACTCGTTTGAGGTTTTGTGTCCTTGTGTACAAAACCTTGGGATCGTCACCTTAACTTTGTGGTTTTTCCTGCGCTTTTGTGCTGATGTCTTGGACAAATTGTTAATCATTCCCGACAAACGTTTCATTAGCAGCAGCGGAGAAGCTTGAATTATTCAAGTGATTGTGGGAACTTCGAAAAGGCATTTACAAGTGCCAAGGTATGCTTTGTTTGATTAGTATAGCAGTTAACAACCAAGTGAGTGAGGAAAACACGAAATCAGAAAATGGTTGACGTAATACTGGCCGCTTTTCTCTACTTCAATTGATTTTTAGTTTCTGTATATGGCATCTGTAAACGAAGCTTAACTGTCTTTTCGACGTGTGATGAAGGAGTCATGTATTTGTTTCGGTTATTTCTTTTGTCTCAGGCAACACTTTTCTGTTTTCATTTCTTATACAGTTGTATTTTTCTAGCCCTCGCCCATACACGTCAAACCGACTTCTTCCATGGGCTTCTTCTTGGTGTTTTAGATAGACCTGACAAGCAGGTTAATCAGGCGGTCAATTTGGGTCGGGTTAGTCTTTGGAGGGTTACTAAAGTTCTGGTCAGGTCTATATTGGGTTCGACCCGTTTTTGGGTTGGTTATTGTCAACGTTGTTATGGACTAAAAATTAATACACAATACTTTATACTTTGTCATAAGCACTCGCGAGTAATACGCAGTAATCCAGTACATTTCAATCCCCTCTGTTCCTCTAATGTTTCATCCGAGTTGATTCTTGAACTCGATTGTTCCTTTTGGTCTGTTGCGTCTCTTTTTTCTTTTGTGTTATTAAGTTCAATACAAGGATGCAGATTAAATTTAGGTGGCTCGGTTCTAATTGTCATATTGAGTCCCTTAATTATACTAACGAGAAAATTAATTAAGATATCATACTTGTTTCCCTTTACAAATTCACAAATTCTTGTGTAAGTCAGGACTTACAATAAGTTATTGTAAGTCCGCCCCATTTGTACCCGTTTATATAGCTTTTGTACTATTTAAGTGATAATTATGATTAATTGTTACTAAATTTTTTTTAGTACACCTGTAAGTGACTTTAGTAGATTTGTTTCATGATTTTGCACCCTTTTAACTGCAATTTTTACTTTGGTCTCACACTAATTTTGTGTGAGTTGTGCCTTACAGGAGAATTACTGTTACAAATTTCAAATTGTGTACGTATTTTTTATTTTCAACAATTTTCTTAGCGAAAAGCTAAAACAAAATTCAATGAAAAACGTCGGAAATAAAACTACAAAGCAAAAAAAAAAATAAAAAAAAAAAAATAAAAGTAAAAGAAATAAAAAAAACTAATAACTTATACTCCATACAAAGTATTTTTGTTTTCACTTCTATTTTTCAATTCACGAGGGAATCGAACTCGAAACTTACTACTATTCACGGATTCACAAAGGTCCTCTTCAATGGATTCTATACGCCCCCCCCTTCAGTCAAACTAATAAAAAAAGTTTTTTTTTTTTTTTTTTATACACGATAATTTTTATACTTTTTCGGATTCTATGTGGCACCGTTCGCGTTTTAAAAATGTCATTGCTACTCCTAAACGTGAGGAAAACATTCTTAAATGCTCGAATTGCTATAATCTACCTTATTTAAATGTTTAATTTATGCATTTTGGATTGATTTTTTCACTATATTTCGTCATGTCATTAACATACATATTACCTTGTTTATCTAATCGTAAATATATTTTTTTTCGAAAAAACTTATTTTTTAAAAGTTTGGGGATTTGTAGTACATTTTACTGAGGTACACAAAAGTATAAGTTCGAAAAAAACAAAACAAGCGCCCTAAAAAAAAAAAGAACAAGAAAAAAACCTAAACCCCAAATCAATCGAAAACCACCGCAATTCAATTTCATTTGAAAACGCCACCACCACGTTGGCCACCACCCGCCACCGCACCGCCACCGCCTGTGCACCGCCACCGCCACCGCACCGCCACCGCCATCGCCTCTGTCGGCCGCTTACTTTTGGTAATTTTTTTCAAACTAAAATTGATTTCAATTCAAATTTATTGATGATAATCATTATTACAGTCTTCTATTTTTTTTATTTTTTCAGTCTCTTACTATCTGTGTTGTTATGATGCCGTCTTCTTCATACGATTGTAGTGCTGAAATTAATTGATGATGATGATGGAGTAATGCTCATATTGATCAAGATAATTTAGGATTGTTTTTTGAACAAACCATGATAATTTAGGATTTTGGCCACAATTTACTATTTACTATTGAGTTTATTCGCTTAAATCAATCAAAAGTTGCTAGTATAGTCACTAACGAAAAAATAAAGCTGTACCATTTTAGGATGGGTTTTATCATTGTGTTGTCACTGTTAAATCATGTTTTTGCTGCAAGACGTAGCTTTCGCATATAATTTGGAGTTCATTATTACCGTTTTAGGGTCTCGTGTTTATAGGGCCAGGGCCTGAAAACTGCGATGATCCATTAATTTAGGGTCAAGACCTGACCTGACGTGGGCACGTGGCTGATCCGATGGGTTGAAACTTATAAATTCAATATATGATGGAAAATCAACACTTTCTGTACTTGTTCCATGAATTTGTCTTCTGAAATCTGAATTAAGTTTTTTTATTTTTTATTTTTATTTTTTTATTTTTTTGGATGTTAATAGCTGCTTGGAAAAACATGGAATTAAGTTCCAAAAACCGGCGTATGTGTAGGGATCGTGATGTGGGACGAGATAGGCTGAGTGAAATGCCAGACGATGTGAATATCCACATTCTTTCTTTTCTGTCCACTCATGATGCGGTTTAGACGGTCTTGCTTCGTCATTTAAGGAATCTTTGGACTTTGGTTCCTACTATGAACTTTGACATCTATCAATTTTTTCATATGGAAAATATGGAGGAGTATTTAAGTGCTCATCATAAATTTGCTAAGTTTGAGCGGTTTCACCTTTTCATCCATAGTGCTTTGACGCTTCATCAACGTCTCCCCATCGAAAAATTCCGTCTTCACGTAGATTCTAATTATGATGATGGAAGCATCGTAAAGTGGCTGAGGTTTGCATTGGATGGGCAAGCGAAGGAAATAACATATCATGATACAAGGGATGATTGTGTTTATCGGAGCTCATTACCTCATAATTTCACAAGTCAATTTCTTGTTACACTTGAACTCAATTATTGCACGCTTGACCCGGAACATGTATTCAACTTGGGTTATCTAAAGAAGTTATTTATTAAACGTGTTGTTACGTGTGAAGACACACTGCAACGACTATTATCTGGATATCCCTTCTTACAAGAACTCGGCATAGTGCAGCCTTATGAAATACATGAGCTGACTTTCAGTGTTCCTCCTAACATTCAAATATTATCTCTTGATCTCACTTTTGAGTATCACTTTTGGAAGCTTGATCTCCCCAACATTAGAAGTTTGGATTTGAATATAAATGGGATATTAGACATCATTGATGTTTCATATGTTCAAGATGTCCGCATACGATGTTGGGGTGTTTGTCGTGGAGATAAAGCACACAAAAGGTTTAAAAAGTATTTTTGGAAGTTTAAAGGGGCCGAAACTTTCCAATTACACTGTGTTGGTTCTAAAGTAAGTTTTCTTTTCCTTTATTGGAAAAAATTTCATGCATTTTGTTGAAATTTTGCAATTTTGATCCTTTCCATTATCGAGAAATGGGTGCCTAGTTAGGACATGTTCTCCTCCTCTTAGGGCATGTTCACTTTATCTTAAGTTGTCTTAGGACATATTCTCTTCCTTCTAAAGTAATCTAAATTGGAAATTTTGTTCTTTTGTTTAAGTTTAGTTATACGAAAGTCATAAGTTTTGCGGAAATTTTATGAAGTATTAGTCATTAGGCTCTGAAATATTATGAAGTTTTGAAATTATTTAATTGTCTTAGAAATCTTTTGAAGTGTTTGATAAGTCTAAGGAAAAATAAGAAGAACATAATGTACCCGACCTTGTTTAGATAGTAAAATAGGAGAGAAAGAGAATGAGATGGAAGATGGAAAAAGGGGAAGGAAATGGATAGAGAGTTAACATTTTCCTTCCAAATTTTGTTTCCATTAGAAAGAGAAAAAAAATTGACTTAATGGTGGGATCCATTTTCCTCCCTCTCCATATCCTTAACTTAACCAAACAAGAGAAATGGAGACATTCGCTTCCATCCTTTTCTTTTCCCTTAATTTCTTTCTATCTAAACATACTAAGGGTGTATTTGGATAACAAAAATGAAGGGAAATGAAGGGAAGGAAAAAAGAGGGAAAAGAAGGAGAGGGGATATAAGGGAAGAGAAGGGACGGGAGAATGAGGTGTGAGTGTTTGGATTATATTTTTCTTTCAAATCTTGCCTATTATGGAGATATTTTGTTTAAACTTGGAGGAGATAAAATGCATCGCTCTAAGTCTCTCCCCTTCTCCATTTATTTACTTTCACACCTATCTGTTATTCAAACAACGGAATTTTAATTTTCTTATCTCCTTCCCTTTCTATCCTTCCAAATCACTCAATCCAAACACACCCTTAGTGACTATTGTGATTGTGTTCAGATCATGTGCTCTCATATTGAATTAAGTTTTCATGTTCAATTGCTTTCTATCATTCATCATATCGTTCAATTTGAAATGCCATGTCGAGTAATGAGATTTTGTTCACATTTCTATATACTTATGTAGAATTTCTTTTGATTCAGTTATTCGTCCATTCACTAGCGGATTTTTATCTTTCGCAAATTAGATGGAAGCATGTAGTTTTGGAGTTGCCAAGGTTTTGTGAAAGTTGCCTCTAGGCATCTTTAAGTTGCTAAGACGTTTAGAACACCTTGAAGAACTCATTTTACGCACCCCTTTAAGAGGAACCGAGAAGTTAGAGTTTGTCAAGAGGGTTTCAAGCTTTCGGAAGGCCTCAAGAAATACCAACGTGATTTTTGTCTCTTCTTCATCTACACGAAGTTATAAGTAGAACGATTGGCGCAGTTCGGGTTTTGTTCAAATGGGCCATTATCGAGTGAGTTCAAGAACGGTTATGTCATCTCATCTTGTTACGACAAATCAACTCACCGATGCAAGGTTTCACATAAATGAACTCTTAAATCTTTTCGCTTGAAGGATGTCAAAGACACTCGTTTGAAATTTGTGTCCTTGTGTGATGCCAAGACTTAATACTATCACCTTTCAAGACTATACAAAACCTCGGGATCGTCACCTTCAATCAAAGTTACTTAGACTCGTTGACCCGGTGTCGTGTCTGGAACGTGTTGAAGTGTCAACTATTTTCTGCGAAAATTTCAATTTTTTGGTCTGAAATGAAATGTCGAAGACACGACACGCGATTTACACGCGACACGACAGCAAAGTGAAGTGTCGGAGTAACACAGGCTTTGATTTGTAAGTCTTCCTATGCTTTTGTGCCGATGTCTTGGACAATTTGATAATTAATCCCAACGAACAATTCATTAGCGGCAGCGCAAGAGCTTGAATTCGTCAAGTGAGCAAGGGAACTTGGAGAAGGCCTCCACAAGGGCCAAGATGTGCTTTGTTTGAGTAGTACAGCAATTAGAAACCAAGTGACTGAGGAAAACAAGAAATCTGGAATTGTGTGTATATTGCATTAGTACTCGTAGCTTGATCGTCTTTTCAAATTGTGATGAAAATGGTCATGAATCCGTTTCTTTTGTTTCATACAACGCCTTTCTGCTTCGATGGGCAACGTCGTGGTGTTTTATTTGAGGTTTTAGATAGACTTGACAAGCAGATTAATTGGGTCTGACTTTTTTGGTCGGTTATTAGAGTTTGGGTTGGGTCTATATCAAGTTTGGGTCATTTTCGGGGTTTTTTATTTTTTATTATCAACGTCAGGTTAGATTGTAAGTTCAGTGCGGGTCTTCATTTCGGATCTCAGGTTCGGTATAGGTTTTGGTTATTTAATTCAGCACATAACAACATTTGCTCATTCATAGAACTAGCTTACATACTGCAGTGTCCAAAGTGCAAACAAAATTCGAAGGTGGCCGAAGATAGAGGGCTATGCCATGGGCACATCGATTGTTGCTAACAGACGGTTGTAGGTTACAACTTCCGTGTAATTTTTTCGTATTAAGCTAGTCTATTTTTTTTTAGTAGCTCAAAAATTATTTTTGAGATCGTCTTATAATAAAATTGACGCTTAACATATTACGGAATACAGCACTTCCTCGGTTCAGAAAAATATATCGGCCCAAGTCATTTTAGGGCCCAATTATCATAGTCTTTATCCATGTACATCAGTACATGTTTTCAATTGGGTCATTAGGTGGGCTATCTCTTTTTGGCTTGTCGCTAAGTAGCTAGTTGGATTTCACAATTAGAATTGTGGAGCAAAGCTGGCCCACAATGGGTAACAATTTATCATAAGTTTTTCGTAAAACCGTTTACATGAGATTAGTTGTTCTGTATAAGGCTTATTATAAACGTTTTAGTTAGTCTTTTATAAAATCAGTTCATGTTAAAATAACACAACACCAACTACGAGTATGTTTAACACAAATTCTTGTATGAGGTTAATATCAAAATTAAATATCTATATTCGTGAGAGGTTAATTAATAAGAGACCTCTCATAGGAGACTTACTGCTATTTTTAACCATCAATGATAACTAAAAGAAAAAAGATACTTCATAAATATTAAAATAAAATATCTATATTTGTGAGAGGTCTCATGCTAATATTGTCATGATTCATGAGGGTCATATACTCTTATCAGTTATAACTTTATGCTTTACCCATATGACTGATTGACTGGGATGAAAAACTAGTTTTTGGCAATCTTTTGATTGTTGAATGTTGGATTGATTTTATGTACGTGATAGTAAAATTCTGACACCCCTATCGTGTAATAATTTGTCACATTTTCATTTTTTTTAAGTTAGAAGTACATTATATTTGTATTAGCGAGTAGAGGGATTTGTATTAATTCTATAAGACAAGGGGCCCTAAACATCGTCGACCCAAAACATTGTACGTATTTAAACTTTTTGGTAATATATTTGTAATCCGTATATTATATACTCTGTACAAATTCCTATATCTTATAGTATTTGAGTCCGATAATTTCTTTTTAAAAATCTGCTTATGTTAGCTATTACATAGTACAATAATTAAAATCTCGTCTTAAATTTACTCATTAATTCATGTCATTTTTCTGTCGTTGTTGATTTAAATTATGTGATATAAAGTATTGAGTGTATATGCTAACAACATGCACGTAATTATCTGTAGTTTGCTTTCAAATATCTTTAATTACCCATCTCACTTTATCATCACTTTTAAAAATATCTTTTGATGAGTAAATTGTTAAATTTCACGGGCTTGGGACACACCTAAGAGTATGAGAGAATTCGCTCATAAGATTTAGGAGGTTCCATCCTAAAATCAATTGGCCATAGGAGGAGTAACCCCTAGACCTTATAAACAAGAGCAATTTTCATCTCATAACCGATGTGAGATCACATGTGGGAATGTACATTAGGCTGGCTGGATTCATCTCTAACATATATAAATGTTCATTTTAACTAATGTTCATATTAACTAGAGTTAAATAGTTAAAATAATTATCATTAGGGTTTTTACCAATATTTACTAGTTGCTCGATTTGTATGATTAATAAAAGACGATGTATTATTTTGAATAATAATGTTGAATTCTGTTAGGATATTAAATTCTCATTGAAAAATGCATGGGACATGCCACATTACCCACCTGCTTAATAACTGTGTCAAAAGTAAATGATAAAAATCCAGTAAATCAAAAGGAGGTTTAAGACGAAATTGCACCGTTTGAAAATGAAACTTAACCCGATAGCAAAAGGGTGTCACACCATGCATAATAGTGTAGAAGGAAAGTCACATAAAAGATGGTCCAAATAAACATGAAGAAGACTGATGCAAATTTAGAAAAATTCCAAAAAAGCATAATAACATAAGAAAATATACGGATGTTACTTTTAGGACACCACCGGCACCTTATGAGAAATCAAAGTTTTTGGGTTCCGGGGGGAGTATGGTTGCAAGGCTAAAACTTAAAGGAATTGACGGAAGGGAACCACCAGGAGTGGAGCCTGCGGCTTAATTTTGCTCAACACGGGGAAACTTACTAGGTCCAGACATAGTAAGGATTGACAGACTGAGAGCTCTTTCTTGATTCTATGGGTGGTGGTGCATGGCCGTTCTTAGTTAGTGGAGCGAGTTGTCTGGTTAATTCCGTTAACGACACGTGCCCTTAGGAGCGTAAGCTCCTACTGTGGGTCGGCAATCGAACGGCGTGCTCATGCATCGCTTCTGGCCCGGATTCTAACTTAGAGGCCTTCAGTCATAATCCAGCACACGGTAGCTTCGCGCGACTGGCTTTTCAACCAAGCGCGATGACCAATTGTGTGAATCAACGGTTCCTCTCGTACTAGGTTGAATTACCATTGCAACACTGTCATCAGTAGGGTAAAACTAACCTGTCTCACGACGGTCTAAACCCAGCTCACGTTCCTTATTGATGGGTGAATAATCCAACACTTGGTGAATTCTGCTTCACAACGATAGGAAGAGGCGACATCGAAGGATCAAAAAGCAACGTCGCTATGAACGCTTGGCTGCCACAAGCCAGTTATCCCTTGGTAACTTTTCTGACACCTCTAGATTTCGAAGGTCTAAAGGATCGTTAGGCCACGCTTTTACGGTTCGTATTCGTACTGAAAATCAGAATCAAACGAGCTTTTACCCTTCTGTTCCACACGAGATTTCTGTTCTCGTTGAGCTCATCGTAGGACACCTGCGTTATCGCGTCCCATTTGGACAACATTTGGTCACTCAACTAATTCAAAACAAAAAGTATACGCTATTCTGCACATCCAATGTTCACTACCAAGAGATGGGTACAAGCATAAAAAGCCTCTGTAAGGGGAGGCAAGAGGCTTGGCGGCTGGTGCACCATGGGTTGGCGTCGTGGGCATGATGATCGGTACGAGGTGAGCTCCCCCCCTCCCCCCCGCGGGCTAGGCATGCATGATGGGTTTTTGTGGGTTTTCGAGTTTCGATGATCCCGTCATGCGGGCCACACCCGGGCCTCGTCAGAAAAGTCGGGATAATGTCGGAAATCGTGGTGGACACATTTTTGTCGGTTTTATTGTATTCTCATTATGCGGGTGCTATCGTTTGGCGGGTTTATGGATGGCTATTTACGATTTGTATTAATTTTCATGGACCGATGACCGCAAGGAAATCGGAAAAAGACGGTTTCTACAAAGCGGGGGTAGCCATTCATGGGAATGACGCGGGAAAGTGCGGAAGGCGGCTACAAATGATACGTGGGCCTGAACCTAATCACAACGTATATATCTCGATGATTGGGGATGGGTTTGCGTAACGTGCGTGGTCGTCGTCGGGAGAAGCGTGAACACGCGGGTGTGTCGGTGGCTCTAAACGTTAGTACGATATGTCCCGGAGTTCCATCGCAAGTTTTTGTGATGGTCCTGAAAGGATGTGGACTACGCAGCGGCCACTTGGAATTGACATTGGTGCACTCGTACATGCTTTGAGCGTTCGCATTAGTAACGTTGAGTTCCCTCGGGTGAATATTTGGGAGATGTGCGGATGATGTCTACAAACGGTACATGCGGCTGTCTTATTCGATCACGTTACACGATGATTGGGGATGGTTTGTATGTAGAGGATGTAGGTATCGTAGGGAGAGGCGTGAATATACGAGGGTTTTGGTGGCTCTAAACTTGGTGTACTATGCGTCCCGGAGTTCTGTTGCAAGTTTTGGTAACGGTCCTGAAAACATGTTGACTATGCAGCGGCCATTGACATTGAAACACTCGTTCACGATTTGATCAATTCGCGTAAGGTACCTAATAGGATCCCATCGATATTGACGATAACACCTGTATAATGTGAGTCCAATGGAATTGACAACAATACTAATCCCCTACGTTTTCGATATTATCTTGACCGATCTGAAGTCCCGTAACATATCGAAACTCAAAAAGCATGTTGTATCACCCGGTGCAATGTGCGCTTAACCGGTTAGAATATTAACCGGGGTGCCAGAGCGGAGGGAGCCGAAAAGCATGTCGTATCGTATCAGCAGATACAATGTGCGCTCAACCGGTTAGAACATTAACCGGGGTGCCACAGCGGAGGGAGGCGAAAAGCATGTCGTATCGTATCAGCTGATACGATGTGCGCTCAACCGGTTAGAACATTAACCGGGGTGCCAGAGCGGAGGGAGGCAAAAAGCATGTCGTATCATATCAGCCGATGCGATGTGCGCTCAACCGGTTAGAACATTAACCGGGGTGCCAGAGCGGAGGTAGGCGAAAAGCATGTCGTGTCGTATCAGCCGATACGATGTGCGCTCCACTGGTTAGAACATTAACTGGGGTGCCAGAGCGGAGGAAGGCGAAAAGCATGTCATATCGTATCAGCCGATACGATGTGCGCTCAATTGGATTTGACGGAAGTATGAAACTATATATGTCCCGGTCGGCTTAAGAACTATGTCCCGTCGGTTCATAAGAAAAGTCCCTGTCGGTTAAAAGATATGTCCTTGTCGGTTAAAAGATAAGTCCCTGTCCCTTAACAAGATGTCCCGGACGGCCCTTTTCGGCGTGAATATCGGTACTGCGGTGGGATTAGATCTACTAACCCAATGACTACTTTGTAGTAATACATTGTTGTCATATGGGAAAGTGGAAATAATCTTAACCCGCATGTTGTAATGCATGTGAGTTATAAAAAGTTTGTATGGGTTGGTGGGATCTTTGCTTGTGCATTGAATCATTCACCCTCAACTTCTTCATTGTTTGTCGTAAGCCTGTTGGGCTTAGGCAAAGTTGCGAATTCTTGTGTTTGATGCCTTTGAGATGGTAATACATTGTCCAATGTAATAATATTTCGCTTTATACTCCTTTCGGGGGTTGGGTGAACAAACTGTGCTGGATTTGTTGTCCACCCACACACATATTATGTTGTGGTCGTGGCTAACAGCTCTAGTTGCTCTTCGGGATGCAGAACATTTGTGCGTGTGATGATCTATTCTTCACTCGTCGGTGAGTTGACGCTCAAATTGAACGACTATTGAGCATGCGTTGACTTCTTGCAAATGCGAGGGGCTCATGTATGTCGATGTCGGTTAAGGAATGCTACCTGGTTGATTTTGCCAGTAGTCATATGCTTGTCTCAAAGATTAAGCCATGCATGTGTAAGTATGAACTAATTCAGACTGTGAAACTGCGAATGGCTCATTAAATTAGTTATAGTTTGTTTGATGGTACCTGCTACTCGGATAACCGTATTAATTCTAGAGCTAATACGTGCAACAAACCCCGCCTTCTGGAAGGACTGCATTTATTAGATAAAAGGTCAACGCGGGCTTTGCCCGTTGCTCTAATGACTCATGATAACTCGACGGATCGCACGGCCTTTGCTTCGGTGACGCATCATTCAAATTTCTGCCCTATCAACTTTCGATGGTAGGATAGTAGCCTACCATGGGGTGACAGGTGACGGAGAACTAGGGTTCGATTTCGGAGAGGGGGCCTGAGAAACGGCTACCATATCCAAGGAAGGCAGCAGGCGCGCAAGTTACCCAATCCTGACACGGGGAGGTAGTGACAATAAATAACAATACCGGGCTCTTTCAGTCTGGTAATTGGAATGAGTACAATCTAAACCCCTTAACGAGGATCCATTGGAGGGCAAGTCTGGTGCCAGCAGTCGCGGTAATTCCAGCTCCAATCGCGTATATTTAAGTTGTTGCTGTTAAAAAGCTCGTAGTTGGACCTTGGGGTGGGTCAACCGGTGATACGCTCTATTTATATTCGTTTTATGCCCTGCCTACCAGAGATTTAGCTCAGATTTATTCGTATTTATTATGACTTTAGAGCTATTTTGTTATATTTCTCGTTATCGCTGCCATTTACATTTTGGTGTTGGTGGTTTTGAGCCAAACCCGGATTTAATGGAGCATTACGAGACGCGAGACTAAAAGACCAAGCTCGAAAGACCTAACTAGGCTCGGAAATCAAGCCAAGACCAAGGGAAGACTAGGGGCCACGAGCCACCCGCCCAAAAGTCAAAGGATACGTAATAACAAGGCCCAAAGCAAGGTCAAGGGGTTGGCTGGGCCAAGGTCAAGAAGAAAGAGCTACAGGTTGGGTGGTCAGTTTGGCCAGATTTGGCGGACTGCTACTTACCATGTGTTTATTTTGTCGGGTTTTGTTTTACTTCGAGAATTATATTTTGGAAACTATAAATAGATGTTTTAGGACGTGATTTAGACTATCTTTAGTTTATGCATTATTTACTTTAGGTTAGTTTACTGCTTAGTTTAATTTCTCTCAAAAACCCTTAGCTCTAGTTTTACTTTCAAGTTGGATTTGATTTCAATCGCTTCAGATCTCGTGAAGATTTCGGTTTTATTTTAATTGCAATTATTTCTTTATTATCATGTCTTCTTATTATTATGTTGCTTTGTTCTTAATCATGTCTAGCTAATTTTATAATTAGGTTGGGGTGATTTGTGACATATGATTTAGAACTTGTTTTGAGATTAAATTGGTTGATTTAAATTGTGCTCTTGATTTCTTTTCTACGCGTTTCTATATCAATCGAATTAGGATTATTTCACTGATCACCGCTTTATCCGAGTTTAATTGAACTCCGAGTATATTTTGACTTAAGAACGTAAAGCCGAGTTAAAACTAGACTTACGCGAGTTAGATAAGTTGAATTTAGTAAGTCAGAGCCCGCTAAATTTGCTTAAGGCTAAAATCGACTCAGAGAGCCGCTTTACAAACCTAGTCAAGTTGCACAGCTTTATCTCTTCCGCCTTATTAACTTCATGCTCTCAATCGTGTCATATATGAACCCGACACCCTAATCTCCCCCTTTATATATTCTTATACATCCTGCTATTATTCGCCTTTAGTTTATAGCTTAATCAACATCTTTTTCACACCCCCGAAGTTGAGCCTGCTTACACCGACTTTAGCTTGTAACTACACCGCTTCCCCGTGATTCGATCCTTACTTGCTACTTGCTATTGTTAGTTGCATGCTAGGTTTATTTTGATATAGGTGATACGACTTATACCTTGTCAATTTTGGCGCCGCTGTCGTGAAAACGGCTTTAGTTAGTTTTAGTTTTTGTTAGTCTTATTGTGTTTTTTTCCTTTGTCTCAAGGAACCCAGTTCCTCGAGACCGCTTTATCGCTTTCTTGTAGTTTTGTTTATGCACATGTCACCTACAGTGTTTGATTCCATTTGAGCCTCGAACTCGAGCGAAGCTTTTCACAGACTCACGTAAGAAGCAAGAAAGTTACTTGATCCCGATTTCGAGGAAGTCCAGATTCTGAGTCTAGTAGCGTAATCGCCCTACTGAGAGACACACCTCCTATTACTCCAGTGTTCATCACCTCCGTGACTATGCCTAAGCTTTATAGTCACTCATTGCCTGCCGCAGGCGATCCCGCGGTTCACAATCTCAACACGGTCCAGGGTAACTTTGAGATTCGCCCCGCTTCCTCCATCAGGAGCGAAATCAATCTCTTGCGGAAATGCTATCAAGATCCCGGAAGCATATGCAAGTTTTTACGGACATCGCTTCACGATTACAGTCGGGATCACCTAAAATCAAATTAGGGAAATGCTATTCCCTTTTTCACTAAAGGATCGAGCATGGACTGGATCACCGATTTAGACAAGATTGCCGCGCGTATAACTGATTGGCCAAGTCTAGCTCTTGCATTCTATCGCAAGTTCTATCCTCCGTGAGCGACCAACCAACTCCGTAGTCAGATACAGAGTTTTCAGCAGAGTTATGACGAGTCGTTTGCTGTGGGGTGGGACCGTTATAAACGGTTGATTCGTGAGTGTCCACATCACGTCAGGGTGACTGGGTTGATTATAATGACGCTTTTACAACCAAGTTGTATGCCGAGAGTCGCACTATTCTTGATTCGGCCACGGAGGTCGATTTGCTAATAATACCGACGACGATAAAGCGTGGCAAACGATTGAGGAGATGGTCGTCCCATACGGCTCGGCCAGAGGCCAGTGGTAATTCACCGGTCCGCACACAACGACCGTGGAAATGAGAGCACGAACGCAGCTGATGAGTCAACTTCCGGTGGTCAGAAAGTTTGATGCTATGTGGAGTTCGAGCGCCCATGTTAATGCCGCACAGGCATGATTCAGTGCCACACTACGGTACGCCGCACCCCAGAGCAGGTTTATGCGCACTCATTCCAATAATCAAACCTGGCTGCATCGTAATCAACCTGCTATGATCGGTCACGCTATCCTACCAAATAATAACATACTTAACCCAACTCCCCAACCACCTCAAAATACCCCCCTATCAACCACCCTACAAAGCCAACCACAACCTCCGCCTAACTACAAACCCAGTACACACCACCCTCCTACTCAAATACCCGACCCTATGGCCGAAATGAAGGCCATGATGTTGCAGATGTCTCGCGACTACGGCCGCAAAGTCACAAGAGATGATGATGCAACAGATGCGTATGATCGCTGCTTAAGGATGCCGCATCAAATTATCGAAAACCAAGTGGCTCAACTCGCCGCTTCGCAAGCATCTCGACAACCCTGACACTTCCGCCCCCGCTTAATCCTCCTAGCCCGCACGATAACGCATGTGCGATAACATCGAGAAGTGGGTCCGCGACGGTGACCTCTTTGCATTTGGAGGAAGAGGAGAGGGATGAAGAAGAAAACACGCTTAAAAACGTGTAATCGTGAGGTCACAAATGCCGACCCAATGGCCGCCCAACCTACCGGACTCAGAATACGAAGCCGATGATTCGGTGCTACTTTTGGTATTCCCGCTACGCCAACGCCCCGATTCCTATTAAGTCGCCGCTTCCTCGGTCGCCAACGAGGTGCAGAGTTCGAGGCTAAGTTCGTGAAGTTCGCCGACGCTATCAAGGCCCTTCGTAAACGCCTTTCATAGACCTTGTGGACCCAAATTCTCTGCAGACGCTAAGTTTTTGAAAGATGTTTTAGCTCAGAAGCGACGTTAGACGACGTGTCGACCGTAGCCTCGGCGGGGAAGCTAGTACTTCAGTCAGCAGTGGTAGTAAGCTCCTAAGCTTAATTCTCGGGGACATTTTCTATTCCATGCTCTATAGGTAGATTTGTGGTTCAGAATAGACTGTGACCTAGAGCGAGTGTGAGTGTCCTCCCTACCCTCTCAGACGTAAAATGAACTTGTCGCCTTTAACCTACTAGCATTACCTTGCGATGGTCGACCGCTTCCATAAAGCGCCCCTTTAGGAATCTTACACGATGTCCCAAAGACAGTGCTTGGAAAGTTCTTTTATCCCCTGGCTGACTTCTGTAGTGGTAGATATGCCCGAGGATGCCCACATTCCTATCATTTTAGGGAGACCTTTCCCCGCACACCGGCAGTGCTAGCTTATTGATGTGGGTGTAGACCATAGCCTTTAAGCGCGGTGAAAAGCTCACGCTTACCCATTCTCCGACACAATCGCGGCCCCCCTATGCCTAGAGTCGGGCTTTGTTATTGACTCAGACTGCCTCACTCTACCGAGACACTTTGAGGTTTTGCATGTCTCTTCTTTGCTGCGCGCCTCTCTACATGCGATACCGCACGGATGGTTCGTGGGGAAAGGACGTCACAAGACTCGATCTCTACGACGTCGGTATTGGGAATAGAGGGCTCACAAATGAGCCATTTCATGATCGAGGCCCTACGTTAATGGGAGTATGGCCGCTTTGCCTCGCGGAGAGATGGCGATCGTCACGAGATTTCGCCGAGCGAAGTCAGGGCAAATGGCCAACGCACCTTGGCCTGGCTTATACATGATTTCCGAGTCAGGAAGAGTCGTATGACTATAAACCAGCCGCCGGAGGCAACCCGACGACGCCAGATGCTATACTTAGCATTTGTACTTTTGTTTGGTTTGATTTTCCGACTTTGGTTTTACTGAGCATGAGACGAGGGTATTATATTTGATTTTTAGCGCAAGCAGTATTCATGGACTTTGAGTCCTTAATATGCTGAAAACGCCACGAAAGGTTCTCCCAGCTCGGCCAACCTGCACGCCGCCAGACAGAGCCGTGAGTCAAATTTGAAAGTTGACGAAAAATCAAAAATCGAGTCGTGGGGCACCACCACGGGCCGGCCGCCGGCCTGGACCACGGCCCACCGCTTCCTCCTCGCCGCCGCTTGTTGCTCGTGTTACCCACCGAAGTGCTCATAGATGGAATGAATTGACGCATATACGTGGATCTTAGTCGTGACCACGCTTCGCTTTGGCTTGGGGGAGCTCTGACTTGATAATGTGAGCCTCTTTACCCCTTTTACCCTCTTTATCGCATTTACTTTCCGCACTCTTATGATTTGCGGTCCTCCTCTCGCTTTGTGGTTATGCCGCTTTCACATCGAGGACAATGTGTGATTTGCCTGGGAGGAAGCCTTCTTTCACGCTTTGCATTTTCATTTCGCTTGCATTTTAGTATAAAAACCCAAAAAAAAAAATCAAAATTAAAAAATTACAAAAACACGCAGTCTTTTCGGTCCGCTGTCTCCGCTTTATCTAGTTTGGGGGAATTGATTTGTACACTTATTTTGGATCTTTAGTATCTCCGAGTCGACTTTCCTATCGCCTTAGCTTGCACGATTGGTTTGTTTCGATACTAGATTACAGCAGCCTTAACACTAGCCCACTTGTATTTTAACTCTTCAAATTTCGCTCGCTTACTTTCGACTTCGACATTCGAGCTTGGCATTGGCGTGGGAATGTTGGTATGTTGGTTTGTGGTCTCGATTGGAAAGATCTTGTATATGTTGGAGCAATGCTTCGATGCTCCCTGAGGGGACTCATTGACTTGAGTAACCACAAAGGCTATGAATTTGGTCACACCGGTGAGATGAAAGCAACGATGTAACCCTTAAGGAAATATGTGTACCGAGCGATTTTTACCGAGCTAACGCCAAGCTAAACTAAGTACTACATACGAGGGATGCTCCACATTTGCGAAAAAAAGAAAAAAGAAACAAAAGAAAGAAAAAAAGAAGGAAAAAGGAAATGATTTGGAAAGATTGGATGATGGTTAATTGCGACGGTACGACGCCTTTGCTTGAATTGATTTGTCGTTAGTTTTACTTTTATGTAGCGTTAGAGGCTAGTAGTGATATAATGTGGTGTGAATCTGGCCGAGACTTGTGCTCTATTCTCTGGAAATAGGCTTTGGTTGTATTGTTTATGTGCATAGGTCGTCCACTTCGAGATACTAGCGTGATTAGTTCGTGGTCACTTTGATTTGTTCGATGTCGCTCGAGGACGCTAAGCAAAGGTTTGCCTGGGGGAGTTTGATACGCCTATTTATATTCGCTTTTATGCCCCTGCTCACCAGATTTAGCTCGGGATTTATTCTGTATTTATTATGACTTTAGAGCTATTTGTTATATTTCTCACATCGGGCCGCTTTCATTTACATTTTGTGTTTTGGTGGTTTTGAGCCAAACCGGACGAATGGAGCATTACGAGACGCGAGACTTAAAAGACCAAGCTCGAGCACTAACCAGGGGCTCCTGGGAAATCAAGCCAAGACCAAGGGGAAGACTAGGCCACGAGCCAATCTCTACCCCAAAAGTCAAAGGATACGCGTAATAACAAGGCCCAAAGCCAAGGTCAGGGGTTTCGGGCCAAGGTTGCAAGCACAAGAAGAGCGGCTACTACTGGGTGGTCGTGCCATTGCCAGACGATCGGTTACTACGCCCATGTGTTTATTTTGTTTCGTTTTGTTTACTCGAGAATTATATTTTGGAAACTATAAATAGATGTTTTAGGACGTGATTTAGACTATCTTTAGTTTATGCATTATTTACTTTAGGTTAGTTTATCGCTTAGTTTAATTTCTCTCTCTCAAAACCCTTAGCTCTAGTTTTACTTTCAAGTTGGATTTGATTTCAATCGC
>CM041517.1:41047127-41212127 GCA_023091065.1 Dianthus caryophyllus
CAAATCACCTCAAGGATGAAAGGAAAGGGTAAGCAAAGCATATCAAATCAACACAATCAAGAGACTCAACATAGCGACTAAGAGCGTATCTCAAAAGACACTAAAGCTAATCCTGCACAAAAGGTTACTACGACGACAAAAAGAACAAAAGACTCGTATTTTTGCGATTTTTGAATTTTTAAATTTTTAAATTTTTGAATAAATGCACACAAACCAGAATCGCACATTGTCCTCAATGTGGAAAACAGCACAACCACAAGTAGCAGAAAAGGACCAATAATAAACGGGGGTAAGAAAGTAAGGCGAGATAATGAGGGAAAAGGAGTAAAGAAGGCTCACATTATTAAGTTGGAGCTCCCCCCAAACCGAAGCGAAGCCTGGAGTGCGGCTAATAGTCCACGAATATGCATCCAAATTAGTCCAGCTATGAAGTATTTCGGGTGTAACACGAGAAATATACGTCGAAAAATCAAAGCGGGGGAGCAGGGAGGACCGGCCGGTCTGGGACCGGCAGCTGGCCGGCCGGCTAAGGCCACCTGCTCCATTTTTTCGTTTTTTTCTCCGGTTTCCAATTCTGGGCAATGGCTCCTGTCCAGGTCCGGCTGCTTGGGGACCGGCTAAGGCCCTTCTGCGAAGCCTTTTCTCAAAAATACTAAGGATGAAAAATCCTTAAGTACCTGCGCGCTAAATCAATTATAAAAACCCTTATCCTCACGCGCTCAATAAAAACCACAAAATGTCATCAAAACAAATCAAACCAAAGTACAATAAATACAATCGTCATCGGGTTGCTTTCCGGAAGCGCTGGTTTTTACGGTCCCGCACGACCGTCTTCAAAACTCATCATCAAGTCAAATTAGGCCAAGGACGTTGGCCACTAGCAACACCTTCACTTGGCGCAATAGCATCCGATCGCCATAAAACTCTTCCCTCTCGAGGAAGATCATCAAAGCGCAATACGCAAGGAACACCGTCCCGAAACGGCTCACCATATAGTCCTCCAGCGCCCGGCGACTTAATCGTAGGATGTACTCCTCCGTCGCTCGCGTCAAATACGTCGGCTTTCAGCAATTTCCTCTCCCCCAAACCAACCTTGCAGCTATCCTGTAAAGAACCTGCACACGGAGAGACAACAGAAACGACCTCCAAAGTGTCTCCAATAGAGTGAGACGGAGGTAAAGCATCAGTAGAACAAACCGACTCGAGACGCATAGGGGACCGCGGAGTACTAGACTGTGCATATGTGAGCTTCTCACCCCCCACCGAGAATGTCAAGGTCTTATTCCCCACATCGATAACCGCACCAGCAGTGTGCAGGAAAGGTCTCCCTAAAATGATCGGGATGTGGGGGTCCCCGGCAACGGCGCCAAAATTTGATGAGGCTAAGTCGTAGTCGCCTATCAAAAATAAACCTAAGGACAACTAACTGGGTAGCTAGTGGCAGTCGGGTCGAGATCCACAGAGAGACAGTGCAAGTAAAAGGTCGCTTAGCTAAACTAGGTTAATCTCAAGGGCAGTAAATCGGGGTGTAGGAAAAGGACTAAACTAAGAACAATAAATAAACGGGTATAAAAGATATATAGAAGGGAGATTAGGGCGTCGGGATCAATGTGACATCGATTCAGGAACTCAACTCAAAAGGAAATAACAATCAATTGAAGCTATGCAAGTGACTAGGTTTAGGAATACGCTTTCTCGAGTCAATATTAACCTTAACCAAATTTAGCGGGCTCTCGCAACTTACTAAACTTAACTTATCCAATACGCGTGAGTCTTGTTTTAATTCGGCTTTCGATCTTAAACTAAAACAACCTAAGTTCAATTCGATTAAGGCGTCCCTAAATTCTGTTGGAGTTAGTCTCCTCCACAGTTAGTGCAATAACATAAATAAATCTCTAAAGGTACACAGGGTACATTTTGTATTTAATCAGTTGATTAACGTTTATCAATAACGGTTGGCTTGCTAGATAAGTTTGACGTTATTGTCATACAGATGGCGGTGATCAACTGGTTCCTAAGAGTCACACCTAAAGGATGTGTTTGAGAAATATGATTATTTGAGAAAATGATCATATTGATGCCTTACTTAATAACTAAACAGTTAGTTAGTGTTGTTGACTAAAAGGTTAGTCGAATGTGACTAAAAGGTTAGTCAGTGTGATGATGTTACTGACTAAAATGTTAGTCAGTAAAATGATGGTACGGCTATTTAATACAGATTAAATAATATTAGCTAAAACGAATTAAATGTAATTCGTGAATTGAATATAAAATGTTATATTTAATTGTCATGTATAATGCAAGCTAATTAAATATAAACCGTTATAATTAATTAGTAAATTATAAATATAAGGATATTTATAATATATTATAGTCGGTCCATACAGATGACACTAGTAATAAATAGCATTATATTAAAAGCTAAGATGACCAAATACAAAAGTGTCCAAATTCATTATGGATTACTTGGTCAAAAAGATAATGTATTTGAGGAGAATAAAATCTCCCCAAATATGTTAAAGGGGCCGGCCTAATGGGGATTAGAGGGAGTATATTAGTTTCCTAATTCTCTTCTAATTGGTAACTAATTCATTCATACATTCTACAACACAAAAACCTCAAGAAAGAAATTAAAAACTGTTTTCTCTCTAATTCTTCTAGCAAATTCAAGGGCATATCTCTACACATCTTGGGTGAGATAATTAGGAGATACCATCCTTTTGGTATTGATCTTAGGCCAAATTACAAGGTTATAAAGGTTATTTCTAAATCTTATTGTTTTATTATGCAGTTTCAATTTATGACTTTAAATCTTATAAAAGTTTTCATTATAATCCTGTGATTTTAATGGTCTATATACGGATATAAACCTACAAGTGGTATCAAAGCCTTAGGGCATATGAAATTTTTATAAGGTTTTCATAAAATCGATTTTGTATGATTTTTAAAACGATTTTTGTATGTTGGCCGAATGGTTTTTGTTTTGGCCGTGAGTTGTTTTGTCAATTTTTGATTTTATTTTGGTCTTTTGATTCATATTTATCAATGTTTTAAGATGTTAAAACTATAATATATGATTTGTATAAGTTTTGTTTCAATACTGATTGAATTAAAACATAAAAGGACCAAAATTGTATATGTTAATGAATATATTGTGTGCTATTCATTAGATCTATCAGTTTTAAGTTGTTTGATTTAAAAAGTTAAATTGAATTGCTTAAATCAATGTTTAATACGGATTAAAATTGAGTTTGTATCGATCTAATCATTAGCATAATCGAATTAAAACTGTTTAATTCATTGTTTTTCCTAATTGGCCGTATTAAATTCAATTTTTGGTAAATTTTATTGTTTTTTTAATTATGGCCGAGATTTCAATTTTAAAAAAAAAAAAAAAAAAATTCGGTTTAATTTATTTGGCCGTGATATTTTGTTTGTTTTTTTTAAATTTTTTGGAAATTGATATCTTGTTATATCTTTTTATATTTTGTTATATTATAAAGATAATATGTTTTGTGTTATTGTAAAGCAGTTCATAATAATTATGATACCTAATATTTTAAAAAGGTTTAAAATAATTTTGTGATCTAATTTGTATTATGCTGATAATATAAATTATTTCTTTTGGATTATGTTTTGATTAAGATGTTATGAACAATTAAGGAATTGTTGCATAATATAATCATTTAAAAGGGTGGTTTGGATTAAAATCAATTCGTATGCATTGTTTTAATTTTGTTTAGATGATGCTCTATTTTGTGATTGAATGGTTTGAATGGTTTAATTTTACGCATTAATTATTGAACAAACGGTTGTAATTTACTAGTGTGGCCTTAGAAAATTGTGTTTTCGTAATGAAGGAAACACAATTTTGGTTGTATTTTTGAGATCTCGAATCTCCAATTTTGTAATATTTTTAATTTTGGCATATTTTGAATTAGAATGTAAATAGGTTTATTTTTGTAATTCAAAATTGTAATTTTAAGAAGATTTCAAGATGAAGATTCAAGAAGGACTCCCACTTGAAGCTCAAGATGAAGAATGAAGACTTGCTTAGGGTCCATGGATGGATTCCACTTTGTATTGTCTTTATTTTCATAGGGTTAGGCCACACTAGGTGTTTTCTTTTTGCGTTTCCTTTACCGTTTTTCATTGCATTCACGTTAGATAGTAGCATCATATTCCGCCTAAACTAAACCAAACCACCTAATATGCATGAAAACGGATCATATAGTTGCATCCGAGATCATAGACATACGGATGTCATTTGTTTAGAGCTATCACCTCAATTTAATCATTCACGATAATGCTAGATATTAGTTCACTTAAAATGAATTAAAGTGAGTTGATGGGATCTTCCTCTAAAACTGAAATTGAGAATTAGTCTTTATAAGTCGAACCACTATGAATCCCTTCTTCGTCGGTAGGCATAATATGACCCCTTCTACGTTGGGTAAGTAGTGGCTGTCGACTTAGTTTATCTCAACATTATGGTTCGAGTAATATCTCGAAGGTATGGTGGACTAATAGATAGGATTTACTGAAATCTATCGACCAAGAATTCTAACAGTAGAATTAGCTAAGCAGTTAGCTTATCAATTTAAAGAAATTGAGTCTTGTGATCGCTTATATAATTCTCGAGGGAGGTCGATTATATGAGTGTACAAGTCATTGTATTAAAATGTTATTGTTTTTGACTTAAATTTTAAACCATGATTTCTTATCTATTCTCTTCTTCTTCTTTCTTTTCACAGTTTCGAATACGTTATATACAGATATAACTACTATAACAAATGGCTGTACGTACAGACGAACCAATGCCAAGTGCCACACTGGCTCGTGAATCATGGCTTAGGATCTTTATGGGCACCATGAATCAGTCAACTCGACTGAAAAGTGATGGGTCGAACTTTTCTGATTGGGAGGCTGCATTACGGAATCGACCATCACGACTGAAGCTCAAGTACTTGACTGAGCCACTGCCAACTATTCCAGCTCCCGATGCAGGAACGAATGAACTCTATCTTTAAAATGATTTCATGATGGAGGCGGGTGCGTTACAGAACGTACTCATCTATGCAATGGAACCCAATTTGCAAAGAAGGTTCATAATCCAAGGTGCGAACAAGATTTTCACCACCCTTACTAAGGAATTCTCGAAAGCTCCGAGAATTAAGAGTTACGAGTATACTACTCGTTTCTTTGAGGCTAGACTCCAGAAGGGCCAACCGGTTGGTCCACACCTTCTCGACATGATCGAGAATGTTGAAAAGCTGGAGGAGCTTGGTTGCAAGATCGATGAAAAGATTATCATTGATCGAGTGCTCCACTCTCTTCATGATGGGTATGCCCTCTTTAGGGCAAACTATTACATGAACGACATGCAGAAAAGTCTGCATGAACTGCATTCACTCGCATGCAGGCGGAGTGATCTGAAGTTGAGTGGGAGCACGAAGCAAGATGTTCTCATGATTGGGAACAAGAAGAGTAAGGGTAAGGCTCCGGCTAACCTAGCTGTAGGTAAGCCAAAATTCAAGAAGCCAGTGGTTGCTAAGAGTGGGCCTGGTGAGTCTAGCAGTAGACCACAAGGCAAGGCGAAAGCTAAGCAGACCATGGAGTGCCACCATTGCCACATGCCTGGGCATTGGAGGCGAATCGCCGTGTATCGCCGAGGACATAAAAGCGAGGCCGCCGCTCGTTGGTATGTCTTCTTTTATTCATATGATTGAGATTAACCATGCAAGTTTCGGAACTTGGGTACTAGATACTGGTTGTGGTTCTCATCTGTGCAATCATTTGCAGGGCTTAAGAAGCATCAGAACTCTGGCAAGAGGTGATGTGGACCTGCGAGTGGGGAATGGAGCAAGAGTTGCTGCCGTTTCAGTAGGGACATATGTAATCCAACTCCCTAGTGGATTTGAGTTATTTCTGAATAACTGTTACTATGTACCTAGTTTATCAAAAAACATTATTTCTATATCCGTTCTTGATAAAGAAGGATTTTCATTTTTAATAAAGGATAATAGCTGTATTTTCTCTTTAAATGAAATGATTTATGGTAAAGCTGTTTCCATGAACAGAATTTATGTTTTAGATCAAACCACAGAAATCATGCATGTAAGTAACAAGAAAGCAAAGGTTGGTGACAAAGATCAAACGTATCTATGACATTGCCGTATGGGACACATAAATGAGAAACGCGTGAAAAAGCTCATTGATAGTGGGACAATAGCCCCATTTGACTATGAAACTTTTGGCACGTGTGAATCATGTCTTATAGGCAAAATGTCTCGAATTTCCTTCAAAGGTGTTGGGATGCGCGCTGCTGACCTATTAGGACTCATACATACTGATGTGTGCGGACCTATGTCAATCAACGCTAGAGATGGCTATAGGTATTTTATCACTTTCACGGACGATTTGAGTAGATATGGTCATGTCTACTTAATGAAGCATAAAAGTGAGTCCTTTGATAAGTTCAAGGAATTCCAGAATAAGGTTGAGAACCAACTGGATAGAAAGATAAAAGCACTACGTTCAGATCGTGGTGGCGAATATCTTTCAACTGAGTTTGATCGACACCTGAAAGACCGCGGGATAGTACTACAGTTAACTCCACCCGGAACACCACAACTGAATGGTGTGTCCGAACGCAGGAATCGAACATTACTTGATATGGTTCGATCCATGATGAGTCACACGGTTGTACCTGACTCATTATGGGGTTATGCTCTTTTGTCAGCTGCTCTTATACTTAACCGAAGTCCGACTAAAGCTGTCGACAAGACTCCATACGAATTATGGAAGGGAACGGTCCCTAACTTGTCCTTTATTCGGGTTTGGGGGTGCGAGGCTTATGTCAAGTGGAGACACGAGGATAAGCTCGGCCCGCGATCGGTCAAGACATACTTTATTGGTTATCCAAAAGGAATGTTTGGTCATTACTTCTATTCGCCAACCGAACACCGAGTTTTTGTTGCGGCTAGTGCGACGTTCTTAGAGAAAGAGTTTCTCGAAGACAAGAGAGGTAATAGAACCTTCGATCTGTCGGAGATTCCTGAACCAACAACCGAGCAACCAATGGAGGAAGCTGTTCCTTCTACGTCTGCTGCGGTTAATGTCCCTTTGGAACCCAGAAGGTCGGGTAGACTCAACATTCCTCCAGATCGATATATCGGTATAGTCGAGGAGAATGGGAGAGACGACGTTTTACTCCTTGAGAGTAACGAACCCGTAACCTATAAAGGTGCCATGACGTGTTCTGACTCAAAGCTTTGGCAAGAAGCCATGCAATCCGAGATGGACTCGATGTACGAGAACCATGTATGGGATCTGGTTGACTTACCTGATAAGGCTAGGCCTCTTCAAAGGCAAATGGCTTTACAAGATAAAGCGATCTGTAGAAGGACAACCAGATATATACAAGGCACGACTAGTGGCAAAGGGTTTCACTCAAGTGCAAGGGTTGCACTATGATGAGATCTTTGCACCCGTAGTCATGCTTCGTTCCATTCGGATACTCTTAGCGATTGCCGCGTTTCATGACTATGAAATTTGGCAAATGGATGTGAAAACCGCCTTCTTAAACGGTTATTTGGAGGAGGAGTTGTACATGGTACAACCCGAAGGTTACATTGATCCTAAAAATCCTAAGAAAGTTTGCAAGCTTAAGCGTTCCAACTATGGACTTAAGCAAGCTTCACGGAGTTGGAATCATCGCTTCGACCAAGTGATAAAGGAGAATGGATTCACTCGATCGGTCGAGGAACCATGCCTATATATCAAGTCGAGTGGGAGCAAGATTGTCTTCCTAATACTGTACGTCGATGACATACTCTTGATTGGGAATGACGTACCTCTCTTAACTTCGGTAAAAGTATGGTTAAAGAACCATTTCCAGATGAAAGATCTGGGTGAGGCACAACGTATTTTGGGGCTCCGTATCTATAGAGATAGATCACGACGGGTGTTATCCCTCAGTCAGGAGTCTTATATAGATAAGATTCTTGAGAGGTTCAGCATGACCAACTCCAAGAAGGGGAATCTTCCAATGATCTCTGGGGTGCATTTGAGTAAAGCTCAAGCACCAAAGACATCTGAAGAGGTCGAGCGCATGAGTCGTATTCCATATGCTTCGGCAATAGGATCGATCATGTATGCCATGATATGCACACGTCCGGACGTGGCATATGCATTGAGTATGACGAGCCGATACCAAGGCAATCCAGGTGAAGCACACTAGATGGCCGTTAAGAACATTCTTAAGTACCTACGGAGGACTAAAGATTGGGTATTGACTTATGGAGGAGATACTGAGCTATGCGCAATCGGTTACGCAGATGCTAGTTTCCAAACGGATCGAGATGACTCGAAATCTCAATCTGGATTCGTTTTTACTCTTAATGGCGCTGCGGTCAGCTGGAAAAGCTCCAAACAAACTGTTATAGCAGATTCAACGACTGAGTCCGAGTACTATGCTGCTTCAGAGGCTGCGAAGGAAGCTATATGGATGCGTCAGTTCTTACAAGGACTAACTGTAGTTCCTAGTTCAAATGACCCGATCACCATCTATTGTGACAATAGTGGTGCCATCTTCCAAGCAAAGGAGCCGAAGTCCAAAGAACAAGTCTCAAGACGTGCAAAGGAAGGCTCACATGATCCGAGATTACGTGGAGCAGAAGGAGATAGTGATTGACAAGATTGCTACGGATGATAACATAGCAGATCCTCTCACTAAGCCGATGAGACAAGATAAGCATGAAGGGCACGTTAAATCCATGGGAATTAAGCGTGTTCCTGAGTTGTATTAGTTGTTTGTATGGATTTGACACTTGTATTTCCTAAAACTTCTAATAAAATCATCGTTTTGTTATATATATTGTTTTTCATGAGGGTTGTGCAGACAACGTTGAACACCTCAAAGTGAACTGACCTACTATATATTGTGTTTTGGTCCGTGATCGCCTACATGAGCTGATAACTCTGGCAATCATTTTGTGACGTCGATTGATGGTGGGTTCAACGAGCCATAAGTCAAACTGTTGACTGATCGATTACAGATGCGGATTTACCGAAATCGCGCAGGACATTTTGTGACGACTACATGGAGTCCTAAATGTTTCAGAACATTAGGTGCCGGGTCGTGGATAGGACATCCATAGTGTCCCTAGAGTCGATTCTTTAGACTATCGACTGTCTCTTGAGATTAAGGCAGATTTTGGGTGACTTTGGTTTCTTTCTCACGGTCGATCGTAACAGGCGGCCAAGCAGATTTTCACTGGGTCATTTCATGCTGCGCTTACATCTGCAGGATTCGAGTTGAGGGAAATATTCAAACTTCTATCGAGTTATAATATTTCTTCTCATGGCCACTCGAGGAGCAGTAACTGAAAATGCATGGCCATGCTCGAATATTGATTCGTTTATCAGTTAAGTTACTCTCTAGTCGGGAAAACCACTCTTGATACTGATCGCTTGTGAACTACGACCTTTGAAAGTACGGACTTTGCAAATTGGTTTACATTGAGTGGGAGAAATTTATTATGGATATGAGAATCAGTTATCGCACCTACACTTGTACGGACAAGTGGGAGATTGTTGGGGTTAGTGTCCTCCACAGTTAGTGCAATAACATAAATAAATCTCTAAAGGTACACAGGGTACATTTTGTATTTAATCAGTTGATTAACGTTTATCAATAACGGTTGGCTTGCTAGATAAGTTTGACGTTATTGTCATACAGATGGCGGTGATCAACTGGTTCCTAAGAGTCACACCTAAAGGATGTGTTTGAGAAATATGATTATTTGAGAAAATGATCATATTGATGCCTTACTTAATAACTAAACAGTTAGTTAGTGTTGTTGACTAAAAGGTTAGTCGAATGTGACTAAAAGGTTAGTCAGTGTGATGATGTTACTGACTAAAATGTTAGTCAGTAAAATGATGGTACGGCTATTTAATACAGATTAAATAATATTAGCTAAAACGAATTAAATGTAATTCGTGAATTGAATATAAAATGTTATATTTAATTGTCATGTATAATGCAAGCTAATTAAATATAAACCGTTATAATTAATTAGTAAATTATAAATATAAGGATATTTATAATATATTATAGTCGGTCCATACAGATGACACTAGTAATAAATAGCATTATATTAAAAGCTAAGATGACCAAATACAAAAGTGTCCAAATTCATTATGGATTACTTGGTCAAAAAGATAATGTATTTGAGGAGAATAAAATCTCCCCAAATATGTTAAAGGGGCCGGCCTAATGGGGATTAGAGGGAGTATATTAGTTTCCTAATTCTCTTCTAATTGGTAACTAATTCATTCATACATTCTACAACACAAAAACCTCAAGAAAGAAATTAAAAACTGTTTTCTCTCTAATTCTTCTAGCAAATTCAAGGGCATATCTCTACACATCTTGGGTGAGATAATTAGGAGATACCATCCTTTTGGTATTGATCTTAGGCCAAATTACAAGGTTATAAAGGTTATTTCTAAATCTTATTGTTTTATTATGCAATTTCAATTTATGACTTTAAATCTTATAAAAGTTTTCATTATAATCCTGTGATTTTAATGGTCTATATACGGATATAAACCTACAAATTCAACTGATAATAAAAACGCGTAGGAAGAAATCAACTTGCACAAGTTTAATCAATTAAGCAATTAAAACATGTTCCTGAACCAATCTCACAAATCACCCTAAACCCAATTAAGGAAATTAGCTACTCATAATCAAAGATGAAACAACGCAATGATAATTAAACATGATGATAGAAATAATAGCAATTGAATAAAACCTGAAATGAATCGGAGTACCGGCGGTTACAATGAAATCAATCTTGAAACTAAACTAATCTTGAGAGTTTTAATGTAGACGAAAAGTAAACTAAAAACTAAGCAGTAACCTAAAAATATAAAATAAAGCATAGAAGAATAAGTGTACGACCTAGAGTATTTATATGGTTTCCAAAAACATAAACTCGGATTAAAAACAAAACCCGACGAAATAACTGGGCCAGCCGGCCGGCCGGCCGGCCGCCGGCCTGACCCAACCGGCCGGTCCCTTTAACCCTGGACCGGGCCCCCTTTCTTTGTTTGGGCTTCAATCTCTCACTTGGGATTTAGTCTTTTTAGTCTTTATTCGTATTCCCGAGCTCCCGTGTAAGCTCGAGCTTGGTCTCGTAATGCCGATACTCGAAAATGCTCCAATAAACTCAGGTTTCGGCTCAGGACCGCCAAAACCTGCAAAATATAAACGAGGAACATCGGTACCGCAATATATAGCAAATAGGTCCTAAAATAACAATGAACTCGAATAAATGCAAGCTAAATGCGATTAAACCGGGGGCATATAATCTATATAAATAACACTCATCACAGCGATTCAGATTCCTAATCCGTCTAAGCCCCACCAATATCGCATAAGCAACTTAAGCAAATTCTCATTTCATGCATTAAAACGACTAATCATGATTGATGTGTCCTATTTTTTTATATCTATAGCCCCTTGTCGTTAGCGATTCTTTGCGTTTCCCGTGCTTTTACTTGCATTTCGCTTCCTATTTCTCTCCGTTTTGGCTCTGCTTCATTTTTGTTTCTATTTTGCAGGTAAACGCGCTAATTTGGAGTTTAGGATGCTGGTCGGAAAGTTTCGGAAAGTTTCATAAAGTTTCGTGGTGTTTCGAGTTGGTTTCGTGCCGTTTCGGTCGCGTACGAGCCACGTTTTAGTGTTTGAAGGTGTCCCGGGACCTTGGGACGGGATTTGAAGCTCACATAATCATTTTGGAACTCGTCCCTACCCCTTGGGACGACCTAGGCCTCGTTCCTATGCCTTGGGACGACAAACAACCAAAATAAAGCTAGGTAAAGGAAGGTGCCAAAAAGAGACACAAGTTGTACTCCACGGGATGCTTGTCCCGTAGCCTTGGGACCCTGGAACCACCTCATCCCGGACGGGACACCTATCCCGAAGGTCAGGGACGGCCCCCGACTCCTCGTGTGCTTAAAATACTTCGTCTATTTAAAGGGGTTTTACATCATATTTCGTCCCAAGTTTTTTACAGCATTTTCTAGACATTCTAAACTACTTTCTCTCCAAAACTTAGGGTTTAAATAATTTTGCATCTTGTACTTTGAATTCCCGACTCGAATACGTTGTTTGATCATCTATTTGGTATTTGTTGCTCTTGTTCATCATCTTCTCTTTGGTATTTTCTGATTTGGTATTGAATTTCTTCTCCTCTTTTCATTGCTATTTCATTTTATATTGTTGTTGATCATGTTTTCATCTATTTCAATTGCTTTGATTATCATTTTCATCATGTGTGAGTAGTTTAGTCATCTAGGGAGAAGGGTGAAACATGGGTGTTTGTTTTGGTTGTGTTTGATGATCATTTTGAGTTAGGTTTTGTGCTTGCTTTGTTTAGTCTTTGCTTGATTGCGCTTGTTGATTCCTTGATCATGTTTTAGCGAGTATCTAGCATCCTTGAACTTAAGAACGAAAGCCTAGTTCTTGGAGAGGCACAAGAATAAACATTAGGACCCTTGTTTGTAAGTAGCGAGAGCCCGCACTTGAGACCTAGAGGAAGCTTAAGACCGAGAGGACGAGCTTTACCCTTGGCATGTGCGATTCCTTACTCATCCCGATCATCATCTTTGACCTAGCCTTACCCTTGTCTAACCCGACTTCCTGGACTTTTCTCCTTATAAGTCAAACCTTTCCTACGCTCTAGCTATAGAATCATCCAACAAATCAACCGACCGAAACTTGAAACACTCCTTAGGTAACCTACATAAGCAACCTTCTCCTTGTGGATTCGACCCCGACTTACCCTATCTACCCATAGGTGTTGTCAGGTTTATCTTTGACTAGGCGAGTGCGATTAAGCCTATCAATGATTTCGACAAACTTGTACCGTCTTCATTAGTTTTTAAACATGCAAAACTGAGGGTTTTAACAAACTTTTACACACACATGAGTCGAAAAATAGCATTTAAATGAATTATCACTTTGTGTACACTTCCCATAGCAACCCATCATAGCTTTGACGTTTACACTCGCTTTTACGTATATTCATCGAGTCACATATCGCACTTGTACGTAGAGGTTTGCAGTTTCTCAAACATCGATTTATACACCGTTTCCAAGCTAGTAGAGACTACTTTTACGTAGGCTTTTTTATTACGGTTTTTCATAACGCATTTTGACAAACTTTCGGAAAGTACCATCACCCTAAATCCGCTCTGGTTTCAAAATTGCCTTAGACAGATAGGTATCGACGCACCTTGAACTCTAAGATTCACGTCTTCGAGTCCAAGACGCGTTAAACGGGTTACAAATTACCTCATAATTTAGTGGCGACTCCGAAAGCAGCTTTTAAAAGATTTTCGACATTTCTTTAAAGGGTTTTAAACAATTAAGCAATGACACCCCCTCTATAGCAACTCGAGCGCATTTCGCCGTGCGCCTTACACATTTTCTCGCGTAGCACCTCGACCCTGTTCGGGCGGGCCCGCGCGATGCGTCGAGGAGGTGACCCACATCCCGGTACCTTCAACTGTAAGTAAATTATGGCTGAGATTGCCTATCTCTTCTAGTCATGATGCAATTTTGTTTTTTCATTCTAAATGTGATACTCCCTCTATTTCAATTTCAATGTCCCTTTTACCTTTTTAATTTTTTTTTTTTTTGCAAATTAAATATCCCCTTTCTATTGATAGGAGGAATTATCCAAGGATTTTCAATATCACCTCATTTCTATAACAAACTTTTAAATCTATCCAAAATGGATTTGAAGACAGAAAAAATGGGATGGATGGGAGTATCAAATGAGGGGCACATAGATGCACATGCAAATTTACTTATCGTGAATTTGATGGCTTGTACTCCCTCCATACTAAAATAAGTGTCCCCATTCTCATCAAAAATTGTCCCAAATTAAGTATCCATTTTCTACTTATAGTAAGTTTTAACAAAGGATTTGAAAAAAAAAAAAATCAGTTTCATTACCTACCTCTTTAATCCACCCCAAATAGAAATGGGGACACTTATTTGGGATGAAGGGAGTAACAAAATAACTACCTTGTTAGGACAATTATTAGTTTCAAAAGTATTTCATTTCTGATTTAAATCATAGAGTACTAATTAACATTTTAAGTACACTATTCCTCTAGGACCTCAACCGAGATCTTTTAACACCCTACTTTGTTCATCTATATCTAAAGAAGAAATTATTAGAGCCCTTACGATTAATGTGATGCAAATCCAACAAGAAACTATGGTTAGTATCCAAAACCTCGAGAGTCAGGCTATACAAATAGCGAAAGCTATAATTAGACTTGAGTCACGTGATGATCATATTCTCAAATTTGATGAATCTGAATTTGAGTATGAGCTTGAATTTGATACTCCATCTCCCATTGAGCCTGAGGTTAGTGATTCCCATAAGACTTGTGATGTTGATAGCAATGATGAAGAGTGTTGTGACTCTAATTTTTGTATTCCCTCTCTCGTTTTGAGTGCTAATTTGATTCTATAGGATTCACCGAGTGTGACTTTAGAGAATGAGTGAGTGGGAGAAGAGTATGAAGAGAGAGGGGGAAATAGAGAGGAAATTGAGCAAATCGATGTATACTTATCGATAGATGCACCAATCACAAATCCATTAGGTGATTCAGTGGAGTTAATACCTAAGGTTCCTTTTCAATCTCTGTTATGTCACCCCATTTCTTCTACACATGATTCATCCTATGAAGAGTCTTTTTGTGACATAGACCCTACGTATAGAAGTCCGGAGAAACATGTGACTAGTGCTTATGATTTGTTTTATCATGCAAGCTTTAACTTGACACGTATCTGTTATTATCACTTTTTATGGTGTGTTTGCTAGCATGTTTGACAGGTTACTACGGCCGTTGAGTTGTTCCGATATTGACATGACACTTGTGTAAAGAAGTTCGATAGCGCAGAAACTATCCAGTAGCGCACACCAATTTCCTAAATATCCCCCAGTTCGTGCATGTTCCCCAAACATAACCCAAACGGTGGCCAAACCCCACTTAAACTAATGAATAAGTCTCAAATGACACCATCTAACACTTAGCTTATTGTTAGACGCCTAAATTCCTACACCAATCCTTAATTATATAGCAGACAAACAATCATAGTGTTTAAATTCCCTATGTTGTCCCAACAAACTTTAATTACATTACCTAAAACCAAGAATATTTTCTCTTTTCTTTCCAATAAACTTTTTTTTTTCTTAAACTCTCTATTAACTGTATAACTAATGCTAATTTTTTACATTAATATATAATTTTTTTTACATTAATGTTAATATGGGGGAAATTGCCCATTAACTAGGTTTCTCAAGAATTTTTCGAAGATGGTCACGTTTTATTAGTATCCCGTCACCTTTTATTATATACTAGTCACTTTTTGTATCGATAAATTGTGATGTGTATTAAATGAAATTCATATTTCCCATAATAATATGTAATAAATGTGATTAATGTTTTCCAATATAATATGTACCTAGTCAATAAATTTTTTAGTTGTATAGTGAATTTAATTAATATATCAATTTAAGGTATTAATATTGCTTTATTTTTTTTTTATTTTTTTTTTTGGTATGTGGTCACTATTTGATATTTGATTGGGTCACCTCCCAACTGATATTTGTCTTATAATACGATTATGTTGCGACTGAATATTATTAGATGGTATCTATTTATAGGTAATTTGTGAGCAGAAATTGTACTCCGTAATAAAGTAGTTTTTTTGTTTGTTAATGTTATTTTTCATAGATGTCAAATGTACTCACTATTTTTATGAATAGTAGCACCATGACTATTATAGTTGTCCCGACCTAAAATTGACAAGAATAAGGTTGTCCAATCCAAATATAGTTACACCAATAATATAAAATGAGGTGACCTTATATTTCTTAATCATATCTAAATTTTGATAATTATGGAAATATATTTAAACATCATGGTGACAGGTGACTATATATTGTAATATTGTATCTAAGTATAGAAAATTGGTCAATAAGAATTACGAAGTAATACACAATTTGTTGTTTTATTATATTGGTTAATTTCAACATTACTTCAACAATGTTTCTTCATTGTCCTTAAATTTCTTGTTATCCAATAATAAAACCTATTAAAAAGAAATCAATTAAAAAGGTGTCAATAAAAATAAAAATTATCACTGACAACACTACGTAAATGCAAATACATTCAACATTATTTTAATAAAAAAAATTCTAAAATATAAAAAAATAATAATGTAAATTACTCATAATGTATTTATCATCACCAATAACGTATTTATGGATACAATTCAAGAACCAAATGTACCAACTTTTCTTAAAAGTGATGTTACCATGACAATTATAATAGTCATAACTGAAAATTGACAAACATAAAATAATTATGATCACTAATTAAGTAGTTAAGGTCACCAATCCAATTAAAAAAAAATATTCAATGTAAATTTTAAAAAGAAAAGTTTAGTCCACTAGTAGAAAATATACCTAATGTGGCGGTTTTAAATAGACAATTGTGGCGGTTTTTTGCCGTCGTATATCAAGGTGTCACATTTAATTTGTGGCGGTTTAAAAACCGCCACTAAAACATAAAATTTGTGGCGGCTTTTTCAAAAACCGCCACATATTTCTTCATATTTTGTGGCGGTTTTTTCCCAGAACCGCCACAAAAAGTGGTTATTTTGTGGCGGTTTTATTTATAACTGCCACAAATTACATAAATTTAGTGGCGGTTTTACGCTAAACCGCCACAAAAATGCTTTTAATTTTAATTAGTTTGTGGCGTTTTTTACCAAACACCGCCACAATTCCTTATTATTTTTTTTTGGCAGCATTTCGCTATAAATTAATAATCCAAAATTTTAAAAATGAACCCCTGCAAATTAAAACGCAATCCATGATTTCATTGAATCCAAGTGTCACAACTGTACCCATCATCCATCGTGACAAAACGTAGATGTAATACAAAGTCTCGTGATGACAAACATTCTACATTAATTAAAACTTACACTTCTAAACTACAAACAATCATTTGAGCTTACGCTCTTTTTCCTTATCACATCATGACAACACGCCTAGCTCACTTGTCGTCATCCTGTACAAGCAACCCACAATCATTTGAGTTGTAAATTCGGGACTATTTTGATGTATGTACTTGTAAGAACATAATTACTTAGATATGTAATCGCGCAACTATCCTAAAGACAAGACGAAATGAATGACATTTTAGTTGCACAATAAACATAACAAAAATAAGAACTAACCTGAATGTTCTCTAAACATTTGTTAGCCCACATTTCTTTCATCTCATTAACCACATCAACCGTCATTGCAGCGGTTGCTATATGCTACATTTAACAATTAGACGAATTCGTGAGTATGTCATAATAACATTGTATCAATAATGTACAAAAATATGTCAATACATCTACCTTCTCAAAATCTTCTTCATTAGCCGTGGAGTAGTAAAAGGTTATATTGTACATCCACTTCATAACATAGTAACCACATTCGTAACTTCCTGGTTGTTGCGAACACTATAATTTAAGTAACAAAGCAACATTAATTATTTAAGTATAATTAATTATCTTGTTGAAAAATAGAAATTCTAAATGTGTTTAATTTACTCACCTTGATTTTATCTTTTATATTAAGCTTAGTCGGGTTAACAAAATTACGCCTTCCGCCATGAATACGATGCAATGCCCAAGCTCCATTTAGCCTACCTTTAATTTCAAAATTCTTTGCTACTCTTTGCTGTGAATCCAAAATGTATATAGTACTTGCCCCCAAGCAAATAACAATCAACATCCAATGATTGCTAAGTACACATATAAAGTCATTAGAGTCGTTGTTACCACCAGAAAAATATAACACTATTTTTACTATTCAATGAAAACTAATATGATTATTACCTTTCAAAAAAGGGACCCATGATAAATTTCTTCTTTTCTTCGGTCTTCATCACTTGTGTTATATAATCCTCACAATGTGGTGGATTACGCATATATTCCATGAGTTTCACTAGGCACATGAAACCAACTTTATCATTCACTTTCATTTGAGTAGCATATTGATGTAAGAAACTACATTTTTATCAAAAATTAACATTTGTAAGAAATTACAAGTATACGACTCAATTTGATATATAAAATTTAAAATTTAGAAAATTAGCTATCTTTTGACATACCTTCCCCAAGCTTGAAGTGTGACAATATTTATCCATTGATTTCTGAACATTTGTCTGATTTCAACAATGGACAAAAAGCTCTCAGTGCTTTTACAATTACCTTCTTCGTCTAAACAGTTATAAACTGACTTATCAATCACAATCTTGATTGTATCATCTTTAGACATGGAACATAACTTTTCTTCTAAAGAACGACAACTCCGACCCAATGTCGTTAACTCTTCCACAGTCAAAGGCCTACGGTCCTGTTCTTCATTAACTTGATTCTTCTTTTTGTCGGTGACCGTTGTAATAGACTTGGCCTTAGATTTAGGCTATCGGCTATTTCAACTAAATAAATGTCTTGAACTTACTTTCTTTCGAAGTCTAAATAAATGTCTTGACCGTTGTAATCCGAGTGTCTCACAGGCAATTGTTGCTTCAACAATACTACCTTCTGGACAACATCTATTATTCATTCTCCTTTTATACGTTCCCATCTCTCGCTCCATTGCCCACATGCTTCTTTGAAACACCGGTCCACAAAGCTTTATTTCTCTTACCAAGTGAACAACCAAGTGAACCATAATATCAAAAAAACTAATGGGAAAGTACATTTCAAGCTCACAAATTACCACAATGACATCAGACTGTAAATCATCTAAACAATCCGGATCGATGTCTTTAGCATTTATCGCAGCAAAGAATTTGCAAAGCTTTATAAGAACTTGTCTAACATTCTTGGGCAAAACGGATCGGATGGCTATGGGTAACAATTGTGTCAACAGAACATGACAATCGTGAGATTTTAATCCCACTAACTTCAAATCTTTCATCGAAACAAGGCGGCTTATGTTAGACGAATATCCATGTGGCACCTTCATACTCTTTAAACATTCACACACCGCTTTTTTCTCATTTTTCGACAAAGTTGTGCATGTAGGGGATAAGTAAGTACGCTTCCCCTTCTCAATCGGAATTACCTCATGATGACCCCTAGCAACCATGTCAAGTCTCGCTTTGACGCCATCCTTAGTCTTACCCGACATGTTCAACAAAGTGCCAAGAATACTATCAAATACGTTCTTCTCAACGTGCATGACATTGATACAATGCCTGACATACAAATGCTCCCAATAAGGAAGTTCCCAAAAGATGGATTTTTTGTGTGGTATACACCGTCTGGAGGTGGTCGGTACGGCTTTCCAAACACTGTATTGATGTTCTTGACTTGTGTGAAATACTCCTTTCCACTCAAAATCATTGGGCGTGACCGATGCTCTGTTTTACCATAAAACGTATTTTTCCTCTTACGATATGGATGATTGGCGGGAAGAAAATGACGAAAACCCATGTATGCATATTTTCCACTATGCTCTAGCCAATCAGACTCTATTTCATCACCACATACCGGACACCCTTTATCAATTTTCAACCTATAGCCAGATAGGTTTCCATATGCGGGAAAATAATTAATTGTGCAATACAACATAGCACGCATTTGGAATCTTGTTCTACTCGCTGCATCAAACACTTGCACTCCAACATCCCACAGAATCTTCAAGTCCTCTATAAGAGGTGCTAGATACACGTCAATGTCATTACCTGGTTGTTTAGGACCCGATATTAGCATTGTCAACATAATGTATTTGCTTTTCGTGGTAAGCCAAGGAGGGAGATTGTAAATAATTAACATTATTGGCCAAGTGCTGTGTTGGGTACTTAAAGTCCCAAACGGATTAATTCCATCAGTACAAAGCCCTAATCTTAAATTCCTAGGTTCACTACCAAACTCAGGAAAAACTCTATCGATTGTCCTCCATTGTGGAGAATCAGCTACATGTCGTAGTTTCCCGTCTTTAATCCTTTCATTGTAATGCCACAACATATACTCAGCATCCTTCGGATTTGCAAAAATACGCTCAAACTTAGGTATAATTGGCAAATACCATAAGGTTTTTGCTGGGACACCATTTTTGCGCCCATGATCATCTTTACGCTTATATCTCGACTCATTGCATCGCGGACAAGCATCTAAGGCACTGTACTCTTTACGGTACAAAATACGGTCCTTCGGACACGCATGGAATTTATGGTAGGTGGTAGCCAATGGACATAACACTTTCTTACACCGATAAGTGTTCCAATAGCGCGATAAAACTTTTATCACTCCATCCATTTGCAGCTTTCAAGGTGTACAACTTCTATGTCGCTAACATAAGAGTATATTTAGAACAACTTGGATATAAAGATTTCTTTGAATCATCAACCAACTTCTGGAAAATTTTTGGACATTCTACGAAATCATTTACTAGATCTTCCATCATCTGATCAATTTTCTCAAGCTCTTCATTCATATTGTTATTGACAATAACCTCACTGTTGTTACGATCCATAGAAGCAACCTTCGAATGTTTTAAGTGATCATGTTTCGCGAGACTTACAACATTAGGGTCATGGTCATGAATAGTAGGGTCTTTCTCTCCATGCCATGTCCATATTGTGTAATCAGGTTTAAAGCCTTTCATTATTAGATGGTTGCGCATTTCACTTCCAGAATTCACCTTCTTTCGATTCTTACATACACTACAAGGGCATATTAATTGATCATCATCCCCGTGTATATTTTGATGTTCAACAGCATGATTAATGAAATCATCAAGCCTTTGAAGGTAATTATAATCACGCTTTCCATACATCCAACTTCGATCCATACTATACCACACACAAAACATATTTTAATTTCGAAACAACTAATTACTTGTCAAAGTTTAATAACTAATATAATATTTTGGTTAAGTGTCATGTAATTATTTGTTAGTACTCCGTATCTTTTATTTTTAATTTATACTAGCTAATAAACCCAAAGCACAAGATATGTGGAAAAAAAGTTCACAATCTTTTCAAACTGATCAAATTTTATCAGTGCACCAGAGGAGAAGGCATACAATAAAAGCCAAATTCACAGACATAGCAATAAGAACACATTCCAAATAACTTTCATTTTTGTCAGCAACCTAACTTCTATAATATGTACATAAAATGTCACATAACTCCAAAACTTTTGAGCAATCACAAGCAATAACTTCATGACCCAAAATACAACTAGATCGTTGCTCATAAACACAAGAAATAAATTTTAATACACATGTTTTGTAACACACAAAATGCCCAACTTATGTAATACTTTGTAACCTCTCACGACAATTTCATGTACTACAAATTAAAATTAACGTTACACTTCTACAAACATAATATTATTATAAATTTGATTATAACAACTTGACTTGCCTATGTTATTATTAATGTTGTCGGTTGTAAATTGAGCAAACCTAAGTAATAAGTCTAATCGGCACCAACAACAGACTACAATCACATCGGGACATTTCAACAAACACCTTTCGTGCAACCCAAAAACAACACAATTATATTGATTAACTAATCATTTTCTTATTTTTCTTGTCAAATAGGAGTAATTAACTAATTATATTGATTATATTTTAAAGTTATTTTATTCTTTTTAATTTCAATTGAGGGTAATGGATTACAAAATCGAGTCACAAACGACACACTATGTTAAAGCTAAATCGAGAGTTATAATGTTAATAGTGGCGGTTTCAGCTATAACCGCCACAAATGTCCACTTAATTTTCTCAAAAGGTGAAAACTGCCGCATCTCACAAAATAATGGTGTCACAAATTTGTGGCGGTTTTGAATAAAACCACCACAAATATGTTTTTTGTGGCGGTTTAGTCAAAAACCGCCATAAATTTCACAATATTTATGGCGGTTTTTTTTTTTTTTTTAAAACCGCCACTAATGCCTTTTGAGTTATCTTTTGTGGCGGTTTAGCAAAAAACGCCACAATAGCCGCGACACATTAGGTGTGTTTTCTACTAGTGGTCATTAATGCCATCTACTTTGTAATTACACCCAACAAGCGTCTTGTTACACTTAAAATTCTGTTACTGTTTTTAATATTATGGTTACTTCTACATCAAATATGGTCAAAAAAAAAAAAAAAAAAAAAACTATTTCACCAACCAAAAACAAAATTTAAAGATCGTTTTTATTTCTTTTATGGTCACTTTTTCTTGTTACAATTTCATGATATACATCAACTTTTGAAATTATAACAGAAAATATTCAAAAATAGTAGTATACAAAGGAGAACACCAATCATGTTGCTGATGAGCCAATTTAGGGGTTTCAGCGAGGAAGTAACTCTGGTGACGATGGTGAGGCAAACATGGAGATCAGAGAGCATCGACAATGCGAGCCTCCGAGAAGGATTTTCATAGAAAACAACAAATAATATTTGAGATTATGTGAAATTTCATCCAAATAATAAAAAAATGTCACCAATAAGAAAATAAAAATAATTTTATCAATGCTATAAAAAAATAAAAAAAAGTTAGAGAAAGTAAAATGAAATTAGAATGTATGAAAATTAGAGAGAGAGAAAAAAAAAGAGAAAACAAGGTCATTCTAATGAAGAATATGCAAAGAAATGTGAAAGGTTGGTAGAAATAATGGTTGATTGGTTGAAGTTGAAAGGTAATTTTATTTCATTTTTTTTTTTTTTTACTGTGTAATGTGTTTGTTTCTTTGGAATTGCAAATTCATTAATTATTGTAGTAGTTTTTTTTCCTTTTCTTTTTTGTGTGTGTTTTTTTAATGCTGCCCGTCTAACATATTGTAAATGTTAGATGGTCCTATGTAAGACCATCCATATTGGTAGACCATTTCTCAAATGGTCACCAATTAGAATAATATTATTTTATTTACTTTATAATGGTCTTGACTTGTTTTATTTTTTTCCCTCCCATTAGTCAACACCTTGACTATCTTTCTCATGATTAGTTTACTTATTTTTTATAATATATTTTTAATTTTAAAAAATAATAAAAGACAAAAGAAAAATTTATGAGTAATTCTACTATGAGGCCGCCTCATAATATGAGACACCCTCTAATTTAATAATATAATTAGCCTAATTTAATTAAATTTCTTTTTTTTTTTTTTTTCTAATTTTTAATTTTTTTTTCTTACCTCTCATATTTGTTGATCATTAATATTTGTAACATGATTTATTTAACACAGGTTTATATCATGTTTAACCATATTTTCGTTTAACCATTAAAAACTATATATATTATCATTGATTCACAGCTACTCTGTTCAAACGTAATTGCATTACATATGAAAAGTAACGTAGTTATTCTTCAAAAGTAACTATGAATTTGTTGTCTCATATTATGAGACGACCTCACCGTAAAATTTGTAAAAATTTATAGCATGTAAAAAATTGACACGTAGGTGGTTGCTACAATTGAGGACCGGTTAAACTTTTTCATTTGATTTACCTTTTTCTAAAATAATTTTAGTGGTCTTGAGTCTTGACCACCCCCGTAAACATAGCAATGGGGATGGTCTAACAGTTACTCACACCTTCATCAAACTTCATCGAATATCACCACCCTATCCCTCAACCAACCACCGTGACCCTGAGCACCCGCTGCCGTACACAGCCACCAGCCCTCTCTAATTCGAATTCCAGAAACCCTAATTTCTATAATTTGGGGGTTTTGTGCTCACAAGCTATTGGGGGTTTCTAAATGCGTTTCATGTCAGTTTACTTCCTCAAATTTGCCTGGTCAGTCGGTGTGTTTCGGCCCTATTCTCGCCTCCTGCTGCGTTTTTGGAGGGTTTGATTCATTTTAAAGATACTTGGAGTCATTAAATCGCCCCTCACGTGTTGAACGCAAGTTTTCCCCCCTCAATTTCGTTTGCTGAGTCGATTTTTGGTCTATACTCGGCGGTGCTGCATTATATTTGATATTAAACCCAATCGTTTCTGTCATTGGGTCGAATTCCGGCTCCTAAGTGCACTCCACTAGTTTACATCCTCCATATTGCTTGGTAAGTCGGATTTTACTTGGTTTTGGTGTGTGTGGGGTCAATACTCGTGGCTACTGCGATTTTTCCCCACCCCTTGCTCGAATTTGGTTCATGGTTGTGCTTTGATGTTATTGAATTTGGTGACATTTTCTTGGGTTATATGTGCTTGTTTCTACTGCTGATTGATAATCAATGTAGTTGTAGAGATTACTGCTGGTCGTCGTTGAAATTTCGCGTGTCGTATGGTACTGTTGGTTGTCACTTAGTATGATTGAGTGGCTCTTCTTATGAAATTTGTTAGAATTTGGTTTTGTTGGGGTTGATTTGAATGGTAAACCGCCTTTGCTGTTGACGCTGTTGTCCCGATTGAGGAAATGTAGTGGTGAGTTTGTGTAGTCAAGTCAAAATCTCTTGCGTCGTTATGGTGTCGGTGTTGTTATTGAGCAAGTATTGTTAGTGAATATGTCTTGGAGCTGTGTCATGTTGGCTTTGATTTGGGATTGTGACACTGTCTTGCTGATGACGGTAACTTCAAGTTGAGGGAGTTTAATGTTGTGAGCTCGTGCTTATACATTAGGCTAGGAAAAAATGTCGGTTCTCTACACTTTGCCCCTGTTTTGTGTCCCAATTCATCACATTGAGGACAATGTGCCGACTAAGTGTGGGGGAGGAATATGTTGTGATGTGTATATACTTCTTTTAGTAATCTTGTGTCATTGTATGTTTGTTTTCTTATCTTTAAAAAAAAAAAAAAAAAAAAAATACGAATAAAGTGAATCTCGGCTAGGTTGTGGATTGTATAAATAAATAATGCTCACTTCTTTCCCTTTCTATTTCACTTCTGACCTAATATTATTTCATTTGTCTTGCCAGATGGGTTTTCATTTTAATTTTATGATGATACCAGACTTCAAATTGCCATTGCCGTGTTATCATACTACTTTCTCCAATAATGTGCCTCATAAACAATTCGGAGTGACTATTTCAAGGTCACCACGCTCCAAGCGTTCCACAACCTCCTATCTTCTTCAAGCTTCACTCGTGCATGAGCGATTCCATACTTTTCAGCTCTCAGCATCTGCTTCTTCTTCTTCTTCTTCTTCTAAAGGTACGGATACTCCGTATTATGGATGGATTATGGATATATATTTCTTCTAGAGTTGTTTCTTTTTTATTTTTTATTAGGTTGCTCAACACTTAATGCTTCCACCTCCCTTTCACAGATATCAAAGACGCCGCGGTGCATGTGCAGAATAAATCCATGTTAGATGTTATTATTGTCAACAACAATTACCCTTTCAAACAACAAGACACTATTTATGACCCTAACTCCACTTATCCAAACCAACCTATGGAGGAGCCGTGGCTATTGCAGCTGGACGAAACCATTAATGCTCACATTGATTCCATGGATGCAAATCAAACCAAACTAACTCCTAACTGGTGTTTCCCTGACAGACAGTGTCCCGTAGAGGATCCCTGGCTGTTGTATTCTCCTATCGAGCCTTTGAACACCATTACCCAATCGGTTTCTGATGTGCAAACCCTAGTGGATCCCCACGAACAGCGACATCAAGCTCCAGAAAAACTTATTTCTAGAAGAGAGAGTGATCTTGTCACTCAAGGGAGTTGTCTTTCTACCGAGATTCTAATCAACTGCTCAGTCTGCACCATGCAGAGAATTGCTGTGCTTGAAGATGGAAATCTAGTTGAGTTATTACTAGAACCGGTCAAATGTAATGTACAATGTGATAGTGTTTACCTTGGCGTCGTTACAAAACTTGTTCCTCACATGGGTGGTGCTTTTGTTCACATTGGAAGTTCTAGACCGTCTCTTATGGACATCAACTCTAAGAGGGAACCATTCATATTTCCTCCATTTGGTGCTGCAAAGGAAACTGATTTAAACAACTCTTCGTCATGCATTGTTGAACAACCAATCATAAAGCAAGATGATACTAGACTCTCTGATGATGATATTGACGTTGATTTTGAAGATGATGATTTTGATGAAAATGAACATGACATAGACCTTGGCAATCAGTTGAGTGCGAATGTAAACCTTACAAAAGTCCGACCTGATCCTCATTTATCTCGAACTGAAGGTCATAAAATCAACAAGCATATTCAAGGTGCTGATGACATGTGGGCTCTTGTCCGTAAAGGAACCAAAATAGTAGTGCAAGTTGTGAAAGAAGGATTGGGCTCAAAGGGTCCTACATTGACTGCATATCCAAAGCTTAGAAGCAGGTTTTGGGTGAGTATTAAAAGTTCTCTGCCTACCATTCTGTGCTTATAATTGCATTGTTTTTTTTGTGGTCTCGGTTTTGTATACGTTGGCTGGTGTGTTAAGTTTGTAACTCTGTTCTTTACTCTAGATATTGATCACTCATTGTAATAGTATTGGAGTTTCAAAGAAGATATCTGGGGTTGAACGTACACGCTTAAGAGTCATAGCAAAATCTTTGCAACCTCCTGGTTTTGGCGTGACGGTAAGAACAGTTGCTGCCAGCCATTCTGCTGAAGAACTGCGTAAGGACCTGGAAGGCTTGCTCTCAACCTGGAGAAATATCATGGAGCATGCAAAATCGGCCGCTCTTGCTGCGGATGAAGGTGTGGCAGACGCTGTACCAGTTATCTTGCACCAGGCTATGGGCCAGACGCTCTCTGTTGTCCAGGATTATTTTAATGAAAAGGTTTAGTGACCCTGCTTCTTAAAGAAATTTCTGATTAAATACGCAATATTTCAAGCTACCTCTAGTAGTATGAATGTGTACCACTAACCCCCTTACATCACCATCGATGTGAGCCTTTGAGACGCTTAGGGGATGATGTATGGTCAAAATAATGAGGTTTTGTACTCTAGGGTAAATTTAAAACTAATTCATTTCTTTTTGCATGTCTTTCTTGGGTTTATGTAGGTAAAGAGAATGATTGTGGACTCTCCAAGAACATATCACGAGGTAAGATGTGTATTTGTTTTTCCCTTTTCTCTAAGTTGGATTCCTTTGTGGGGTGGCTAGCGTAGACCTCATAATTTGTGCAACACTCCAAGTCTTGTCGACCCTAACTTCATATGCTCTGTGCAATATTTATCGATCTCAGTCATAAGTTGGATACTTTTTAGCATCGTGCATCAAAGATTTTTCGATTTATTTTCTTTAGCCTTTTTGACATCACCAAATGGTGATTGATGATACCACTCTATGTTGTATTCTTAACTACTAGATGCTAGTGGAAAGTGAGGATCATGATGGGGTAGAAATCATGTTTATTAGCCTTTCTTTAGAGATCTGTATAGTAACATTCAATCCAAAATCACATGGCAATGTTCATTCAAAATATTACAAGCACAACATGTGACTAAGAGTCTAGGATAGCTTCTTGAACCCATTCTCAACATAATCTGCACAACGATTTCTGATCCATTCGCATGAATAGTTATACTACATAATAAAAAAAAATGCTGTCACTTATTTGCTGTTGGTGTAAAAACTTGAAAAAGCATTCAATCTTCCATGTTATGACTTGTATAGCGTTATCCCCAATCCTCTCGAGCTCTCTATCATCTCCAAGGACGTTCGATTTCACCACTTTGATATAGGATTTGGAAGATTATTAGCTTTCTAAGAAATGTATTTCCTTCAAGTAGTGAATGTAATAGAAAGTAAATAAATTGTTAGAGTTGACATTCTGATGCGGTATACTTCAAGTCGAAGTGATGTAAATTTTATGTAATCTGTTTCTAGGTGACCAATTATCTGCAGAGTATAGCTCCAGATCTCTGTGAAAGAGTTGAGTTACACAGAAAGAAAGTTCCTTTGTTTGATGATTTTAACGTTGAAGAAGAGATCAACAATATTATCAACAAACGGTGAGGAAGTCAAACTTAAATTTGTAGAGTCTGATTTATTGAAGTTTTTTTTTTTTTTTTTTTTTACTTTTTTTTTTTTTTTTTTGTTGGCAATTTTCGCTTCTTTCTAAAATAAACTATAATTTTGATACAGTTAGTGTATTGGAAGCGTATTCATTGGGTAACTATTTGATCTGATGGGATCTTGCTATTTGCACAATGTGTTTGCTATCTGGTTTGATTTTGCTTTCTTCATAGCCTTTGTCACGTCTTTTGGATGGCTCACTGATATGCATAATTCCTTCCATGACAATTTAAGAGTGGTTAGGAAAAATGTACTGGATGGACGAAGCTCACTTGTATGCTTACACATGTTGTAGTGTGTAGTATATCAAGAGTATTTGTGAAGAAAATGAAACATCATCGTTATGAGCTCATAGTCTTGTATCTTACCAACCATCGAAAGAACACACGGTCATGAAGCTTTTCTTTTATTATCAAGCAGGCGTATTTCTCAGTCATAATCTTTAACGCTCTGAACATGACTTTGTTGACAACCCACCCTATAAAGAAGTCACGAGATGATTTCGCCTGTTAATCACCTGCATTCATTTGCCATAAAATAGGTTAATTTCTTCTTTTTGATAGGTTCATTCATCTTAATTGATGACCTTGAAACAAGTCACAATTTTTTCCTTAAATTGATGAAATATCCTTTGCCTCGAACATCGCCCTTATGATAAAACTTTATGCTAGGCTGCAATCATCTCCATGGACATCTAGCAAATAATATTTGGCTCGTATGTTTGATTTGTTAAGTGAAGGCAAATTCTGTACATCTGTGGGTGCTGATTGCGACTCTGTGACAGTGTTGCCCTTCCAAATGGAGGCTCTCTTGTTATTGAGCAAACTGAAGCATTAGTCTCCATTGATGTGAATGGAGGGCATGGAATGTTTGGTGAAGGGGCTTCACAAGAGAAAGCTATTCTTGATGTCAACCTTGCTGCTGCAAAACAAGTATGTGACCTGATGTATTATGTTGTTAAAGAGTGTCTTTACATGTGAAGAAGTGAATTGTTAGTTAAGTTGTCACTTGTCTGAGCTTTTGTTGCTAGGGAGTACTTTCCAAGTTACTCTCTGGAACTGGAAGTTAGAATTCCTGCTTGTCTGACAAATGGTCAATTGAACCAAATCTATCGTGTCATCTCGTGTACATGTAGGTTTAAAGTCCTTGATCTATTGATCAGGTAAGAGTACGCAGTCCTAGTCTGATCACATCCCTCAAATGCATCCCCCAAATATGCCAACTCCCAGTAGAGGGCGATCTTGTCAGTGTCGTTAGCGACTTGGACTTGTTTCTTCGCTCATGTAAATCCTGGCCTAATGGTTACGACGAAGTTATCGTGGGCAGTAGGCACCCATGTTTGAATCTTCCCCTCCCTCGTTGTACCGGCCTAAGGTCTCCTAGTACAACAAAAATCCTATATAAAAATTAAAAAAAAATAATAATAAAAAAAAAAAAAAAAAAAAAAAAAAAACTATACTTTTCTCTTACGTAAAAGATAAGAGTTTTGTACGATTCTTTAGTTATTGTCAAGAAAGCTCCTAATGTCTATGTTTTCCAGATTGCCAGGGAATTGCGTCTCAGGGACATTGGTGGCATAATCGTAGTAGATTTTATTGATATGATGGATGACTGTAAGTAAACTCTGACTGAGATTGCCTGTCTCTTCTACTCATGATGCAATTTTCTTTTAAATGTAATAGTCCCTCTATTTCAATTTCAATGTCCCCTTTACCTTTTTAATTTTTTTTTTTTTTTCCAAATTAAATGTCCCCTTTCTATTGACAGGAGGAATTATCCAAGGATTTTCAATATCACCTCATTTCTATAACAAACTTTTAAATCTATCCAAAATGAAATTGAGGACAGAAAAAATGGGATGGATGGGAGTATCAAATGAGGGGCACATAGATGCACATGCAAATTTACTTATCGTGAATTTGATGGCTTGTACTCCCTCCATACCAAAATAAGTGTCCTCATTCTCATCAAAAATTGTCCCAAATTAAGTGTCCCTTTTCTATTTATAGTAAGTTCTATTAACAAAGGGTTGAAAAAAAAAAATCATTTTTATTACCCACCTCTTAAATCCACCCAAAATAGAAATGGGGACACTTATTTGGTATGAAGGGAGTAACAAAATAACAGCCTTGTTAGGACAATTATTAGTTTCAAAAGTATTTCATTTCTGATTTAAATCACAGAGTACTAATTAACATTTAAGTACACTATCCCTCTAGGACTCGACATTAGAAAGATTCCTGTCAGGTTTCCTTTTTGGAACTAGAACTAGGCGGCTGCAGTTATGATTTGATCCTTTCTCTTTATTTCACCGCTATACTCTTGCCAGCGAATAAAAGATTGATCTATGAACAAGTCAGTAAGGCTGTTGAGAGAGACCGCTCAATAGTCAAGGTCTCTGAATTGTCAAAGCATGGATTGATGGAGATAACCAGAAAGAGGGTATGCTTTGACCGTTGATGATTAATTATTTATAACGCGATAAGCAGTAACATGGTATTCTCAGTATTTGTTGATCATATATCATGTGAACAGGTGCGCCCGAGTGTGACATTTATGATAAGTGAGCCTTGCACTTGCTGTCATGGTACAGGGAGAGTTGAAGCTCTAGAGACATCCTTCTCAAAAATTGAACATGAAATTTGCAGCTTGCTAGTAAGGCTTTGTTAGTTACACTATATAATTCATTTTGAAAAGATTTTCAGCCTATTGAAATAAATACTGTTGGAAATCAATCTGTGCTTTTTAATTGTAATTTGTAGAAACCATACGAAACATAACTTCTTCTTAAGTGACAACTTTCTTATAATGGTAAACATAATTTTTTCTTGTGAAAGTGTCGTTTCCCATACTTCAGCATCTTGATATTTGCTATGGTGCTAAATACATTTTTTTATGTACCAGGCAACGATGGACCGACAAGCAGATCCAGGAAGCCCCAAGTCTTGGCCTAGATTGTTATTAAGGGTTGATACTTACATGTGTGACTATTTGACATCGGGGAAAAAGACGAAACTTGCAACTTTAAGTAGCTCTCTGAAAGTATGGATTCTATTGAAGGTATGATCAATTGTCAATCATCTATCTTGAAATTTATGACCTCAGAAAAAGCAGTTGATGCTCTCTGCAAGTCTTATTTGCAATTCCCTGGTAAAATCTATGGCTTGTTTGAATGTGTCATAGTCATGATTTTATGTATTTGTTTCAGTCTTGATCTCAGAATCCGTGATTCTGATCTTGATTGTGGCGTCAAAACTGTGCTAACTCTAGGCTTCCACCTCTTAATGTGCCCCTTTTAATAATTAAAACCTTTCTAAGCAGTGGAGTTGAAGCCTAGATCTTGTAGCGTGGTTGTAGTAACTCAATTACTATAAATCATTTTCTAATACGAACAAGAAATCACTGTTGTCATATACCTTGAGATAGATCTAGGTCAACAAGACAATTGTCACTGCGTAAAATAACGTCAGGCATGGCTAAATCGGACAAAAAATAGTAGTAATCTATTACTAGCATCATTTTCGGAATTTGTAGCAAGGCTTGCTCTATTTAACAATTGTCGTAAGTTGATTATATATACGAGTTTCAGAGTGTGTAAAGGCTGAAGCTCAATAACTTTAAACGAGCTGATTTCGTTGAAAAAAGATGTCGCTATGGTGTACATCTGATGGCACTTATGATAATTGTAGGATCCATAAATTGACTGATGTGGTATAGATTTTAGGTGATAGGGCTATTTTTTGTTTCAACATTCTTGTGGCCTTGAGATTTTTGTATGGATCAAGTAACACAAAATACTCCCTACTGCCCATTTATATGAGTAGATTTAAGAAATACTCGTATTAAATGTCATTATTACTTCTTGACTTGTAATTTTACATTACATGTAAAGGTCCAATTATTTGGACTACTTGTGTTACTTAGTCAGGGGCGGTGTGGGGAGAAATATTAAATGGCTTGCTGTTGCCTCTTATTTGACTCACCAGGTGGCGAGGAGTTTTACACGGGGTGCATTTGAATTAAAATTGCTTGCTGATGAAAAGGGATCCATGCTACTGCCAGAAGCTGAGACAACAAAATCGAATAAAAGAACTAAGCTTTTCACTGTCAAAAAGTGGAAAGCGGGAAATAAACGATAGCCCTATGTTTTACCTAGTGCGCCCCTAGTGAGCTTCAGTCCAAGTGAAGATTAGTCAGAGTTTGAGCACCGACAAAATTGTAAGGCAATGACTCGATGATGGTTGGTTCTAGTTCAGAACAATTGGGTGAGGTGTTTTTACTTCTGTATAATTGCGGAAGGGTTTCATCAACTCCATTGCACCAGGTTCACATGAGAGCGTTAGATGGAATACTGTAGAAGATTACAACACAGGTGTCTTAAATGGGATACTGTACATTACTTGCCTTTTTTTTTTTTTTTTTTTTATCTAGTAAATTACTGGAACTGCTTCCGTGAATGTTCTCCAATTTTGGTCTTGGGCACATCTAGTTAAGGGTGGATCTTAAGCAGCTAATCATTGGCTTGACATTGGGGATGATAAATTTAAGAGCTTGCAGCCGCCTGTGGGTCGTGGCATAACAGCCTCTGCAGTAGGCCAGATGTGCTAGCCTACCGTATTCACTACCGTATTGTTTCGAAAAATTAATTCTCCCCCAACATCATCATGTGCATTTAAGCCAAATTTTCGATGATATATAGAATTATAGACCCATCACAGGGGCTCAGTTTCTATGATTAGTAAACTTTGACTATGAAAAATTAGGTGACATGCTCAGACATGAGACACATGACGACTTATTTATAACTAAAATGTGACCACTTTGATGTTTAAAGTAACAATTTTTTGCGCTTAAGATTATATAACTATTTAGTTTAAAGTAGTCATTTGAGTGCTAAAATAGTCACTTTATGCTTTAAATATTCACATTTTAGCCACACGATTTTACTCAAAACTTAGGCTTTATTCTTTTCAACTTAATTTATGCTCTTATAAACTCTCCTCAATCCCTATGATTTCAACTCGGCTACTGTTTTCAGGTTAACTCTTATAAGTTCAGACCCTCGAAATTTAGTTCTCATAATTTCATCTTTAATAAACCCTAATATTATTCTATTTTTTACCGTAATTACCCGGCTACGCCTAAGAAGTATAAAGGGCATACAAACAACAAAGTTTGACATTGCTATATAAATAGTCCTTAAGGGGTTGGAAATCATTTATTTTCCTTCAACTTTCTCATCATTTATTTTGATGGCAGATTATCCAATTATTCTAACATACATACCGTATCATGGAGTTACAAATAACGGAAGATAATACGGTTACACCTAGTGTATAGAGTTTTATACACCAACCAATAAAAAAGTGACACCGATATTTTTATGAGAATATTCTTAATTTAAGTTGGAGGGAAAATTTTGGGACTTTGGATGGAAAAGCTGAGTTTGGAGGGAAAATTTCTCTTGGAAGTTGCATTTGGTAATTAATAATTATAAATCATTTTTTTAGTAATGTAATTAGTGAAAGAGAATTACTAACTGTAAACATTACTGACTTTTTCATCTTTTCACCGTTTTATCCCAAATTAAAAAAAAAAAAAATAAAAAAAAATAAATTATTAGAAAAATTCCTCATTTTTAATTAAAATTTTTAACACATTAAAAAAGGTATTTTTGAGAAAAAGATCAAAAATACCTTTTTTAAAAAAAGGTATTTTTAATTAGACTCTAATTTGTATTTTGTTATGTTCTTAATTTTTTTGGTTGTTTAACAATTTTGCTTCTTCAATTATCATTTTATATTTTCATACATATAAAATATGCATTAAACTTACAAAATCTTTAGTTAAATAATATAAATACTAACGAACTAATTTTTAAAAGTAAAATTAATGTCGTATAAAGTAGTACTCCGTACAAATTTAAAATTATTTACCTTGAATATTAATTTATGACTAACTTTTAATAAGTAAAAGTCATTTTTTTTTTTTTTTGCATAGGGAAGGTAGTTATTAAATGTATGTAATCAAAACTCTATAGTTTGTTACAAATACAAATAATTTTTGTTTTATATAACCAATAATTATTCATTATAAACATTAAAAAAAATTATATTTTATTTTTGTCTCACATAATAAATTAAAAAAACTACCAAATAAATTTTAAAATTTAAAATACCGAAAATAATTATTTGAAATTGATAAATTTACATTTGAATATATTTATTCCTATCTAGTACAAAAATTAATTTATCAATGCACTATATTAATTTTGTCTAATAACAAGTTCGTACCATTATACAAATAAAATTAATTTATTACTTATATCGTAATATTTAGTTACCATTTTGGTAACATTCAATATAAAATCCTTAATAATATATGATTATCCCAAATAACTAACCCTAAATCATTATTAGTTATTTCAATAATTTTATATCGATACTAGTTATTCTCATAACCTCAAATTGTTATCAGTTAAGTCGTTACCCGTAAATCGTTATTAGTTTACATGTTAACCTTAAATCGTTATTAATTATTATTTTGTTAGCTCTATATCGTTATCAGTTATTTCGTTAGCCTTAAATTGTTAATAGTTACTTCATTCACCATAAACCGTTATCAATTAATACACTAACATTAAATCGTTATTAGTTATTCCGTTATCCGTAAATTTTTATTAGTTATTTCGTTAGCCGTAAATCGTAATTAGTTATTCAGTTCATCAGAAATCTTTATTAGTTATTTCGTTCACCTTAAATGGTTATTAGTTAATTTGTTAACCTTATATCGTTATTAGGTATTACATTCACCTTAAATCGTTATGAGTTATTCCATTAGTCCCAAATCATTAGTAGTTAGTCCGCCAATCTTTAATCGTTATTAGTTATTTCAGTAACTCTATATCATTACCAGCTATTCTTTAAACCTAAAATTGTTATTAGTCAAGACATTACCTCTAAATCGTTATTAGTTTAAATGTTAACCCTAAATCATTATTAGTTATTCCGCTAAACCTATATCGTTATTAGTTAACTCTAAACCCTTAAACATAAACCCTAAATAAATTCAAAGTCACCCTTAACTAATCCAGGTTAACCCTAATAAAATGTAGAAGGAGCTGATAATTTGGGCGACTTTGCAAAAACGTTAGCATCTGAGAACATTGACGAAGATGAATTGAGGAGTATTGACGGATCTGACAATGAGCTTGATCCAATTTCTGTTTTTAACCCCTCTTTTGACTGGAAGAATAAGGTGACCTTGCAAGTTGGTGTTGGGTTTTGTACGATTGAGTTGTTGAGGCAGGCTTTGAGAGTACACTTCATTCAAAATAGGTGACTATTTACTGCAAGTACAAGTGTAAGTGTGATTGGGATCCCGTTCGAGCGAAGATTGTGAAGTGTCGTTGCAAGAAGGTTCTTTGTCCATTTCGCCTTCACGCGACGAGGAGGAAAAACCAAGAGTTGATTGTAATAAGGACAATGAACCTAAACCATAAGTGCGCTTTCACGGGTAAGACGCGGAAGTTGAGTAGCGAGTACCTAAGTCACCACTACCTTGAGGATTGGTGGAAAAATCTTATTTGGAATCTGAAAATTTTTATGAGACGTGTCAATCGAGAATTACGAGTGAAGATAACGTATGGTCAAGCATGGTTGGCAAGAGCTAGGGCCAAAATGCTCATTTATGGAAATGGAGCGAATGAGTACAAGAAAGTGTGGGAGTACGCGGCCGCGATCAAAAAATATAATCCCGGGTCGACAGCCGTTGTTATGGTTAACAACGTCGAGTGTCTGCTTACGTCCTTCAAACGAATGTACGTGTTCCTAAAGGCTTGTAAAAAAGGGTTTAATGTAGGTTGTAGACCCTTTTTAGGCGTCGACGGTTGTCACTTGAAAGGCGCGTACCCGAGTATGTGTTTGGTTGCAGTTGCAATGGATGGTTGCAGTTGCAGTAACAACCACCTCTACTATCTTTTAATCTATCGTACGTCATTCAGCACTCAAATTTGCGTTCAGGGTTGCGGTACGTCCACGACGTCTCCACGGACACCGGATCGCCACAAAAGCACTTACCAACACTGTTGCAAGAGTTGACGCGACTATTGATCGACATCTAATAACAATCACGACAAAGACAAACCATAAATCAACTGAGTTTACGACATATTACAACAAACCGTGATTCCCAGAAACACCCACAAAATTAAAACGAAATCAATAACCCAATACAACCAAATTCGTAATCAAATTGAAACATCATACTCAAATTGATAAATTACCCAGAAAAAAATCAACAATAGATTCGAATTTCCAATAATTCAACCATGCTTACGAAAACTAAGGGTGTGTTTGGATTGAGGGAAATGAAGGGAAAGGAAGGGGAGGGAAAGGGAGGGATTGTGTTTCCATCGTTTGGTTACAAAAAATGGAAGGTGGGAAATGGAGGGGGAGAGATTTGGAGGGATCCATTTTCTCTCCTCAAAGCCTAATTGGAATCCCTCCAAAATAGGCAAGATTTGGAGGGAAAATGGTATCCAAACACCACCATTTCCCCTCCCCTTCCTTCCCCTTCCCTCATTTCCCCTCCCCTCCCTTTCTCTCCTATTTTGCTATCCAAACACACCTTAAATGTTTCAACAATTCATAACCCAAATTTTCGAAAATTAGGGTTCCATAGATATGAATTCCCAAAAAATTTACAATTCCTACAATAATTGAAAATTACATAAACCCTAATTTACGAAAACCCAGAAATATGAAGACGTAATCTTACCTGATCTGACCTAGTCGAAAGATGAAGATGACGAATATGTCAGAGAAGCTCGCACCTACTATTGCAGTGGAGAAAAGACTGAAAACAAAATGAAAAATGAAGGGGATTAAGTGAAATGAAAGACGGTTAAAAAAGAGTGAGGAAATAAAATCAGTAAAAGGGGAAAAGATTAAAGAATTAAGAGTAACTAAACATAACTTTGCTAAAGAATGAAACAAGAGGTAAATGGGTATAAAAATCATCAACTAAGTCTCCAAATCAAGATTAACGGCTGAGATCTAAAGTTGGTAGGTAGGTTCAGGTCCGTACATGGTAGTAGCCATTAACCGAACCAAAAGATTTGATAGTAGTTACAAAGTCGAAAACGATGTGGGTGTAAGTTTAAAAAACATACTAATCAGTGGGTGTAATTGTCATTTTATTCTAATATTGTGTGTTGAACTTAATATATTTAAATTAATCAAGTGAAATTAACTAAATTAAACTGAATCGAATAATTTAACTCGAATCGAACAAGAAATGAAATGGTGAAAATAAAATGAAAAGAACAAGTCCAAAATGTCCTTATTGTATTGTTGGGTACATTTTTAATGTACCTCATTTTTATTGGGCAAATTCTAGAATGCAACCGTGCAACGGTTTCACGTGTATGTTGGATAAGCGAGTAATGAGAATTGACAAAGGTTGTCCGTGGTGTTGTCTATTGGTAATGGTAGACTGGTAGTAGTTGAAGAAGTAGCCCTTGGAGTTGGGGACTTGGACTTTCAAGTTTCAACTACTACCAGGCAGGTCTAGTTCTTCTCATAAAAGTCGATGTCGTCTACTCAATAAATTAACCTTCACTCTACTCTACTCCACTCTCTACTACAGTACTCTAGTATTCATCCATCCATCCATTTTTTTTTATTTTTTTTAATCTCTCTTCTCTTCTTCCTTTTAAACCTTGTTATGCATATTCTACCTTTTTAATAATTCGGGATCTGCTCCTCGTTTCTGGGTTTCTACCTTTTTATGATGAATTAATAGATGTTGTTATGATTCTGGGTTTTTCTCAATTCTATGATTGTTGGGTTGTTTTAAACTGTAATCATGGACCAAGGCGTTCAACAGTCGCCTGATGTTCAAAGGGGTTTTCGTCTCCAAGCTCCACTTGTAAGCCCCTCTTTAATATCTATGACCAAAATTACGACATTTTTAGTATGGAATAGTTTCACTGGCTATCTCAATCGGTGCTTCTTGTGACTTTGGGCGGGGTGCATGGAAAGTACTTTTTTTCTGCTCTGTGCTTGGGCAAAATGTTTCCCTACGCCCAAGGATCATATACGTCTGCGAAATTCACATATATTAGGGGGTTTTTTTTGTCCATCTGTTACGAGTATTTACTTCACTATGTCTATGTTATTGTTCGCTTTTGTCGCGGGATACTTGCATTTGTTTCATGTTGCTGCCCCCTTTGTGTCTGTTAGTATCTTCCAAGGTTGTTATATCAACAAGATGGGAGTTTAGGTGGACTATATACCACGTGGTCTCTCTTAGTCTCTTTAGTTCCTTTCTCAAGAAAGAGAGGGTGCTTGTATTAGATGAAGTTAACACAAGGTATAATAATGCCAACATGTCTATTGCTTGCTTCCGTAGACATGAATTGTGTACACATTGAATAATATAGCCAATAACTCCTATAGACATGGAGTGTCTTCGTGCTCACCGTCCATGCCTGTCCTATCCGTGGTGTGGAATTAATCAATTAATTGAAAATCAAGGGTGGCTTCCTTGGAGTGCATATTGGTTGTGATGATCTCATTTGACCAAATAATATCAAAGAGTTAGGCGTTATTAACTCAACTTGTTTTAGCACCTTCGTTCTCAGTGTTAGGGGCTGTCAAATTACAGTTGGATGGTTCATGTGGATGTCTTGGGGTGACCATGACTGAAATCCCATGACCATGACTATCAGAAGATCAACTAACTTTTATCACCCTCTCCCAAAATTCTACTCCGTAATTCTTATGTTTTCAATGCATGATCTCATCCCGGTTATTGTCTTTTATGTGTGAAGCAAGTCATTTGTTGCGCCATGAATTTGAGTTTTTATTGAAATGCTTGTCTTGGTGAGCCGTGCACAATGGATCTTAAGTTTTTAAGTAATCAAGCAGTATCTCAAAAATGTATGAAATTGTTCCAGGTTGATTCTGTATCATGTTACTGCAAGGTAGATGCGGGTTTGAAAACAGTTGCTGGTGCAAGAAGGTTTGTTCCAGGGTCAAAAATCTGTATCCAGCCTGATATCAATCCCCGGGCCCACAAAAGCAAGAGATCTCGCAGGGAAAGGACTCGTGTTCAGCCGCCTCTCTTGCCAGGGCTTCCGGATGATCTTGCCATTGCATGTCTGATTCGAGTTCTACGCGTGGAGCATCGTAAGCTACGGTTAGTATGCAAAAGGTGGCATCGCCTTCTATCTGGAAATTTCTACTACTCTCTCAGAAAAAACATAGGAATGGCAGAGGAGTGGGTGTATGTGATGAAAAGGGAACGAGACGGGAAAATATCATGGCATGCCTTTGATCCTACTTATCAGCTGTGGCAACCACTCCCACCAGTTCCTGTAGAGTATTCAGAAGCCAGGGGATTTGGGTGTGCTGTTTTAAGCAGCTGCCATCTTTTCTTATTTGGAGGGGAAGATCCTCTGAGGGGGTCCATGAGACGTGTTGTATATTATAGTGCAAGGACCAACAAATGGCACCCTGCACCAAGTATGCTTCGAAGACGCCATTGCTTTGGTTCTTGTGTCATAGATAACTGTCTTTATGTAGCTGGCGGCGAGTGTGAAGGCATCCAACGGGCCCTTCGTTCAGCTGAGGTCTATGACCCGAACAGGAACAGGTGGAACTTAATCGCTGAGATGAGCAGTGGGATGGTGCCTCTTATCGGAGTTGTGTATAATGGAAAGTGGTATTTAAAGGGACGTGGTTCTCATCAGCAGGTATTAAGCGAGGCTTATGATCGTGACTCCAACTCTTGGTCCCCAGTGAATGACGGGATGGTAACAAGTTGGAGAAATCCAAGCACCACCTTTAATGATCAGCTTTACTCCATAGATTGCAGGGACGGGTGCAAACTTAGGGTTTACGATGATGCAACTGACTCTTGGAACAAATCCATTGACAGTAAGCTACACTTGGGAAGTTCTAAGGCTCTGGAGGCAGCTGCACTTGTTCCCCTTAATGGTAAGCTATGCATTATACGGAACAATATGAGTATTAGTTTGGTTGATGTTTCAAGCCCTGACAAACAAGTCGAAAGCAATCCAAGCCTTTGGGAAAATATAGGGGGGAAGGGTCATCTCAGGACTATGGTCACTAATCTATGGTCAAGCATAGCGGGGCGAAGTGGGTTTAAGAGTCATATACTGCACTGTCAGGTTCTTCAAGCTTGACGTATTAGGCTTTCATTTTCCTGCCTTTTGGTCTTCTTGGATCCAGCAACACATTGCAGCCTTGGCTATCATTGCAAGCTCATAACCCTGTATTCTCCTACCTTATTTGCGGCAACTATGACTCATTCTTGTTTGTTTTATTACAAGTACTGTAAAAATTGGTAATTAGTAATTTGAAGTTTTCGACATTGAACTTTATTATTATTGGTGAAATGGTGTCTTGTAACTCAGTGATTTCATAGTGTCCTTAAGAAATGACGTCTTATTTCCCATGAATTTACAGTTCCTGCATTCACTAAAGCGACCTGTTGATCCCTAAATCTCTCTCCCTCCATATCCATTTATACAACTTCATTTTATGACCAAACAAGAAAAAATGAACATTCCCCTCACCCTTCCCTCTCCCCTCTCCTCATCCCCCAAATTTTCTTGTTTGAACACACCCTAAAAGTTGGTATCGAGTAAAATCTGACATGATTGCTGACTATTGATGAGAATGATACAAACCTTGGTGTTCAAGAAGTCGTTGTAAACCCTAATGAAATGTGGAAAGTAAGAGGGAGACGACGAATAAAAAAAAAAAATAATATAAAAAGTCACCATTTCCAAAGTTAACATACCCATAACAAACTTTTGGGGTTTAACATACAATACTAATTGGCTAAATTTGCCTAATATGAAAGATTTATAAGTTAAGACCTCATGAAAGGAGCAAATGGCTAAATTTGCCTATTATGAAAGATTTATAAGTTAAGACCTCATGAAAGGAGCAAAACGACAGCACACTGCCCCGTAGTTTAAGACTTGAACCCGCAATTGCTTCTATAACTTACCCTTTAAATCAAGCCAATTCATTATATCCGCTCAGGATATTCAGAATTAGCTTTACTAATCGAAACTGAACATCCACCGTATGCTGACCAGATACAATCTCACAATTGGTTTTAACCCATGCTTGAGCTTGTTCCAGATACAGGTCTCAATATGGGATGATTATGAGAAGACTGACCACTTCCCTGAGCACCAAACATGATACTTGAAGATGACCCTGAGGAAGAAGGATGTATGGCCGAAAGAGGTAGGCGCGGTCCGAATGAAAACATTTGCTGCCGTGGCAAGAATGGCATCTGCGGATGGCTTATTTGGTTACCACCATAGCCAGAAATGCTAGGCTGCGTGGGTGATGATGCTGACAGCGTTGGTGGTCTGCTGTTTATGGTATTATTGTGAACTTGTTGTGGTGCAACACCAGGCAAATTTAAAGGCAAACCAACTGCACTTGCCCCAAATTTGCTCACCAAAGCACGGGTCCTCTCTCCAGCAAGTGTTTGTCTTGCTTTCTCCACTTGTTCACATTCTTTCATTAGTAAGGTCTCCACTTCTGCAAATTGCTTCAACTTCAATTCCAATCTTTTCAACTGTTTCAGCACAAGTTCATTTACATCAACAGCTAGTTAACAAGATATTGCCCGTTTAGCCATAACCAACTTCATAATCAATCAAAAAAAGTCATGTTACAAGAAACTAATACGAACCAGGAAAAAGCAGGCCCATTGGCCACAATTCTCAGTTCTCTTGTACAAGAAACTTACAATACGAATTCCTTTAGTATAACAGCACTACATGTCTCCATTTGTATAACTTTGATACATACAAATTTTTGGTACATTCAAATGGGTTTACCACTCTTCTTTGGAAAGAGATAACCTACCAAAACACGTGTGGGTCCTAAGCTCCTATTGCATGACTTTTCTCTTTAACAAAATTGCTCCAAAAACTATAGTAAGGAATAGAAGTGAACGGAGGGAGTAGAATTAATGGCCACACGCCAAAAATCAGTAATGTCATCAGGCAAAAGAAGCATGGTAAGTCAAAAGTAAGTAACTGTTTAAAGGAAATGAATAGTAAGGGAAACAAGCCTTATTTTATGAAGAAAATGGACATTTCCTTGCAAAGCTACTGCAGTTTATGAAGAAGAAGACCATTCATAGCGTAAGGTATATCAGAAAATCGACAATTCGTACGGAAAAGTGACCATTTATGGTTTAAGGTGGGTAAAGAATATGAAACACTCAAAAAATTCCATTTCTCTTTTCCACTCCAGAAAAAGCCTTCATTATGACAAAAGCGCTGCAAGAAATGATTACGAAGAAAGTGAGGGTTGCAAGTATTGAAAACAAGATGAGAGAGAATAGGTTAAGGTGAGGATCCGATCAGAATATTTGAAGGATGGAGAAAGGAGGTGATGGTTAAGACAAGAGGAAGCACAAAGAAAAGTTGGATAAAAGTGGTCGAAAGTGATATGAATTTTCTTACGCTTAGGGAATATATGTTTTTCAAACGATCATAGAAGGATAGTATCCGCGTTATTAACAATGGCTAGTCTTAAGGGTCATTTATTGGAATATTTCACACAAAAAATCCACACCTCGACCTGCTCAATATAATCTCAACTATGTCTTATCTCCAAATAATCTCAAGTAGATAGTATCTTCTAATAATAAACTACCCTAAAAGTTGACTTGTTATATCCCGGTTAAATGAACAAGTAGGGCCCACATAGTAATATTTTATCAATAAATTGGAAGTGACCTTCATCTTCCTTCTCTTGCATTCTTCAATTTTAATGTGGATATGAAAAAATAATTTTCTCTTTTATCAATAAATGCTGCACTTTTACACAACTAGAAAATAATTCTCTCTTACATGTTCCATTCATTTCTCCATTAATGGAGTTTATCCTTCCTCCTGACACCATTAATGGAGCCTCACAGTTTCTTAGATTCAGTCATTAATTTCACCATTGCTGCTTCAAATCTTGGTTGGTGATATATATAATACAGAATAGCATAATAAAAAAAATAAAAAACAAAAAACAAAAATAAAAAATAAAAAATAAAAATAAAAATAAAAAAAAGAATCAGAGATCAAGAGCATTGATCACATAGTAATTTTAGATTTTAATCAAACACTCATGAGTCATGACTACTTATCTAGAAGCTACCAGTAGGTATAAACGGCTAATAACCCTCTCCTTTTGGACAAGACCTCTTGCTTACTATCTATATATACATTAGTTTGTGTCCCACAGATATTTTAACCGGGCATACGACTTTAACCAAGTCAGTAAATAAGCTTAACTTAATTTTTCTTCTCTCTAAAAAGGCCAAATGGAGCATATTTTAAAAGAATATCTATCTACGAAATTTGTACTGGGGAAGCATCATAGTTGCAGTAACATGGGTCAAACAAATTTAAAGACTAGTCTAGCTTTTCGAGGGTGAGACAGGTGCTTATGCTTTACTACATGCCAGCCCATTCAAATATAGGCGACACCATGTCAAATGTCGCTTTTTCTATCATGGCCAGTATTTTAAGGGCACCCAGCAAATAACAACACGTCTGAAAGAAGCAAGGTGAAACTCAAATAATAACAAATACCTGATGGTTTACAATAATAGCAGATAACCGTTGTATCTCCCGCTCTTCATGATCTGCAAATAACTTTGCCTTCACTGCAGCAGCAGCAAGACCGGCTTTTGCAGCGGAGTAAACTCTCTCGCAAGGAATAGGAGAACCTTCTTGATTACGAGAGCCTTGTGTACCGGAATTTTCATCTAGATTGGGGAAAACAAATAATATCAACCAAAAAACATGTTTGCTCATATAAAAAACGAAATAGCTTCACTGATGAAAGTTTACGAGGATACGACAAAACACGCCACAAATAAAACGGCTCACCTCTTTGCTGGCAATAGTTCCTTGCTTCAACGTGTCTCGTATCTGAATCAACTCTTCAAAATAATGATAATGAATTCAGATTTCAGAAATGCTTTTAAAGTTTTGATAGCATTGCCAAACACAAAGTTTACAGCCCTTCAAGAAAAGAGAAAAAAGAAGAGAAACGCGTACAAAATAATTTAATTACGTTTGACAAAGTTTGCCACAAAATTAAGCGGACTGCGATTAGTATTGTCTGAAATAGACTCATGACATGGTTACACTGTAAAATGTAAAAAATGCAAATCACTGAAATTCACTAATTCACATTAGTCTTTTTTGATGGCCTGGAGTCCCATCATTCCCATGATCTAGTGATTTACTACACTCAAACCAAAAAGTATCTCATGGAGCAAAATAAATCAACACAGCCGAATATTAGAAGGGTACTAACAAATACAGAGTACTAGATAATATTTGGTGCTTGGCTTGTATATTACGGAGTACTTTATTCCTCTTATTCAGAATAAGAACTTACTTCATGGCTAAACGATTTCACTTGTTGGCAAAATTCAACAAGAATAAATAATCACCCAATGACCAAACTGATCACAAAGAAGACCCAGTAGAAAGGACAAAGATAAACCAACCTATTAATATACAATGATCCTTCATCCTCAGTTAGTGCTGCCAAACAAGCATGGGCACAAGCAGCAGCAATTCTAGGACCGACAGCAGAAGCTAAAAAGGCAACCTGCAAAACATACACCTGCAAATCAGTACTTGAAAGCTGAAGCAAAATTGTGGAAGGATTCGCTTAATTGCCCAACGAATCACGAACTGCTAAGAGCGAATTTTATCTTGTCGCTTACCAACACAACATATATTCTATACGAGCAAATCATGAATCGGTATGAACGAGTTCATAGTGAATCTGCTAATCAGTTATCATTTACAAGAACTATTTTTAGAAGAGAGCAAAGCTATGTACGAATAAATGCAAAATTGCAGCAAGTATCATGTACATTGAAGTCAAAACGAAGTAGACAAGCATAAATGAGATGAATACTCAGCTATTCCTCATATTACTAAGAGGACACAGCAGCGACAGAGCCAAGTTTACTAAAGATAACAGATGAAGGATTCTATATGCAAAGTTAACTCAGTCAGACAGTTGGAACCAAGCAACAACTTTACCCAGCATAATAAACTCAACTCAACCGAAGTTCTACAAAAGGGAAATAAATTGAACCTTTTGAGACACAAACAAAACTGACATATATGACCTATGGAAATCTTAAGAGAGCTACTGGATTGTATGTGACAAGGCGCAAAACGCAAACTAAAGGCCCAAGGCGCCTTATTTTTAGTAACAACATTGTATTTCGAAAAGGGTAAAAGGATGTCGATGATTAATATTACAGGCGATTCCGTACCTAATCTAATGAGTTAAGATAACCCAGGAAACTCCGTACCTTATCTAATTAGTTAAGATAAGGGCGTAAGGCCCCTCACTTGTTTTAATTCACTGGACCCTCCAGCATCATAACCCCATCTCCTTTAAAAAAAATTATCTTCTTCAAAATCCAAATCGCTCCCATATTCTCTCTTCTGCGAATTTCGATTACCTATTTTCTCTCTTGATTGGGCATCTCTTACATTAATAGTTTTCTGTTTATATCTCTTCCATCAATCTCTAGTACAGTGGGGATTGAAGTGCGAGTCGGGGTCATGGCTGATGATGGTGTGTGCGACACGTATCACATCAACACCCGACAAGTCGGAGATGTGACGTGACAGATTAACATAACAGAGAAATTTTGCCATGGATATCAATCCTAATAGGCAAAAACTCAAGTAGCATGAGTATCTCTCCAAATAGTACGCATGGAAGAAGAGAAAGTAAGAGACCACCAATCAGGAACACCATACGCTCCTTTAGAATATAATCCCCTATCTTCTGATGTATATAATATGGGAACTACACTTACCAAAGCATCAAAGTTTGAAACCACACAACCATTCAAAGGAGCATCACCTTGACTGGGATATCCAATTATCAAATGTAGGTACAAAGGGCCATAACAGGCGTTTTCAAAGAACTAAAAGTGAAGTAGCAAGGGACTCATCACTTATAGTATCACCTGACCATTAAAAAAAAAAAAAAAAAAATGAAAAGGGAAAATACAAAATGACCCAAGTCCCAAGTAACCTAGCCACTAACTGAGTTCCCATACTACAAATCATAGAATATTGCTCCACACCAACTAGATAAAAGGGCCATCTTGCAACAACTACAGGAACGAGGAAGGGAAATATAAAAGAATTCCTTCTGTCAATTTAATTAGTTCAAAATCACTCTAAGATATGAGCTCGACCAAGTGAACGGGAAAGACTATGAGTCTATGACCCTATTATGACATATCCATAAGGAGAGTGAGTGAGCGGCATATTAGGTGTAGGAAAATGTAACAGTTTTGAGCATTACGGCCTTTTAGTATTTAATTTCATGCATATGTGCATGTAATTATATTAGTCTATGAATGTAAATCATGCTTGTTTGATTCTTCTTGAGTGTTGACTTGGAAGCGTTGACATTAGACCATCCTTATTGGTGATCTTTAACCATCCCCAACCCAAATTAAAAAGTAATTTCTCACTCATCAAATCTCACAACCCACAATTTCAACACCTTTATCGCTTTTTACACACTCTATCAACAACTCATATCAACCCATATTATCATCTATTATTTTAATATATATACCTACCCCCCCCCCCCCCCCCCCCACCCACCCTCTCTTTACTTCAACCAATCATAGAAATACAGAATGGGTTGCTACGGGTTGCTCAACCAACCCATTCTCACTAGGTTGGCAACCCACAAATTATTTAGACTGTAAGTTCGCAACAAAAATGTTTGTTTTTAATAATTGAATACTACGGAATTTCCTATTAGATGAATTTGCACCTCATCTAAAGCTACGCATCACTATTTATGCTCAATTGATTATTTTTAACACAAAATATGTGTGTGTCGACTCAGGATCTAAATTCCTAAACTAGAGATTCCCAAGACACCCAACACAATCTTATGTGAATTTTATCTAATGGACAATCAGCTTTCGAAGTTTATCCTGAGGACACTCCCTTACTAGATATTGTCGACAAGGCTTGAGTTCTTCTTGCAAATAAGGCTTTAGTTGTAACAACACGCAAAGACTTTAGAGAAACCAAAAATAGTTATTTGAAGGAAAAAAGAAGATTAACTAATCCTTTCAAGTTTTCTTTAAATCGTTTGATATTGATTGAAACTACCACTACTCTTTACTCAATTCAGGTGCAAAACGGGCTGAGAACATTTGTCACGCAGAGTAATATCAAAAGAAAAGAGTGTAAATAAAATGCCCTCTGAAACACTCAAGAGTAGCTCAGTAGCAAACTCCAAACCACGGTAAAATGCATAAATGTGACCAATCATCTTACAAGTAAGTGCAAAGGCAAGTGAAAAACTGACACAAAACAACAGTCACTCACTTACCAGTGACATGACAGGATTCTCAGAAGTCGTAAATGGAAACCTGTTCTCATAATCGGAATCTTGAACGTGATGACCTGGACAAACACCAAATGGTTGTAAATCACAGCATAACTGAGAGTGCAACTAAAGAGATGTTCCAAGAGAAACAAAGATACAGATACAGTACAGGCATACAGACAAACATATAACAAGAATTTGGATAAAGTGAAATACCATTTGCATTGGCATGCATGTTGCCATTATCAGCTGCATTTGACTTATTAGGTGGACTAGAACTACATGGAACTTCTAAGTTCTCGAATAAGCCATCTTCCATGGGCAAACGAAGAAAGTGGATAATGCATTGTGATTTAGACTTAGTTCCTACATGGTCGGCTATATCATTCCAGTTGTCATTGTAAATTTCGAGTGCCTCAAGCAGTAAGAGTGTCTCCTGGTCTGTCCAACTGTCTCCATCTTGATCACCATATTCTGTTGTAGTATCAAGCTTAGTGAAATCCATGCTTGAATGGCCAATAACCAGTCTGCCGTCATGGTAACAATCCGGACACAGCAATGTAGCAGCCTGCTCAAAAGAGCATATTAAGAAAAACGAACCAATAGACACCAGCAAAACACACGTGCAGCTATAAAGCGATAGCGCGGTCAAAAATAATATGGAGTAGCATGAGTATCACACAGCTACAGTTTTAACTTATAAGGAAAGGTTGTGAAAAAATTCTCTACATTGGTACGTAACAAATCCAAAATAGTCAATTCTAACATTACCACAAATTGGAGCTGTAGTGATATCTAAGGGGGAGTATCCATAAAAATAATAATTAAAAAAAAAAAAAAAAAAAAAAAAAAAAAAAAAAAGCCTCAATGTGGTGGCTGTCATGTATGGAAAAAAAAAAATGGGATGGAGGGAGTGATATCTAAGTTTTTAACTAATGACGAAGTGCGTTGAAGTCCACCAAGACCAATGACATTTATAATTCTAGGCACCACCATCAAATCAAATCAAATCCCCAAAAGATTTATCTCACTTCTCCATACTTGGGCCATATAAATAGGATGGAGGGAGTAAAGTAAAACAAGAGTAGGGCAGAGGTAGGACGACACAGACATGGTAATTGAACCTTAAAGTTGTAGACAAAAACAAAAGGCATACATGATTCGATATGAAAAGGAACAAGATATTAAAAGAATGCAGCTTACCTCCTTAGTGGACTGGTAGTACACGAGCAACAGGGGACGAGAACAATAATTACAGTGACTTTCGGATAATCTCTCACGTATTCTACTATCCAAGTCAGAGAGATGGTCGTAGTTTGATGAGAATGAGGAGCATAAATCAGCAGGCTTGATGCTACACTTAGGCTTGTCAAATTTAATGAGACTATCGATAGACTTCAAAGAGGAAGATGGGACATGAATTTCACCAGTTGGGTCCTCTCTAAGAAAAGAGTCAAGAGTGGAGAAATGAGGGGAAGAAAGAGAAGAGAAGTTGATGATGCCCCAGTGATCAAGAAAACGAAAGATTCGAGTGATATCTTCAAAGTCAAGAGCAGAAGCTAACGGTTGACAATCAAGAGGAGATAAAAGGTTGTGAGGGGAATCAAGATATTTGGAAATAATAGAATTACGGCAATCCAAATAGGTTTGGGGAGTGTGAAGAGAAGAAGAGCCGGAGAAAAAGTGGGGAACAGCTTGCCTCTCCAAACGATGGACAGAAGAAGGGTGAAACCAGTGAGAGTGAAGGGGAAGAAGAAGAAGCTTATTATTAGAAAAGGGCTTGAGGATAGGGCGAGAGAAGGAAATAGGAGGAGGAGGAGGGGGGGGAATGAGGAAGGAGGAATCATGGTGTTGGTGTTGGTGGTGGGGACCAACAAGAGCAGGGGAGTCAGCGGGAACGGAGGACAACACCTGGAGTTGGCCAAAGGAGATATTCTCAAGAACAAGACTAGAATGCTGATTGCAGCCGGGGGGGGATTTGACAGAATATTTGACGACGGGTGGGAAATTGGATATGCGGATCGAGCTGCCGGGGAGGACATCGCTGATTTGGGGGTTAGGGTTAGGGTTAGGGTTAGGGTGGAGGTCTTCATCTTCTTCAGCCTCATCGTTGTCATCAAAATCATCGTCGTCTTCATCGTCCTCAGGACGATGACGTTTGGAGGTCTTGGGGAGTCTGCTCCTCTTCCATTTGCGCCGACCGTCTGCTCAGAGTAATTCCGGTAATTTAGTGAAAAAAAAAAAAAAAAAAAAAAAAAAGTAGTAGTATAAGGGGTTACATACATCCAATACAAATTCACTGATTACCTGATGGAGAACCTGCCATTCTACCGCCCAATTCCGTCGAGACCGATACCCAAACACCACTGCGATACTCCTGTCCTCTTATCAACCTACCACCTTCTGTAAAATAAATAAATTAATTAATTAAAATAAACACTCCCGACTACTTACTACTCCCTCGCGAATGTCCTATTTCTATTTATATATATATATTTTTTTTTAATACAAAAAGTTACTACTTCATTCGTCTCTAATTAAGTGCCTCATTTTTTTTTTATATTAAGTGTCTCATTTTTTTTATAATAAGTGTTAAACATGTTTTTTTGGCAAGAGAAACAACTCACGTTGCCTCCGTTTACCCCGATTGGCCAAATTCGAGATATTCTATTTAGAAACCTAGGAATAAAACCTAATGACTACAATGAGATTAAAGGTAAAGCATAAAGCAAAATCAATAATTACGCGTTTGGCTTAATGTAAAACAGCTACACTAGTAGAAAAACATTCATTTGCGGCTCCTAAAAATAAACTATTTGAGGTGTTTTTGGTGTAGCGGCAAATGGGGTGGCCGCAAATAGGTATTTCATTTGTGGCGCTTAAAAACGCCGCAAATAAACGCCTTATTTGCGGCGTTTTGGTCAGAAACGCCGTAAAAAAGGCTCCTATTTTGCAAAAAAGAGAAGCTAATAGATGATTTATTTGAGGCATTATTTTGCAAAAAAGAACCGAAGAAAGGTACTTTTTATAATAAAAAAAGTTATTATATGAGTTTTCTTAAAAACTCCAACAAAGCATTATAAACTGTTAATTATAATTTATAATATAAAATTAATTCTCAAAATATACTCCGTATTATATTAATTTAGTCTATACATTCATACATGAGTTACAAAAAAATGTAATCTAAAACTACACCATATACCAAATGATATTTCATCCAGGAAATCAACAAACGAGAGACATGAAGGTAGACGTAGACGAATCATAGCTTAGTTCTTGTTCACTTGTACATGACCTGTCACGAATTCGTAGATTCTAATACCTTCATTCATAGGTTTGAGTCAAGTTCTTGTTTACTTATATAGGAACATGTGATAACAACATAATCAATAAATTAACGTTTTGCTGGTTTAACTAAACTTTAAAGCACTTGAAAAGCATTTGCGGAGGTGACATGCGAAAAAATAAGAGTATCTTGCATCGTACAACCATATTGACTACATCTCAAGGGCACATGCCAAAGCCAATACATTCATCTTCACTAACAATGTGTCTCCGCAAAACAAAGACTAAATAACACAGCCATTGCTCATGCCTTTGTCGGATATATACGCGCAAAATATGTAGAGTGAGAGAACTGAAAGATGGTCGGAAAACTGCAGCCGACCTCATTATATCTCATGATCTCTTTCCTCCACTTCTACATTTATCCTCCTTCTATATCTCATCCATTCTCCCATTGTCGTCATATACCGCATTTCACACACATATACACAACAATTATAAATATTCAGGCATATACTTCAATATTCTGCTAGGTTCACTTACAAAAGCTCGGCAACTCATATGTAGTCAGGCAAGCATGCCACAACACTCTGTAACAACTACAACTCAAGTCCCACCAATCACAACATACGACTTAGAAAACTAGACAACAACTTTTAAAACGGGGTTCCCACAATTACACACATGTAAATCACATCTATTCCCATCACAACTCATTCATGGACAAACCATTTAATATACCACTTATCACGGACCAATCCTAGCTTACAGTGTAGAATTAACACGAAAACGAGCACAAGTAGGTGGCTAACTAAACCTCGAGCAGCCAACATCACACAAACGTCGTCATGTAGCACACACACTACATAATTTCTCACATAAACGTCTTATCTCACATGCTATTACTCAAAATATGACATTAAAACGACCAACATAACAGTAACTCGGCACATAACTTATCGTCAACACAACTCGCACATGGACCAAAACGACAATGAATCACAGCACAATACATAAACAGCACCACAGCGAACAGCAACATAATAGCAGACAGTAGCATAGAATACCAGGAGCGAACGACATAGGCAACAACGGTCTCAGCTCGAAACGTCATACATACACAAGACCTACGACTTTAGTTTAACAATACTCTAATGTTTAACTTCATTCGTGTCCAACCCATAGCCAGCATCTCAAGCATCCAACCATTACAAGCACAAAACACCTAGACAGCTCACGGTCAGCTGACGAGCTAGACATACTCTAATGTTTAACTTCATTCGTGTACAACAACAATACAACACAACGCCTAAGCATAATACTGGCACAATTCCATCAATTCACTCAGCAAAACACACAAACACCTCAAAATCAACGACCATAACCACACCTATACCGAACTAAGTAAGGGAGAGCCCTTGCCTCGAAGTGAGAATCGCAAAAACCCGTTCTCCAGGTCGAAAACAAGTCGAAACCGTTCCAATACAAAGCAAACTCTACAAATAACGACATCACCATTAATTACCACTGAAAAACGACCTAATCGACTACTAAAGTCACCAAAATCGACTTAAATATGAAAAGCCCCAAATTCTAGGGTTAGGGTTTATACGAAAATCGAATTAAAACAATTAGTTATGAATTTATGATGTATACCTGATTACTCTAAAACTCGACAAAGCCGACGAATGGAAGGTGAACTTGAGGGAAAAACGCAGCTCCAAAGAGAAGAATAGACGGACGACAACAAAAAAAAAAAAAAAAAAGATTGAGGCGAAAAAGTGATGATGAGGGATTGAGGGTGATGAATCGGTGACGAAGACGGTGATGCTCACACAGTAATGCTGAAGATGATCGGTGATGACGATAATTGAAATTGATGATGAGGATGATAGTGAAAGAAGATAGAAGAACGTCGAAGAAGGCAAAGGAGATTCAATGTTTTGGATCGAAAGAACAAGGCCGGGATATAGGGGTTTGATTTATTTGACGTTTATTATTATTAGACCGCCGAATAATGAGACCATGCCCATTGAAAGAATTAAGAGGGGTCATGACCCAACTTAATGGACTTAATTACCTCAAAATTGAGTTAATTCATCCATATTAATGTCGGCGCAGGTCATTTCGATAGCGCAGGTTGGGTTCTTTGTTTGTTTCTTGGCGTGTCACTACATGAATGGCAGAAAAAAAAAAAAAAGAGTCGTTGAGTTGCAGGGAGAAAAAAAAGGGAGTTGCAGGGGGAGAGAGAAAAAGGGGAGTTGCAGGGGGAGTTGCAGGGAGAAAAAAGAGGGATGTTCCATATTTTTTTATTCAACATAATTAATTTTGTACCATTTTTTCTTTCAATTGATTTTCAGTAAAAAAAAATAATTAAAAAAATAAATAAATTCCACCAACGGTAATATTTTTTTATAGTCTATAAAATGACACCAATCTTGATATTATTTGGATCATTTTAAAATTTACTTTATTTCTCACTTTTTATTTTTCTTTTATTAAAATAATATAAAATACAAATAGTATCACAAAAAATAAATACAAACAAATTCATTTTCAAGATCTATAAAAAATATGGATTTAAATAATTATGATTTTTCAAGTATGGATGATTTTACACAAGATTATCCAAATTCCCAAGTTAATGTCAATTTTACCGAACTTATTTCAAGTAATCAACATCTTAGTACTTTAGATATTTTTGGGAACCCGATTAATTTATCACAACCTCTTAATCAACCTACGAGGAGACGACCCATTTCTTCTTCCCGAAAAAATCCACAAACACCGACACCGTCGACAAACATTCAAAATAACTTGAGCACTGCGTGGCGTGATAAGGAAGATGAAGCTTTGATGTCAGCTTGGATTCAGTGTAGCGAGGATGCGGTAAGGGGTAAAAACCAAACAAGTGTAACAAGATGGGATAGGGTAATGGCATTATATAATCAATCTCAAAAAGAAAATCCGTCTGAAATTGGGCTTCGGTCACTAGATGCTTGCAAGAGTCGCCAGAAACGGCTAAATCTCATTGTCAATAAATGGATATCATGCTGGAAGTCAATCATCAGTCGTCCACGAGCAAGCGGGACGGCTCTCCAAGATGACATTGAGGCTGCTCAACAATTATTTACTGGAGGTGACCCTAATGGCAAAAGATTTACTGAATTTCATGTATACAACACAGTTATGAGTAAACATCAAAAGTGGGGTTTACATGATTCTGATTTTGGGGTAACGGGAGATGTGAGTGCTGGAAGTTCGAAGAGGTCTCGAACAGAGGGAACAGAAGACTCTGCTCCAGATACCCCAACTAGTGTCAACATCGGTGATTCGGTCCCCACGCGTCCAATGGGTCGAGAAGCGGCGAAGAAGCAGCGTAAAGGCAAAGAATCTGAAGCATCACCAACATTTAATCCAGAGAGACTTGTATCTCGCCTTGATGATATGAAAATTTCAAGAGCACAGGAGATTGAGATACGACAAAATAGAATGGAAACAGATCTTAAAATAGAGCAAATTAGAGCTCAATCTCGCAAGGAGAAGATGGATAAGAAGATTCTCATGATGTTGTTATCAAAAAACAATTTGGATGAGGAAGATTTAGTAATGAAGAGGAAACTACTACAACAATATGGTTTGTAGTCAACTATTTTAATTTATTTTAAAGTTATGTAACTTCAATGTAGTGTTGTAAAATATTTTAGTCAACTATTTATTTTCTACTATGTTGTTTTAATTGAGTGTTGTAAAATATTTTAGTCAGCTATTTTATTTTCGAACTATGTAACTTTAATCTAGCTAGCATTGTAAAATATTTTATCTATCTTATTTTCTAGCTATGTTGTTTTAATTTAGCGTTGTAAAATATGCTCTCTAACTAATTTTTTTTTCGAGCTATATAATTTTTATCTAGCGTTGTAATTTTTTTTATTCAACTACTGCCGATAAGGATACAAAAATTAACCGTTCGATTAGATTGTTGATAAGGATTGAAAAAGTAGTAATCGAATTGGATTGCAGATAAGGATTGAAATATACTTTGGATAAGGATTGAAAAGTAGTAATTGAATATTGTACTACAGATAAGGATAAAAAAGAAGTAATCGATGGCTGTGCATAAGGATACAAAAAGTTACCGTTGGATTAGATTGCGGATAAGGATTGGAAAGTAGCCGTTGGATGAATTGCAGATAAAGATTGAAAAGTAGTCGTTGGATTGGATTGTAGATAAGGAATGAGTTGGATTTTAGATAAGAATATGGGCCATAATAGATTACAAATGCTATCTTATATATAGAAAATGCATGAATGTAAATATTATAGTCATCTAAATCTACTTCCTTAACTTTTATATACTTCCTTAACTTTTATATTTTAAGCTTTAACCATATTTTTTACATTCAAAATGTCTGTTGCTTCCAATTCTTCAGATTCATCATCCACCTCTGATTCTTCCGATTATAATGAGGTAGATCAAAATAGACTTTCTGATTATCAGTGGGAAGCCCAAATCACTGAAGAGAATGATGAAATTGATCAAATGTTGGAAGATTATTTCATTTCTACTATACCCCAATATACACAACCACCAAATCCCACTCCTAGAAATCGTAGACAGTACATTGAACGAAATCGTGAGGTTGGTCATGAGCGATTGTTCAACGACTACTTTTCGGAAACCCCAGTTTACACCCCACAACAATTTAAATCGAAGGTTTCGTATTGTAAGCTTGATTATTCATACGCTTAGTTGATACCATTTCCAGTAACAATCAATACTTTCAACAAAGAGCACAAGGAAATGGTAGACTTGGATTTTCAGCTTTGCAAAAATGCACTGCTGCAATAAGAGTACTTGCGTATGGCTCATCAGCAGATTCCATTGATGAGTATATGCGCATGAGTGAGACTGTTGTAAGGGATTCTGTCAAACACTTTGTTCGTGGAGTGATCTCTAATTTTGGGAACCAATATCTCCGGAGACCAAATCAACAAGATTTAGCAAGATTACTTCAAGAAGGTCAACGTCGTGGATTTCCTGGTATGTTAGGAAGTATAGATTGCATGCATTGGGAGTGGAAGAATTGTCCTACTGCTTGGGCTGGACAATACGCGGGAAGAAACACTAAAACAACTATAATTTTAGAAGCGGTGGCGTCATATGATTTATGGATATGGCATGCTTATTTTGGTACGCCAGGCTCTCAAAATGATATCAACGTTCTTCAACGTTCTCCGGTTTTTAATGATATTTTAGAAGGTCGGTCACCCGAAGTAAATTTCATTGTGAATGGTAATGAGTACAATATGGGTTATTATCTGACTGATGGTATATATCCATGTTGGGCAACTTTTGTTAAGTCTATCCCAGCTCCTCAAATTTACAAGCACAGGTTGTTCGCGACCCTACAAGAAAGCGTTCGAAAGGACGTTGAGCGTGCATTTGGAGTTTTACAAGCACGATTTGCTTTTATCAAACGTCCTTGTCTTCTTTGGGATCATGAATTCATGGGTGAAATTCTTATGGCATGTATAATCATGCATAATATGATTGTGGAAGATGAACGAGACTCATACCAGAGGTATGGAGATATAATCGCAGAATTTCAAGGAGATCTTCCTACACAAGCTAATGATGATCGATTTGATTATCAACGACAAAGATCTTCACAAACTCGCTTTGCTGAAATACATCAGGCGATTCGTAACGGTGACATTCATGCCAACTTAAAAAACGATCTCATAGAACATATTTGGGAGAACTTTCGCGGTGCTGAATAAAAAAAAAATATTTGCTTCGTATTTTATTTAATGTTGTATTTAATTTAATGTTTTATGTTATTCCCTACTTATTACTTTGTTCAAATTATCCAGATTTCCCTAATGTACTCTTTTTTATTGTTACGAAAATTTTTCTTAAATCAGTTGATATTGAATTAATTCGTAATAACATGTTTTTTTCAAAAAAAAATAAGGCATTATAATTTGTAAGATTCATCATCAAATAACTTTTTATGAATTTATTTTTTTAAAAACGCACACAAAAAATAATCATCAAACTTAAAACATCAAACATAAAATTAAATAATAAATTGAAATTAATATAAAAAGTGAAAAGTATGAAAAAGAATAATGATGACATAATGAAAAAAGTAAAAAAAAAGAAGGGTCATGACCTTTTCAATGGGAGGATTAAAATAAGGAAGGGTCATGATCTTGAATTAGAGAGGCCATGACCCAATTAAACAAATCTTCAATGGGCATGGTCTGAGGGACAATTGTAATAATATGTATCGATAAACGTTAATCAACTGATTGCAATACAAAATGTACCATGTGAACCTATAGAGATTTATACTCCCTCCATTCAATTCCATTCATGGCATGATGTCATGGCACATTTGCCAACGCGCGTTTTGCAAATTCGATATCTTTAGTTGTACTATATAAAAAATTGTAAATTTTTGATATACTTATTGTATTTTTGAAGACGAATTAAATAAGATCATACATGACTATATTTTCATTTATATATTTCACGTAATTTCAAAGATTCCTCAAACTTTCAAATAGTGTCAAATAGTGTAATGCCATGAATGGAATTGAATAGAGGGAGTATATGTTATTGTACTAACTGTGGAAAACACTAACCCCAACAATCTCCCACTTGTCCGTACAAGTGTATGTGCGATAACCGATTCTCATATCCATAATAAATTTCTCCCACTCAATGTAAATCAATTTGCAAAGTCCGTACTTTCAAAGGTCGTAGTTTACAAGTGATCAGAATCAAGAGTGGTTTCCCCGACTAGAGAGTAACTTAACTGATAAACGAATCAATATTCGAGCATGGCCGTGCATTTCCAGTTACAGCTCCTCGAGTGGCCCTGAGAAAAGGATTATAACTTGATAGAAGTTGGATATTTTCCTCAACTCGAATCCTGCAGATGTAAGCGCAGCATGAAATGACCCAGTGAAAATCTACTTGGCCTCCTGTTACGGTCGACCGTGAGAAAGAAACCAAAGTCACCCAAAATCTGCCTTAATCTCAAGAGACAGTCGATAGTCAAAAGAATCGACTCTAGGAACACTATGGATGTCCTATCCACGACCCGGCACCTAATGTTCTGAAACATTTAGGACTCCATGTAGTCGTCACAAAAATTGTCCTGCGCGATTTCAGTAAACCCGCATCTGTGATCGATCAGTCAACAGTTTGACTTATGGCTCGTTAAACCCACCATCAATCGACGTCACAAAATAATCGCCAGAGTTATCAGCTCATGTAGGCGATTACGGACCAAAACAAATATAATGTTTTCCAGTTCACTTTGTGGTGTTCAAAGTTGTCCGTACAATCCACATGGAAAAACAAAATATGTAAAATAATACGATGATGTTATAAATAGTATAGGAAAAAAGATACATTTATCCAATCCACGTCAAGTACTATTATAACCAGGAACACGTTTAATTCTCATGAACATAACGTGCCCTTCATGCTTATCATATACCAACGTACATATCTAGACTAGTTGCTGGACTTTAGGCTCTTTAGCCTGGAAGATGGCACCTCTATTATCAAAATAGATGGTGATAGTGTCATTCGAACTAGGAACTACAGTTAGTCCTTGCAAGAACTGACGCATCCATACAGCTTCCCTTGCAACTAAATAGCATAGTACTCGGACACAGTCGTAGAATCTACTATGACACTATATGTTGGAACTTTGCAGCTGACCGCATTATATCTAATGGTAAAGTATTATACAAAACCTTTTTTTAATATGTTCCCTTTTTTTTAAAATGGTAAAGTATTATACAAAACCTTTTTTTAATCCAATGATCACAGTAACATATAAAATTTTTGACCAAATTGTAAATTAATGGATCCAAACTTGTAAAGCTAATGGCACGTTGATGTATTTGTGTTTCGCTAAAATAAGAATTTCTTATATTATACTCTTCAAATCCATTCACATCCTTCACTTTTTCACGTTTGCCAACGCGAATATTAGAACGCATATATCTATAATTCTACGTGATTAAAAATAATGAAAATTTAATATGATGTTGTACTCATTAGGACGTATCAAACAAGATCACACATGACTATATTTTCTCGGTTGCATTGAAAGAAAGTTGAAAAACTATCGACTTTGATGAATAGTGTCAAAATGGTGTTGGATGTCAATGGATGTGAATGGAGGGAGTATCTAATGCTTGGCTAAAATACTAAAATAAAAATTATTGTTTTTTTTTTGGTAAATGGTAAGTTTGTATTAATAATGAGGAGCCCAATACAAAATATTTTCCACATTACATCAAGCAATACAAGGGGAAAGAGTAAGCAAAAACGTATTCCCTATCTCCGTAGCAGAGCTAACCAATTTCTATCCAAACAAGACAAAGCTGGAAAATCCAAAATGCTTAACCTTAACAGAAAAGAGCTTTGCACTTGTTTGATCACCACATTTGGCCGTAGCAGGGAAGCCTCAATTCTACACACATTACGTTGGAACCAAATGCAATAAATGAGACCATTAACAGCAGCCATACTTACAGAAACTTGCAAGCTCGAGGAGCCGGAACTCCTTCTCAAATTCAGCAATCTTCCATTTCTCAGATTGATGCCAAGCCATGCTTGCAGACCAGCCAGACATTGTGCACTATAGACACAGTCAAAGAAGAGATGTTGACTGGTTTCCTTATCAACCCCACACAAGAAGCACATCCCATCAGTGGGAATACCAATTCTAGCCAGCCTATCCAAAGTTAGTAACCTCTGTCTCCTCATGATCCAAACAACAAAAGACCATTTAGGCACGTTGAATCGACTCCAAACATTATATGCCCAACTCACCTTAGGATGTGTTCCAAGCAACCATTTATATCCACTCTTAACAGAATAAGGGCTACCTGTGTCACACCATTGACCTCCTGTGTACCCAGCTCTCAACAAGTCTCTCACCTTGCAAACTTGTCTCCATGCCCAACTTGATGTAGGGGATGGCTTATGCTCCATCCAAGGTAGGCCTTTCAGATAGATGGCAGCCACCCATCTGACCCACAAATGGTCTTTTTTGTTAGCAATCCACCACAATATTTCCCTACAGCTGCAATATTCCATTTGACACAATGAATGACCCCAAGTCCACCTTTAGCCTTAGCCAAACAGATAGTGTCCCAGGAAATAGGAGGAGCTCTTTGATATTCTTCACATCCAGACCATAAATAATTCCTACAGACACTTATGACTCTCTTCATAACAGTAAGTGGCAAAAGAAATAGAGAAGCCCAGTAAGTGTGTAAGGAATTGAGCACAACATTTACCAAAATCAACCTACCTGTGTAAGTGAGCTTTCTAGCTCCCCAACTTCTGATTCTTGCACAAATACGCTCACTGAGGACAAAGCATTATCTGGTTGAGAGCCTTTTAGAACTAATTGGCACTCCAAGATACTTGAAAGGTAACTGACCTCTGACAAAACCAGAAAACTTCAAGATGATATTCAACTCATGGTGAGGGATTCCATTGCAATATAAGCTGGATTTAGAAGCATTCATAACCAGACCAGATGCTTTAGAGAATGACAGGAAGCCTCTTAACAATAATCTGACAGATTGAGTGTTACCCCTTGAAAATAATAATAAATCATCCGCAAAACACAAATGAGTTAGACCAATTCTGCCACAGAGAGGATGGTAATGAAAGTCAGATTTCCTGGCCACCACCATCAGAATTCGTGACAGGTACTCCATGCAAATAGTAAAGAGCAAGGGAGAGAGGGGATCACCTTGTCTTAAGCCTCTTTCACCCTTAAAGAAACCAAAGCATTCTCCATTAACAGAAATAGAGTACCAGGGGCTTCTCACAGTAGCCATGATCAGAGTAATCAGGTGCTTAGGAAAATGCAAAGCTACCAACATATCCTCCACAAAATTCCATTCCACAGAATCATAAGCTTTCCGAAGGTCAATTTTTAATAAACATCTTGGGGAGCATTGCTTCCTGGTGTACAACTTGACTAGATCTTGACAAATTAATATATTCTCAACAATTTGCCTCCCCTTAATAAAGGCACTCTGATTTGGACTGATAATCTCGGGTAGGACAAGTCCCACTCTGTTACACAGTAACTTAGCAATGCATTTGGAGACAGTATTGCAACAAGCAATTGGTCTGAATTCTGATACTGAGGAAGGATTAAATACTTTAGGGATGAGAGTGAGTAAGGTGGCATTCACCTGCTTCAGTAGCTTCCCAGTTTTGAAGAAGTCCTGAATAGCCAGGCAAATATCATTCTCAACATTCAACCAAGAGTCTTTGAAAAATTTACTTGTAAACCCATCTGGTCCGGGGGCTTTGTCATCGTGAATTGCAAACATGGTGTCTCTAATTTCTCCTTTGGTAGGTACCAGAAGAAGACTAGGCCAGGCCTCTTCTTTAACCACAGGCCCTAGCTGTACTGTTCCCAGGTAAGCAAGTTTTGAAAGTAATCCGTAAAAGCTCCTTGGATGCCTTCCTTAGTATCCTGCACCACACCATTCATGTCTTGTATGAACATCACTCTATTTAGCATTCTTCTAGCCCTGATCTGGCTATGAAAATATGAGGAATTACAGTCCCCATGCTCAGCCCATTTTAGTTTTGCTTTCTGTCTCAGAAAGGCATCTTTAGCCTTACCCAGAATTTCAGCAGAACCCCTAAGTTGTCTTTCCACTTCCTGCAAAGCTATATCAGTAGGGTTGCATTGAATTTGCATTTGCACATCATGTAAGGTCTTCTTAGCTACCTCAGCAGAGCCCTCAATATTAGAGAAAGTTTCCCTATTAAGGCCTTTTAACCTAAGCTTCAAATTTTTCAGTTTAGCAACCAGTTTATACATTGGGGTCCCACTCACATCAGAGTTCCAACCCTCCTGAACAACTTCCAAGAAAGATGGGGCTAGACTCCACATGTGAAAGTATCTAAATCTTGACTGCCTTGGCGAATCCCTTTGAACCAAGTGTATGATGCACGGACAATGGTCAAAATTCCCTTCTGGTAGAAAGTGAGCATAAACCTGAGGAAAGTCAAGAAGAACAGAGTCATTCATCAACACCCTATCAATTCTGCTACATACCCTTGTAGCACCAAGTTGCTTATTGTTCCAAGTAAAGAAGGCTCCCTGAGTAGCCATATCATTCAATCCACATCTCCTTACACAATCAACAAATGGACCCAACTCTTGGATAGAAACCTCAGCCCCTAATCTCTCATTTGCATTCAAGACATTATTAAAATCCCCACAAGCAATCCAGGACCCAGAATAGGAACTAAACTGCACCAAAATCTCCCACAGTCTCTTCCTTTCATGGATCTTGTTAAAAGCATAAACCATGGATATTTGCAAAGACTTGCTATATACTTTGTCCTTTAATTCAGCAACAATACATTGCGCATCAATCAACTTAATATCAACATCTACCACTGAGGGATCCCATAAAAGCCAAACTCTCCCACCCTTATGTATGCTTGTGTTTGTGCAAATAAAATAAGTATCAAAGATAGAAGACACCCTACTCATAGAACTAGCAGCAATCTTAGTCTCAAGAAGACCAAAAACACTCATTTTATTCTGACGAAGAAAATACTTAACCTCAGACTGTTTATTAGGCTTGTTCAGCCCTCGAATGTTCCAGAAACCAAGCCTATCCATTAGAGAAGAACGAGAAATCAATTTCACCCCCCTTTGTCCCTAGATTTCTGAATAGCTGATGTAAAAACTTCCAAAAAGGTGCCCTTAGTGGGAGATCGCATCACACTATCAGATTCAGACATACCACTCAACACCTGAACAGGTACCACAGGCTGAGAAACAACAGCAGCGGTCTTCTGAACCTTAGGCACAGACCCTGTTGGCACAATTTTAGCGGTAGGAACAACTACAGGTTTAATAGGAGGCTTCTTAGGTTGCCATACCTGCTTCATCTTCTCCTTTTTCCTACAAAATTCCCCTCTGTGTCCATAACTCTTGCATACAGTGCATTGAACAGGTAACCATTCAGGTTCAATCAAACACTCCATCAAGCAACCAGTCTCATCCAGAAACTTAATAGATTTCGAACATTCAGTGCCTAATTTGAGCTCCACCAGCACCCTAGCAAAGCCCAAACGAGTTTTCAGTTCAGTAGGCGTATCAACCTTGATAAACTTCCCAATCAGTCCAGCCACCTTCTCCAAACATTGAGCCCCCCAAAACTTCAGCTCCAATTTGTGTATCTTCACCCACACAGGCACCACGTCCACCACCTCTTTTTCCAGCTTAGCATCAGGCGTCCACGCCTTTACAATCACTGGTTTGTTGTCAAACATGTAAAATCCCCCATTAAGGACCGCCATCAATTGATCTTTGGTCGGGAATTTTACCACAAACACCCCATTGTTAAGAAACGAAATCTTTTCCACATCATATTGGCCCCATACTCTCTTGACAAAACCCTTGATAACCTCACCAGGAGGATTAGCACCGAGAATGTAACCATATAACGCAGTAGACCAAAATTCAATTTCCGAAGCCACATCATCAGCTGATAATTGAAGAAGTGGTTTACTCACCTGACCCACAGCAGTCCAAGGTCTCTCAGACTCCTTTGCCGGCGGGATCACCTCTTCTTCAAGATCTAGATCCTCAAGAGATGCTTCAGACGAAATCTCATCAAAGTTTATCTCAACCACCTTGGAGGCCTCAACCTCATGGCTTCTCTTTGTACCAGGAGAAGGAGAAACAACAGAGTTAACAGGAATCGATTTGGTAAACGGAGCAGTAGTAGATCTAGTAGTTGATTTGAAAGAAATTTTGTTTTTATTTGTTTTAGTGTTTCGCTTCTGTTTCGCCATCGCAGGAAAGAGAAGAGAGCACTGCTAATTAAGCAGCAAAATTTTAAGTATAAACTGGAGTTATTTTTAGGTTGCCATACCTGTTTTAATTAAGCACCGCTAAATTGGAGTTATTTTTATATGCATTACTATCTAAATTTACCTTAATACTAAGGGGGCGTTTGGTATGCACAGCAGAAAGAGAAAAAGAATCAGAAAGAGAAACAGAAGGAAATCAATGAGATTACCCTCAATTTAGTTGACTGTTTGGTACAACTTGGAAAGGGAATAATATTGATGTTGATTACCTTTGTAAATGTTTGGTTTAAAACATGGGAATCAACTTGTTTTACCCATAATTTTTTTTTTTTTACTTTAAAATTTATATTCTATAATCATTATATATTTAAAAAAAAAATACAATTTAGTAAAAGAAAAAGTATACAACGAAAAAAACAGAAAAAAAGAAATTAGAAAAATTCAAAGAAATCAACTTCAACATAATAATTATTGATATTGATATATGGTGTGTGTATATAAATAAATAAATTAATTAAAAAGATATAAAAAAAAGAGAAGCAAGCAATCAGAAGTGTGACCATCATCTCTGGGCTGCAATGATCGTGATAAGACTGACAACAGGAGTCCCACCGGAAGAAGAGACGGTGGCCATAGGAGGATGTAAAGAGCACGTAAGACAACCAAAATAACGAAAAATAAAAATAAAAAATTAAAAAATTATAATAACGATGTTACGGTGACTGGGGCGAAGGGCGGACGACCGAGCTAGGGAGTCACCGGAGGCGGTGTTTCGTCGCCGGAAAAGCATGGGTCACCGGAGACATAGGTTTTTCATTTTATTTTATTTTGAAATTACTAAATTAGTTGAAGAAGGGATAGGGGTAAGAATGAGGGGGAATGAAAATGTCTAAGAGAAGGGGGTGGGGGATAGAAATTAGAGCAAATGAGGGTTTAGTGAATAGAGAAAAGGGGGAAAGGGAATCGTTAAATTTGACAAACAAATAACTACAAAGGGAAACAGACCAATTTACCCCCTTTCCCTATCCTGAAACCCTCTAACCAAACGCCCCCTAATGTTAATAGAGGTTTGAATTACAAACTCTTACGAAGTAAATTATTATTTTTATAATTATCTTATTAGTTGAGTACTTGAGTAGATAACTTTATCATGTACCTATATATGTTAATACAATAATACTAATACTCCTTCTGTTTCGCTCATTTGTTTACATTTGTGTTTTAAATATTGGGTTTATTGCCAAATACCACCTTTAAAAAAATTATTTTGTCAAACACCACCTTTAAAAAAAAAATTTGTCAATTACACCTTTAAAAAAATTATTTTGTCAAACACCACCTTTTGGCCTGAGTTTGACTTAAGTCAACTAAATTCCGATTTTTTGTTACCGGAGCACGTAATTTTGGGATGAATTTCTAGGTTTTTAGAGTAAAAGTTTTAGTTTGAGGGGGTGTGTTATTGAATATGAAGGATGAAATTCGAATTTGAGAGTAGTAAGAAGAAAAAAATGAAGAGAAAACACGATTTCCGATAAGTCAACGTCGGAATTTAGTCAACTCAAGCCAAAAGGTCATAGTCGACAAAATATTTTTTTTTAAAGGTGGTAATTGGCAAACTTTTTTTTTTTTTTTAAAGGTGGTGTTTGACAAAATAAGTTTTTTAAAGGTAGTGTTTGGCAATAAACCCTTAAATATTTATCAATACCATTTTTGTTTACTAATCATCCTAAATTATACTCCGTATAATATTAATATATATATGTATTCAATAGTCTTAATGTACTCATTAAACTAATCTAACAATATTTCATATAACAAATGATAAAATTAATCATGTTAACACAACCATTAGCTTTTCAAGAGATAACTAGTGATGCGACTCGTTAAACTAACGGGGCCGATTTAATTTTTGTTTTGTAATTTTGGGGTTTTCTTTTTTATTTGACCAATTGTATATTTGGGGGTTTGGGTATGTGCTTCTTTGTTTCCTTACTTGTGGTTATTTTGTGCGTCCCTTTCTAGTATAGTAGGTCTTTGTTGATTAGATTTACAAATGGTACAAATATTATGAACAATAAAAATGTTTAGTTTGGGAGATTTGAAATAACTAAGTCTAAGATGAATATTCATTGATCAAATAATGTCCTTTCCCTCTGCGAACTCGTGAGCTTGCACACAATGCATAGTTGATGAAGAATATGATCAAATGCTGGATTTTTTATTTTTCTGATCAAAGGTAAGCATTGTGTTAATAGAATACCTTAGAAAATACAACATAAAGCTCATAAAAACCAACACGGTTACAGTAATCAACATCAAACCAAATACGATAAGGCTAATACATAGAACTCACATTTCTATAAACCACTGTCTCAGGCCGTAAAATCATACAGTTCAATCTGCAAAGAATTATGTTCCACCATATAGCATAGACAAGAGCTAATAGCATAGGAGCAGCTGAGGCATGAGGTGAAGTACGAGAGCTCCACCAAGTAACAATGTCAAATTGAGGAAGATTCCACCTGGTTAAGGAAAACAAGAATGGTTAGGCATCGACCACTGAAATGGCATCCAAAAAACAAATGATCATGGGATTCAATACCATCATTACACAAGGCGCAAGAAGCGTCAACCTATCACAAGTAAGGAGTTTACCACGTACCATAAGCCACCCCATAAAGTTGTGTCGAGAAAGAGTTCCCTTATGCCACACCAGACCAGACCAAATAACTTTCTCAATGGCAGGTCTAAACCAATTATAATCTATTTAAACTCAAAAGCTTTGAATATTATTGTAGTCAAGCTCATGTAAAAAGGACAAAAAAAACTCAACAAAATTGATAAAATTCCTACAAAATTTATATAAACTTTTAAAAAAAATCTCCATTGTTTGTCGTATTCTCATTTATAAAGTCAGCCACATTTCCCTTCAATGTTCCTTGAAACAAATGTTTCAAGAATGATTGATGTAGACCATGTAGTCCCCCAATTCTCGTCATTTCAGTTCACTATCCCTCTAATAAATCCTAAAGAGGAAGTAATAATACCAAAATCATATTTGCACCAAAGTATTTGCCATCAATGTTCCTGAAGTATTTCCTTCAAATTCTAGGATGAAGAACAAAGTGTTTACCATCAAATCGAGAGCATATTATTGTATGGACACATGGTAGTGTAAATTGAGCATTAAATCATGAAGGGTATTTAAATGAGTGTATAGTTTGTCGCTTCTGGTTCCTTACGTCAGAAGATACTATTTCTTCAAGTTCTAACACATATATGTGATGTGCCTTACACATAGTGTTAAGTAAATTTTGGAGCTCAATTTCCAACACGAGAATGGAAAAACGGAAAATATAAAAAGTAAGGAACCAAAGATATTCCGATAAGAAAATAGTCAAAATAGGATCACCAAATTAATTGAAAAAAAATTCATATGCAGCAACGTTTAATAAAAGCAAGAATTCCATTTTTCAAAAAAGGAAAAATTCCTAAGGACTTACCTATGGTTCATGCGGCAGGCAGGCTTTTATTTTGTTGATGAACACATCATCATTCTGAATAGTTGTTTATCAAAGGTTCCCCTGATTTAGATGTCTAATAAACATCAAATCAAATTAAATCATAACAAAATCAACATATGTTAGGGGTAAAAACAAAAAGAAACAAAAAGAAACAAAAATAGAATGTACAAATTTGAAGGTTTTTTTAGGGACAATTTGTAGGATTATATCGGTATATAGTCCTTTAAAATCACAGGATTATAATGAAAACTTTTATAAGATTTTAGACATAAATTGAAATTGCATAAATAAAATAAGATTAAGAAAAACAACCTTTAGTCCTTGCTTAATGGCCTAAGATTGAATATCAAGAAGCTTGATATCTCCTAATAGTTGCTCCCAAGATTGCTCAAGATATGCCCTTAGTTCTTGCTAGAAAACTTTAGAGAAAAGAAAACTGATTTTCTAAATTGGTGTGTGTGAATTATAATCAATGAATTAGTTAATTAGGTTGAGTAAAAACTCCCCTAATATACTACAAAAATCTCGGCCAACACCTCTTATTTTGGGGAGTAATTTTGTTTTCCAAAAATTACTTTCCAAAATCCAATTTCTTGTTGACCAAGGAGTCAAAGAGCAATAAGGCTCTTTCCTGGAGGTTTCTTTTAGTTTTATAATATAATATAATATTACTAGTGTCATAAATATGATCCACTATAATATATCATTAAATTATTAATATCCATATATTTATAATTTTCTAATTAATTATAACAGTTTATGATTAATTAGCTTATATTATATTCAATAATTAAATATAACATTTTATATTCAATTTACGAATTACATTTAATTCGTCTTAGCTAATATCATTTAATTCTTATTAAACGGCCGTATCATTATCACACTTGACTAACATTTTAGTCAAAAACACCGACTAACCTTTTAGTCTTTTAGTAAGGCATCAATATGATTATTTTCTCAAATAATCACATTTCTTAAACACATCCTTTAGGTGTGACTTTTTAGGAACCAGTTGATCACCGCCATCTGTATGACAATAACGTCAAACTTATCTAGCAAGCCAACCGTTATTGATAAACGTTAATCAACTGATTGCAATACAAAATGTACCCTGTGAACCTATAGAGGTTTATATATATTATTGCACTAACTGTGGAGGACACTAACCCCAACACAATTGGTGATCAAGCCTTTCAAATCTGGCGTTAACATGCGATGAAGGAGAGAAGTAGAAAACAAATACCAATCAGAAATTCAAAGAGAAAGTGGATAAACAAGAGCAACAAAAACCAAATAGATCAACGTAGTAGCGAATTCGTCTCGGGAATTGAAAGTACAAAATATGAAAAGTATGAAACCTAGGTTTTTGAGAGAATGAACTTTAAAATGTTATATAAATGATGTAAAAAGATTGTGTCGAAATATGGCTTTAAACCCCTTCAAATAAGAGGAGCAATTAAAGCACACGAAGAGTCGAAGGCCGTCCCTGGGGGTCAGGAAGGCTGTCCCGTCCGGGACCACATGGCTCATAGCTCCCTGAGCTACGGGAAGCTCATCATCCCGACTTGTTCAGCAACTTCCTTGTTTTGGCACTTAACTTTACTTAGCTTTTCTTTGCATGAATGTCGTCCCTAGGTGTAGGTGTAGATACCCGTATCCGTACCCCCCAAAAACAAACCCGATGATGAAAAGGACTTTCATGCATGCTTTTAAAAGAGTCGAAACGGTACAGAAGTGTCTAAAACGTATTAGTCATTTTTAGCGTATTAATTTGGATTGGCATAATCATGAAAATGAATGTCAATTTTAGTCATTATGAGCATAACACGAGCACAATATAGGAACGTCTTATTAAGCCAAGCCACAAAAACAACCCAACTAGCTACAAAACGGCCCAAACTTACAAAAACGACCCAAAACACAACACGCAAAACGGGCCAAAGTGCATCCCGTGTCACATATTTCACAAAACTAAACTCTACAAAACCGTAAAATAATATACTTCAATATTATTTTATTTCGAGCCGAAACCGAAAAACACGACAAAAACCGAAGCACGAAAGTCGAAATCGGACCAAAAACCGATTAGGCCCAAAAAGACTTAATCCACACGAAAATATCCAAAAAAACATAATCATCACCTAATCATACGTCCAAAAGCTAAAGGCGGCTAAAACAGCACACCAAAACAAAAATAAAATCGCTTGTTGACAGGCGATTAAAAATTTAAGCGCCTGTCAACAGGCGATTATAAATTTGTTTTGGCGTGCAGCCTTCTTAAGTTTCCTCCACAAATCCCAGCCCAGATGAAATTAAATTCGCCTGTACACAGGCGATTTAATTTTTGTGTACTCACAAACGAGTCATTTCCTATAAATACCAACCCCCTTCATTCATTTCAATAACATCGGTTTTATAAAACACATAACACACTCACAAAATCCACTAAAAAATACCGTCTTTACATTTTCGAAAGGTAAACATTTTACCTACGTTTTGGACGTTTGAGACTCGGACAAAAGGGGTTACATTAACCCCAACCCGATATTGGCACTAGCGAAGCCGTATTCGTAATACGGTTGTAGCAATTCGGATTCATAATCCGTCTAAACCCCGCCAATATCGCATAAATAAACGACTCATTATCACTAAAGCAAACCGACGTCACTTTTATAATTATGCAAGTCCTCATTCATGCATTAAATAACGACTAGAATCACGGATCCAACACTAAATTGTACCGTTTCATAGAGTCTTTTGGCATGTCAAAACTGAGGGTTTTTCACACAATTCAAAAACGAGGTCGGAAAATAACGTTTATGGTAATAATTTAGTCAATAAATTATTATTTAACGTACATTTCCTATAGCAATATGTCATTATTTTGACAATTTACATTACTTATGCATTTTAATCGAGTCATACTTATTCGCACTTGTACGTAGCGTGACTTTTAGCCCAAATATCGAAATTAAGCAAATGTTTTCAAATTAGTAGAGACTACTCTTATTTAGGCTTTTTGATTACTGTTTTCAAAATACATTTTGTCAAAACTTTCGAAAAGTAACCTCACTCCGAACCCCTTCTCTGGTTTCAAACCTCAGATTGATAGGTATCGACGCACCTTGAAATCTGAGACACTCGTGTCTTGTATTTCAAGACGCGTTGTATAGGTCCCAAATTCCTTTAATATTTGGCGGCGACTCCGAAAAACACATTTCAAAATGATTTTTCTACATTTCCTTTTGATCGCAAATTCATGCAATGATCTCCCCCATTTTTCATTTTCACCCCTTTTTCAAAACATCGCGCACTTTTTCCTGCGAGGCGCATTCCGCTTCCCGACGCCTTCTACGGCGAAGGCGCGCAAGGCAGGCGTCGATAGGTTTTCCTCCATTTCCTGCACCTTCGCAGGACAAGGCCTAGGTCGTCCCAAGGGATAGGGACGAGTTCCAAAATGATCATGTGAGCTTCAAATCCCGTCCCAAGGTCCCGGGACACCTTCAAACATTGAAACGTGGCTCGTACGCAACCGAAACGGCGCGAAACCAATTCGAAACACCACGAAACTTTACGAAACTTCACGAAACCTCCCGACCAGCATCCTAACCTCCAAATAAGCGCGTTTCCCTACAAAATTTACATAATAATGCGGCAGGGCCAATACGGAGAGAAATAGGAGGCAAAATGCAAATAAAAGCACGAGAATCGCAAAGAAACGCTCGTGAACAAGGGGGCTATAAGTATATATATAAACGACACATCACTCATGAGCTTTCCTATTGACGGTACGTACAAGGAATATAACAAATCGAATAACAATGAAAATCAGTGACTAAATGAAGAATATCTAAAATCAAACTCTGCGTTTTATGTGAACTCTTTGATCTCCTTACAATTTGTTTGATGGCCTGTAAACAATCTGATAGAAGTTGAACATGTAAGAGCATATTTTGTAAAGTCCATTCCATCGCAAGCACATTTTCGACATTTTATTTTTCACAATATATTAACACGGTGATAATTTTTCGGAAGACTTTGATGATATATGTTATATGAAATTTATAATATAACCTTAAAAGTTTACATCTATATATACGTTGGTTAGATTGAGGAAAATAACAAACCAAATAATTATATACATGCGTAAATGTGTTATATTATATGGACTGAAAATTATACTAGCTACTCGGGAATATACTAGACCAGTGGCGGTCCCAAGGGGGGGCCAGGGGGGGCACGTGCCCCCCTACAAATTTCTGAGAAAAATATTTAAGTATTAAGAGTAGCTAATATTGTCATGTACATTGTTGTTGCTTGGTTGGTAAGACTGTTATTTTCCAGGCTGGTGACCTGGGTTCGAATCCTGCCACTGTTTTTCTCTTCATTTTTTTTTTTTTAAAATTCCCAAATTTGAGCCTCATTCACACAAAAAATACGTTTGAACTAATTTTTTTCTTATTAACTATAATAGCGTTTTACTCTTACAATTTATTAATTTTGCTCACCAACTAGAGGTCAAAGTTAGAATTAACATAAACAAGTCCGAAGTAGATTAAAAATTCAAAAGTCTATCACAAAATACTAACTTTAACAAAATATTACTCCCTCCGTCCCGGTCATTTGTTTACACTTTCCATTTTGGAGCGTACGGGTCATTTGTTTACACTTTCCAAAAATGGTCATACTTGACCCATGTGAGAGGTGGTCCCTACTTCCTCAACCAATAACATTTAATAATTTTAAGCAAACGGGACCCCCTTTGTACTTATATTATTATTTTATTAGTTTTTTCTCAACCTCTCTCCTCACATCGATAAATGTGTATAAAGTAAACGTAAACAAATCACCGAAACGGAGGGAGTACGTACAGATACTCATAAACTATTACCAAAACTCCACAACAGACGACGAGCAAAATAAATTGAGAAGAGAAGAACTAAACGAACTATATTATTTTTACCGTATAAACTTTAAGAATTTGTAAACTCTTGAAATATACTTGCTTGCGACATTTTGTACGGAGTAAGATTTTTCAATAAATTTTTCTAATTATTTTGTCAAAAATTTTCATTTATTTTCATCCACTCTATAATTAATAATACTTCACCTGATAATAAAAGTACACCTAATATTTATTGTAGTCTTTAAAAAAAATTGCATCATCTTTACATATAATATCGCAAAATTTTTGTTATAAAATTATCGTAATTGTGCCCCCCCACCCTTAAGATCCTGGGTCCGCCACTGTACTAGACTATATAAGTCTATATTCTAAATGTTTATAGAGTATGTCTCAAGATAAAATGAATAATTAGATAGAATGAAAACTCTATTTTGCGAAGTAATAATATTGGTGTTGGGGTCGAATACCCGACTACGCTCACAAGAAAAAGACGATAGATATAAAATCCTAAAAGCCCTCCACCTCACTCTACTCTATAAATACCCCCAAGGGGGGCAAAGGTAAGGGGTTCTCTTTTCACTATCTCTTCCCACACTTTCCCTCACTACTTATCATTTATCTCACACATACATTCATATATATACTATGTCTCGGTACTAACATGGGCATCGGAGGCTCTTCCCGAGGGTAAACCCTCGGGTTCGGAGTTATTTTCTAGTTCCATTCTCGGAGCAAGCTTAGACGGCCTAAGCGTCGTGACGTTATCCTAAAGGCCCTGAGTTACACCCCGAAACAACCCGTTTGTGGGGTCGCGAAAATTTATTCCCATGAAACCCACAAACCCATACTGAGACTCTCAAAAATCACATAATAAAAAGTAATCTCTCTTAGATTTCCTACAAGCTGAGTGAATATTTAGGCAACAATAAAATCAAAGGGGATGAAGTCTTATCCACTCAAAATTTTGTCATGGCCGAGAGAAGTTAGGGCAACAAAATTGATGCAGAAAGAACATGAAATAACAAAAGAAAAGAATTAGAAATAAAAGAAAAAACCTACAAAAAAGTATAAAAGGTAAATAAGCCCCGTGAAGAGTAAAAGAAAAAGAAAAAATAAGACAACAAAGCATGGTAATGATATAAGCTATTATATCTATTCATTTAAATCTATCTATCTATCTATCTATAACTATTTACTAAATGAATAACCGCTAAAGAACTAATGCTGATGTGTCGCAATTCTACGCATCCTAATTCCCGCCTAACACTACATAGCTCAAAATATCAACTTTTTTCCCCTAAATTACTAAAATATTCTATTGTGTAATATTTGCGCCCATTATCTCCAATAAGGCAATAATCCTCATCTAAAGTCTTACTTCTTGTGCAACAAGCTACTTTAAGATTTTATCCTACTTTGAAATACTTTTTTCTTTTATATCTATAGAGAAATTGGATTTTTTTTTTCATTTTTTTTAACAAATCTCTTATTTAAAATTTAACATTAGATTTTTATATGCTAATATCATTTGTTTTGTATGAATCACACGGGTGTTTGGATTCAAATACTTCCCAATTTACAACTGGACCAACTTTGATAGGTTGATCTTTATTCAAACACAACTTTCTTTTTAATTTAAAATTAATTTTATACAAGAAAATTCTCACACACGTAATTATCTCGATGAGTAGGTGTCTTATGAGACCGTCTCACGTTAAATTGTTCCAATTTTGAAAGAAACGCTTATTAACTACTTTATGTGACATGTTTCAGAATAATATTATTTTGATATTGTCTCATACAAGACTTTGTTTATCTCAATAATACCCATTTAAAATTATATTCACCTATCATTCTTAAATTATACTCTATACCCCATACTTTGTATTGCTTAATATTATACGGAGTACAAATATTCTAAGGTACATCGGGAGAACTATGCATCGTCCTCCCTACTCAATGAGAATCCTTCATTTATTGTCAGTATTAGATTAAATATGAGATATTTGACCCCACTTCTATGATTTCTTTCATTTGATTGGTTTGAGAGGACAATAACCTCCGACCCTCCTGGTGTATGCAAGAATTTTTCAATAATATATTCAGCTATCATGCCTTTTGATTGAAAACACTTTAATTGTCTGTTAAAATTTCAAATGAATTATATGTCAAAAACTACTAAATTGATTTACAAATAATATTTAATTTAATAAGAGCAATTAATTATAATTAATAATATACAGGAGCAATGTACCTCTATATATATTCTCTGTGTCTGATGTATCGTTTTCTTAATTTAAAACCTTTGGTACAATGATTTTTGTTAATTATGTAATGTGATTCTTCAATATGAACTTTATAAAAGACTATTTCAAATTTTTAGAATATATACGGTGTTAAATATTATATAGTCTATATTAACCGTGCATTTGCACGGGCACTAAACTAGTAATAATAATAAAAAAAAAGTACAAAAATAATAATAGTATTAATTTTATTATTAATGTAAGTATCTTGGAAAGGGGTTAAGTTTTGGCATTTTCCCATCGCAAAATACAAGTCCAATTAGCTACGTGCTCAACTAAGCTCGCATCGTAAGCTTAAGGCCGTACGGTCACGTTACTAAATCGCCGGTCATATTGACCTCAATCGCGACTATTCGGTCTGCCGAAAGTCCTCCTAATGACAACCACCAACACGTGACCACCCGACTCGGCCTCGTCGTGCGTCAACCAATTTAGACCAACCACTAACTACTCAACTTCGCGTCGGTTCGCCGTTTAAGAATCTTCTAGACACTATTCAATCGGCCAACCACTCCCGACCACCGTATAAGACCAGCCGCACGGCTAAGCCGCCATCCACACTCACGCCGACAACCTGGAGCCACCTAGCCTCGGTCATCACCCAACCACTATCCGGCTAGGCATCCTCAAGCCGCATGATCCCCTCGGCCATGGTCCCCTCCCCCTTTACGGCTAACCAGCCACCATAGCTCGGCTTCCCCTGGTCCGGCTATCTTTCGTACAGCTATCTCGGCCCGCCCGGCTCGCCGACCCATCATTCTCGGCCACCGTACACGATCTTGAGAACCCTGTGTTAGTCATGACCACTACAAGTCAGCTCAGCCATGGCCAACTCTGGGCCACGCATCCTCACCACCATGACCTCCGACATCCGAACACCATACGGTCAGCTTTCTCCGAGGAGCAGGCCTACGGCCAATGACCCTCGGCCACGGCTACTCTATCCGGTCCCGCTCCTGTCCGGCCACCGTGCATCCTTCACGTCGCCGTACGACCCTTAGCAATTCCACCATACGGCCACAAACCATCCCGAAGCCGACTTGAAGAGATGAGTACTTTCTCTCTAGACATGCCTATGATCAAGCTATAGTGATTCAAAATATTGAGATGCCACCTTTATTACAAATAAAAAATGTTTGGTATAGTTGCTGGAAGGCCACGTATTCCCATGTGAATTTCTCTTTTTATAATTTCCACCCTGGTTACACGTACTTATAATTTCTATTATATTTAAATATCAGGAGTTTTGGAGAAACGGATGTGAAAACGGTGAAATGTTTGCCCTTACGAACGGTTAACCACCCTATAGTCATCCTATCTTCACAAAAACTCCACCCAAAAATCGGGTCACAAGAAAAAGTTTACAAAAATAAGACACACAAATACGTCGAAACGACCACCATAGCCCCCCAAGCTACAAAAGTACTCCACAAAAACGAGTTACAAAAAAACCGAATGTTAGGAATAGAATTTTGCCCATCCTTTGTTTAGACCGAGCGTCACACAAAAGATGGCCAGGGGGCAAAGAAAGGGTGTACTCCCGAGAGCCCAAGTAATCATATATATATTTTTTTTTTCAAAAATGGTGAATTTTTGAAATTTTTCACTAATACTTTGGCAGGAATGGGGGCAAAAACGCTATCAGGAACAGCTGTAGAAGAAAGAAAGAAATTAAGTAAGACCATCTAATGTCTCTGCCTAGGTGGCTCCAACTGCAGGAGGCCACATATGGCGCTGCCACACGATGGCGCTCCTGCATAGGAATAAAACAATTACCGTAGGAGATTCCAGGGCCAACGTACATGGGCAGCTCCTACGTGGGAATAGAATAATCGCCATAAGAGAGTCCAAGGCCAACATGCCTAGACGGGTCCTACGTGGGAATAAAATAATACCGTACGGAGGGTCCACGGCTACATGCCTAGGCGGCTCCTACATCAGGATATACCATGGGAGGACCACAACCACTGTGCCTAGATGGCTCCGGCATAAAAATAATACCTGTGACGCTGTGCACTCAGTGTCACCCCTGGCCGCGCCGCGTGACCCTATCCGCGTCGTTAGCCTTTATTTCAGTGACGTTGTACACTCAGCGTCTCCCCGACCGTGCCGCGTGACCTTGTCCGCCCCGCTAGCCTTTTATTCCAGTGATGTTGTACAATCAGCGTCAACGACTGTGCCAACAATCACGGCGTGGAATTTACACTAATAGCAAAAGATCGTTCCTTAGGACTTTAGTCATGCAACGCTGATCGCTTCGCGAGACGTTGACATCTGTGCTAAATTGCTATGAGACGCGACGCTCCGTGGACTATTGCACGAGATATCATATGCTACCGTTGGACATGATCCACGATACGCGATGCTCCACATTACTTTGGCCACGAGACGTTATCCGCTCAGCAAGACTTTCCACAAGACGCGATCGCCTCATTGGACTTTAGCCACAAGACGTTGATTACTCCGCAGAACATTAGCTGCGAGACGGGACTGCTCCATTAGACCTTATTAGCACATGCCAGCCAAAGGTCGACTGCTTTATCGGTCGTCACCGATTGCTCGTGCAACTTCCATTCGCCGTCATGCAGTATTTATGTTCGGTCGTCACCCGTATATATATATATTATTCGATGTTAGAATAATACGAGAGACGCACCCTACTCAGCGTCACCCCTGCCCGCGCCGCGTGACCTCGTCCGACGTACCCTACTCAGCGTCACCCCTGACTGCGCGGTGTGACCATATCCGCGCTGCTAGCCTTTTATTTTAGTGACGCTCCCTACTCAGCGTAATTGTCCGCGTCACCATCAGCCGCCGGCCGGAAAATCATGCATCCTCTAAGAACTATTCTATATTCGGTACGTTTACACAATGCCTCTTTTATAACAGACTTATTTTACGTGATCTTATTCACATATATCGCCCACGGCCAATGGTTCACGCATTCCGTTTGATATCAAACTTTAGACACCGAACACGCATACTTATATGTGAATCCGGTGGGGTCAGTTGTTAGGGGTTGAATACTCGACTACGCTCACGAGAATAAGACGACAAATATATAACCTTAAAAGTCCACCACCTTACTCTATTCTATGAATATCCCCAAGGGTGGGCAAAGGTAAGGGGATCTCTTCCCACTCTCTTCCCACACTTTCTCTCAGTACGTATCATTTATCTCACACAATTTATACTATGTCTCCATACTAACTTGGGCGTTGGAGGCTTTCCCCGAGAGCAAGCCTAAGCGTCGCGACATCATCCCGAAGACTCCGAGTTACACCCCGAAACAACTAGGATGCTAAAAAAATTGAAATTTGTCTGCATCAATGAGATATTTTGAAGAAAATTTTAAAAATATACCATAACATATGAAATACGGAGTACAAGATTTTAAACAAATGCACATATAAAATTCAAATAACTAAACTAAAGGTGATAAAAAAAAGTATAAACAATGGCATATAAAACTTAAAATAAATAATTATAACGCTTTTAGAATACAATTGGGATAGTTACACTTAAATAAATAATGCTCTCACTGCAGATTGAACTCCCGACCATTAGCAGTGAAAGATAGATAACAAACAACTAAACTACACATTCTCAATAAAACTTGATTTCACGGAAACGATTTATTTCTAGCCGATAGGGTGGGCACGTGCCCCTCTTGGGGCCGCCATTGTCGTGTAGTCTATTATTGTCCCTGAGTGTTGCTCTCAATCGCAGATATGTATCCTACGCTATACTATATCCCGATTTAACATATAATCTCCTGAATCCGTTAACCTCCAACATAGTGTATCTTGAAAAAATCTTAATGAAATAGGGATAGGCCTAATCTTATCCACCCATTCAATATCCATATTCGCACCAAGTAAGTCCACATTTCACTCATTTTCCTTTATAAACTTTGTTATCATCATAGATTGTTGATCCTCAACTGCCATCCCATTCTCTTCCTCCTGCAAGGCTATAGACCTCCTGACAGACACTTGGCCACGTACTTATTTATCATTCCAAACCCGTAGTTTCGATGAATTCTCTATTTTCCACGCTACTTGCTATTCTAGGAGATTAAAGCCCCAAATAATACTTTTCCAACCCCAAGAAGCATTTGTGAAGTGTTTTGCTATAAAATTTGATATATTAGAATCACTTTGAGGTATTTTTCGAAAAAAAAGGTTGCTAATAAGACTATTTCTATCTTTCAATATTTTCAAAGCTACTTTCCCCAAAGAGCCTAATTAAGACAAACAATGTTTTGTATCCCTAAACCTCATCTTTAACCCTACCCACCAGACTGTGCCACCATTTTACTTATCTTATCTGACACACGTACCGATACTTTAAAGGGCGATCGAACATAAAGGTATTAGGTTGTGTTTGGGAACTTGGAATTAATTTGAAATACTAGAATTGAATTGTAGCATTTGAAATGTTGTATTTCAATTCCAAATCCAATTCTTTGATGATGTTTGGTTACTCATGGACTTGGAATTGGAATTGACAACTTTATATATAAAATTTTGTTAAAAATTTTAAAAAAAAAATGAAATTTAATAAAGTTAGTTCAGCTCGATTTAGTTCGATTCGATTCATTCATTTCGATTCGATTCGATTCGATTCATTCGATTGATTCGATTCATTTGATTCGATTCGATTCATTGATTGATTGATTCAATTTCTAAAAAGTCCGAAAGAACAAGTCCTAATTAGTTGAAAATTGTTTAAATGAAAAATGAGACTAATTTGATAAAAGGTTGAGGGGAAAAAAAAAGATGCGGGAGACAAGAGAGACATGATAAAAGTAATAGGAGAAAGGGAGAACACCTGGTCCGTGAAATTAGTACCTCCAACAGACACACACACTCTCTCATCCTGCTTTCTTTTTCTCTTTTGAAAAGAAAAAAGTAAAGTAAAGTGAAGTGAATAAGTATTATGACTATGACTCTATGAGTAGCAGGCTAGTAGCAGCAGCAGTAGTAGTAATATGACCAATATCCTTTCTCTCTTTTGGTTCCCGCAATCAATGTGTTTGTATTGGTGTTGTACTAACACTCATATATCATGATTCGGCCGCCCGCTTTCACTTTCTTCACATCATATATCTTCTTTCTTCATTTTTAAACTTGACTCTTTTCTTTTCTTTTATGCTTACATTCATTCAACACAAACAATAATAAATATGGGTTTTTGATCAAAAGAAAAGAAGACTTTATATATTATTGAAGAAAGGAAAGGTTGACGTGAGTTAGAAGCAAACATGTGGGGAAGAATATACACGTATAACAATAATTGTTATTGCTACTGCACTATATGGTTATGGTTATGGTTGAGGATACTGATAGTAACAGTAGTGAGTAGTAAGGTGTTAAGTTCAGAGCTGCCTGATCAAAGTGTAATGTTTGGTATTAATCAAGTGATTGGTGTGCCTGGTTGGGGTGTTAATGATTCCGACTACTGCTTCTGGTCCGGTATCCATTGTGACGTTCATCAACATGTCGAAACACTTGATCTTTCCAACAGATGGCTCAGAGGTAATATCACCCTTATTTCTGAGCTTAAATCTTTAAAAACCTTGGACCTCTCCAGTAATTACTTCGCCGGTCCTATTCCTTCTTCCTTTGCTCACCTCTCTAATTTACACTTTCTTGATTTGTCTTTTAACAAGTTTGTTGGTCCTATTCCCAAGGAGTTTGGTCTCCTCACTCAACTTCAGTCTTTAAACCTCTCTTATAATCTTCTCGTTGGCGGCATTCCTCACCAACTCCAAGCTCTGCGTAATTTGCAGGATTTCCAGATTTCCGGAAACATGTTCAATGATTCTCTCCCTCTTTGGCTGGGGAATCTTACTAATCTTACTGTGTTTGCAGCTTATGAGAATTCTTTTGTGGGTCCTATTCCTCCTGATTTAGGTTCCGTTTCTCGCCTTCAGCTTTTGAACCTTCACTCTAATCAGCTACGTGGCTCTATTCCCGACAGTCTCTTTTCTAAAACCAGCTTGCAGTTTCTGGTTCTTACCCAAAACAAACTCACCGGCACCATCCCTAACTCCATCGGCACCTGCGTTAATCTCTCTAGTATTCGTATTGGTAACAATCTTCTCACAGGCAACATTCCCACGGGTGTTGCCAATATAACCAGCCTCACCTACTTTGAGGTTAACAATAACAATCTCTCTGGGGAATTACTCGTCAACTTTGGTCGTTGCTCAAATCTCACCCTTCTCAACCTCGCCTCTAACGGGTTTACTGGTCGAATTCCTCCCGACCTTGGACAACTTTCCAACCTGCAAGAATTGATTCTGTCACAAAATAGCTTCTTTGGCAACATACCGCTCACTCTTCTTCATAACAGAAATCTCAACAAGCTTGATCTCAGTAACAACAGATTGAACGGCTCCATCCCCGTCGACCTATGCAGCAGCACCTCAAGATTGCAGTTCTTGCTCTTGGGTCAGAACTCCCTCACTGGAGAGATACCCCATCAGATCGGAACTTGTGTCAAGCTGTTGGAACTTCAGCTGGGTAGCAATTATCTCACCGGGACAATCCCACCTGAGATCGGTCGTCTCAAAAACTTACAGATAGCCCTGAATTTGAGTTTCAATCATCTTCACGGAACGATACCATCTGAGTTAGGGAAGCTTGACAAGTTAGTTGCCTTAGACGTGTCCAACAACAGACTCTTTGGGCCAATCCCGACAGCCCTCAAAGGCATGTTGAGCTTGCTGCAACTGAATTTCTCTAACAATCTGTTCACTGGGCCAATACCGGCTTTTGTTCCGTTTCAGAAGAGCCAAAATTCAAGCTTTCAAGGCAACCATGGGCTGTGTGGTCAGCCATTAAGCTCCTTTTGTGGCATTAGTAGTGATGATCAGGATAACTACCCTCGCAAGGTTTCTTACAGAATTATATTAGCTGTTATCGGCTCTGGCTTGGCTGTTTTTTTTTCTGTCACAGTGGTTGTTTTGCTGTTTATGATGAGAGAAAAGCAGGAAAGATCAACCAAAGATTTGGGGGTTGTCGATGATGCTGCTAACACTAAACCACTGATAGCAGCAGGTAATGTGTTTGTGGATAATTACAGACAAGCGATAGATTATGAAGCTGTGGTGAAGGCGACTTTCAAGGATGAAAACAAGCTTAGCTGTGGCACATTCAGCACAGTTTTCAAGGCCACTATGCCCTCAGGGCTGGTTCTCTTGGTTAGAAGTCTGAAGTCGGTAGATAGAACCGTAATCCAGCACCAGACCAAGATGATTAGGGAGCTTGAAAGATTAGGTAAATTAAGCCATGATCATCTTATGACACCCATTGGATTTGTAATCTATGAGGATGTAGCTCTAGTGCTTCATGAACACATGTATATGTGTAATGGTACTTTCGCGCAACTTATTCATGACAACATCCAGAAGCCGGAGTATGAACCTGACTGGCCCACTAGACTGTCAGTTGCCATCGGGGTAGCACAAGGGTTGTCATTTCTTCATAGTGTGGCGGTTATTCATCTTGATATCTCGTCTAGTAACATTCTGTTGGACGCTAATATGAGCCCGCGAGTTGCTGAAATAGAAATATCAAAGCTGCTTGATCCTTGTAGAGGAACAGCGAGTATCAGTGCTGTCGCTGGTTCTTTTGGTTACATTCCTCCAGGTTTGTCTTTGGCAATCATCACTCATCAGTCATCTCTACCTACCTATGAATTGTTGCAATAACTGCTCGATAGTATGTAGTATGTATTACCTATTAATTTGAGTCTTATGGTGATGATCAGAATATGCGTACACGATGCAAGTAACAGCGCCAGGAAATGTTTACAGCTACGGAGTGATCTTACTGGAGACACTGACAACACGGTGGCCTGCGGAAGATGAATTTGGAGAGGGAATGGATCTGGTGAAGTGGGTTCAGAATGCAGCTCAGAGAGGGGAGACGCCAGAGCAGATACTGGATGCAAGGCTAAGCACGGTTTCATTTGGTTGGAGAAAAGAAATGCTTGCTGCTTTGAGGATTGCAATGCAGTGCACAGAAAGTACTCCAGCTAAAAGGCCCAAAATGAGCAAGGTTGTCGAAATGCTTCAAGAGATATAAGGAATAACAAAGTCGATGTGGACTCCAAGGAATTAACTTGTGGCATGAATGAATGATTGAATTCCTAGTTTCGAGCGAAAATTTTAGTTAATTCTTGAAAACTTAAGTGAAGTTTGTGTCTTCATTGTATTAGGTGTGTATCATTCTGTATATAGCTTCGCAGCTGTATGTGTAAGAGTAGCAATCTCAAATCTCAATGGTGCATATCTCCACATTTTCATATTTCCCCATCATGTCTCGTCGTCTTCTTCTTGTTGTCCTTGACATTAAACTCACCGAAAGGCACAAATGAGCTACAACTTCATGCAAAGTTGGGCATCGTTATTCATATACCAAAACTCGGATTTTTGGAAATCTGGTCATGGTATTCTTCCCAATGGTGTCCTCTTTAATTGTTTTGCAGAACGCTCCATATTATTGTAAGATGCCACTCTATGGTATACGGTATATAGGGCATCAATTCTTTTAAGTAAATTTTGATAAAGTGTTGAGCTACGGACAAAAAAAAAAAAAAAACGACTTTTCCTATCAAACACGGGACCTAATATGGGGTACTATAAGATGGTGGTTTATTCATCCCTATTTAGTTAAAAACTTAATACGGAGTATAGAATAGTAAATATTTGAGTCAATGTCGACAATATGGATACAGTAGCTGGTATGATGTAGCATTCAAACAAGATTAATTCAGATTACAACACTGAATCATTCATGGCAATCCTCGTATGATTATGCCATCAGAACTATGAAGTTAGCTTTGAAAACAATAGTAGCAGAAACATTCTGTTTTCTTTGTGGTTGGTTCATTCAATCCCATACTCAGAAGCACTTAGATACTCTCCATGCTCTTCAAAATATTCGACTAGTCGCTTCAAGAAATGGTCACTGCTCACAGTTTCAGTGTCACAAACTAAACAGCATTGTCTCCTTGCTCGAGTCACAGCCACATTCATTCTTCTGTGATCACTCAGAAAGCCTACCTGAAAAAGTTGGAACATTTATTTGCAATCTTGAGTCCAGATAGTTTATCAACATTAAGGCTTGTTCAAAGGAATTACTCCGTACATATGTATTACCTCTTTCTTTGAGTTTGACCTAACCATTGATATTATTATAGCCTCCTTTTCTCGACCTTGAAAACCATCAACTGATGATATCTCCAAATCCTTCAGTTTCTCCTCATTACTCCTTAACATCCTTAGTGTCACAACCTAGTGAAAGAGCAACATCAAATTTTTTACAAGAATTAAGGCATCTTTTAAGGAACTACAATTTGCAGGTCTTCAAAAGACCAAAAACTACAACAGACCTAAACCATCGTTATAGGAAACAGAAACACATTGATCCCACAACCCTTCTTAATTTTACTCCCGCAGCTAGCCTTACGGTTCTCTCATGCACTTACATTTTGAACTTTGTAAAAGCCTACTTCTGGAGAACTTTGTATGCACAATGACGTCGTTTACACACCAATTTGTTCTTAACCAAACTGATTGATTATCGAGGGTAGGTAGCTAAAAATATTGTACCTGTGCATTGTAAGGAGTAATTATTCCAATATCAGCTGCGCGGACTCCACTTTGTACTAGTCTTCTCGCATGAGCCATAGCCACCTCAGCTTCCCCCTCGTTTAGAGTGCTATCTTCTTCATCCTTTTTCTCCTCCATGTCACATCTGAAAAGTATAACATTATGCAATTTAATACACTGCATCACATAGCAAGAAGATAATTGAAAGACTGTAATAGAAAAGGGGAGTTTCAGTTGAAAATATAAGAAATTATCCGAAACTGAAGTTATAAAAGAATACAAGCCGATATTCTAGTGAAACACTGTACCCAGCAGTGTCAATGAGCAGAATTGTTGGCTCAGTTGCAGATGTCTTCTTCACATCCTCCAAATCATACAGCATATGAGCAGCAACACTTGAATGCGCTTCAATCTACAATAAACAACCCTTCAATATATAAGTCCACTCATTTTTCCTATTATTTTGCTTTAGTATCAAAAGTTCTGAATTGTTATTGGACCAATGTATCAGTTACCTTACTGTTATAAAGCTCTTTGGATGACCAATTCATGATAAGTTCATGCATGCGGTACTGAACAGTAAGCATGGACATTATGTCATCCCCATACAAGTCCGCAAGACGCTCAAACAGAGTTCTTCCCAGACCTTTCTTTTCGGCTTCAACACTCTGGATTGTTGGCGGAAGCTGAAGATGATCCCCCGCAAGAATACATCTTGATCCCTGAATCAATTCAACATCATCTTGACAGCAACACAAAGGCCCCAGCTTGTTATGGGGTAAGGGGTTGAGTGCGCGAAGACGCATAACAATGAACCTCATCACTGTCATGCCTCAACGTCATGTTTACACAAAGAGGTTGGTTCAGAATGATTTATAATGGAAAGAGCAACATTGACATTAGTACCGTGTTAGTGTTAAAACTGTTAATAGCAGCATCGATACAGAGCACATAAATCATTTATTGCAGGACAACAATCATGTTTCAAAGTTACCTTCAATAGAGCTATCCAGCATGCAATTTCAAGTGCCTGTGCTGCTTCATCAATAATAACAAGGTCAAAGGTAATATTGTCCAACTTTCTTGTTAATGCTCCAGTTAAGGTGGTCAATATCACTTCTGCATTTTTAGTGACATCCGCCACAGCTAGCTGTTGCCTCTTGCGCTCTTCCTTAGAAAGAGTACGAAGCTCCCTTATTATATCCCTCTTGGTACCTTTATCTTTAACCTTTAGCAGCTTCCCAGTTAGTGCCTAAATTTCACATCTGATTCATTAAATAGAAAGAATATAATAATGGCCTATAAAGATCCTTCAAATCAAAATTCAAAAATATATGCCAACATGATACCTTTATTTCTTTGCGAATGTCATTGGCCAAAGAGTTGTTGTCGCCTCTTAGAACCTAATTATACGCAACAAAACTTTGATTATGAATGTGCTCCAGCAGTTATAAAGAGAAGAGATTGCATACAATGCATCATTAGGTATAATCAAAGTGAATGTCACTAAATAAACAGATGGGAGTGATGTCAGTAATAAACATCGAACCCGACTCCCTAGTCTAGCGATTGTCTGTGTGGCAAAACAGCTGGAGATTAGGCGTTGTTCTTTATCTTATTTTCATAACATTGTTGAGTGTAGAGACGTTATTTTAGCATTAGTTTGATACGGAGTTTTTTTTTATGTGCTTAGTGTTGGATAATGGTACGCCAACAGAATTTTAGAGGATGTCAGACTTCCACCCAGTCATCAAGTTCCAGCCCCTCACAAAGCCATTGAATATTTTCAGATATCAGGATGACAATGAACTTAACAGACGCTTAAAAGAAAAACCCACTACATATTGCGTAAACTGTAAAGAGTAGAGAAATGCCTGGCATAGTTGTGGTACTTTTTATTGGAAAAAGACCCATATCTACTATTAAGCCATGGTTAAGCGATTCAAGCACACACAAATGTTCTTATGACGCAAAGAGAGAATCAGGCTCTTAAAACCAGTTCCCATCAAATAGTAATTGATGCAGCTTAGTCATAAAGTAAAAGGAAGCATCTACATAAACCAAGTACTCGTATTACAATAAGATGAAAGAGCTCAACAAGAAGCCTAAACATATTCTAATTAAAAAATACCTGAGAGTCCAAGGCACTTTCCAAAACTTGAGGTAGTAAACGCGCAGGATGCCCAACTCTTACAAGCTTCACTCTAATGAACAGGAATATAATATAGTGAAGCAAATTAACTTTGTGTTTTCTTCTTGTTTCTTTTTTACAAGGAAAGAAAATTAGGTCTAAAGTCAGTTACTTGATTGGCCCCGCCAAAACAATGCTAATAACTTTGAGAATAGAAGGGATTTTCCTGGCTCCATATTCGTGTTTTGAATTAGGTGAGGGTAGAAAGCGTAGTGTTGAGTGGAAGTGTATACCTGTGGCGAGCAAGACGCTCAACGATATTGTCAACGGCAATGTTAGAAGCAGCACAAGCAAGTATTTTGGAGCCACGTTTGACTTCCTGTAAGATGATTTCAACAACAGTAGTGGTCTTGCCAGTACCAGGGGGACCGTGCAGCAAGAAAACGTTGTTGGAAGAGAGTGCCTTTGAAATGGCAGCTTTCTACATCCCCCACAAAAACAATATGTATGAAACAGGCAGCAGTCAGAAAGTCAAGTCAGTCAATAGTCGAGAATAATAATAATGTAGGCATCACAAAAGAAAAGCAATCAATGAAGCAAACCTGGGAGTGATCGAGAGTAGAATGAAAAGGCGAGAAAGTAGTAATATCCTTCTTAGACCTTAACGGTGGGGAGTCACCGAAAAGAACAGGAACAAGGTGAGCAGCAGGAGTACGGTGGACGGCTCTACTAAGAAGTGAAAGTGTGTCCTTCATACGAAGGTAAGTAATTTCATTAGCAACCTTGTCAAGGCGAAGGAGGGTATTATTATGTAGAGCGTCGTCGGGAATGTCATCAAAGGAGACAGTGAGAGAAGAATCCTTAAGACGATAAATGACACCTTGACCCAAATGAGGAGAAGAAGGAAGAGACTTGTTGAGTTTGAGAAGGACGACGTCATGAGGTCCGAATTTGTGAGGAGGTAAAACATGAGATTTAGTTGATTGGAATTCAAGAAGAGACTTACCCATTAGACCATTTTGAATATCTACACACTTTAAGTTGCTTAAGGTGGTACCTCTTCTTTCACTGCTGTCTATGCTCCTTGATGACCCTGACGTCATCGATGATGTTATCTCCGCTTCCTTTTCCATGTCGATTAATGGTGACATGTTTGTTATGAATTGTTCCAAAGACATTGCTCCACTTTTGTCTTTTCCCTTTCTCTTCTCCATTTCCACTCTACTCCTCCTCCTCCTCCTCTCTCTCCCTCTCTCGATCGAGTGTTATGGACTGCAACACCAATGGCAGGATACCTTGTTTAGGTTTTCATTTCAAACTTCATTTTGTAGATGTACTCTATACACTTACTACTCCTTTCCGTTCCACCATCTTATTTCCTGTTTCATTTTGAATAAAAACACTACCTTACATTTAAGCTAACTCGTGTGGTACTAACTGACATTTTATTTTTCACGAAGAACTACCTTACATTTTTAAAATCTTGTGGAACACTACCAAACACCATTTTGCCGTTAAAGCTAACCATTGACCGTCATTGACTAACTACAACTTCTTTTAACTCTTTAGAATGTAGTTTTTCTTCCATTTTTAATTAAGTTTTCACTTAATTGCGTACATTAGTTACTCTCTAATACTCAATTATTTGTCCCCTTATTCTTCACTCCTCTTTTTCAGTTTTCTTTTTTCGTTTTCTTCCTCGGTTTCTTTAATTAGTGAATTCATCCGCTTCATTGTCAAAGACGCATAAATGTCGATGTGGAATTCCACGGCGTACCAAACGTCATTGACCTTTCAAGCTCACTAACCTACACCAAAATTGGCTCTTCATTTCAAGGACCTTCCATTCCCAAATATGCATAAATGTCAGTTTTGAAATTGAAGAAGGTAAAGAAGTTAACAAAATCTTCAAGTTTGAAGAACTTGAGAATGGGTTGGATAACTTAGGAGGAAAAAACATTTGAAAATGACATTAGGGTTTATGTTTGTGTTAGTAATTGTGTAATACGGTAATTTAAGGGTTTCAAACTTACTATATACTAACCCACACTGAAATTGGTGTCAATCGCACAACACAAGTTTAGTTTCAAGCTTCATACTAAGGTCATGAAGATGAAAAAAAAAATCATGGTTTTAATGATGATTTTGGTATTTGTATGTGGGTTAATTAAATTAGCGAGGAAGATGAAAAGAGAAAACTAGAATAGATTGAAGAGGGAAACCAGAAAAATGAGGTTAAAATGAATGAAAATAGTTTGGGGAAGAAGAGTCATCAGTCAGTGATGGTCAACGGTTAGATTTAACGGCAAAATGGTGTTTGGTAGTGTTCCACAAGATTTTGAAAATGTAAGGTAGTTCTTTACAAAAAATAAAATGTAAGGTAGTAACTCACAAATTGGCTTAAATAAACCCTTAAAATTAAGGTAGGTGAAGTCTCTCCAAAACCTTAGCCCCCTTCATCTTCTTTCTCCCAAAAAAACTCTTTTCCCTTTTAATAATTCGGGGCTACATTGACATCCAATTGTCGATGGTAAGCCCCAAAACTGAATTAATCTTTGATATCATATGTTTTTCTATTATTAGCTTAATAAAAGTCTCTCTTTGGTGAGAGTTTTCAGTTCCTCTTTGTAGAATTTTTTCAGTACCTCTTTATGGGGTGTTTTTGGTTTGTTATTTATCAATAAAATAGTTCTTTGATAACTCGTTGGATGATAGTTCAATGGATACATGTTAATCGTCAATAATCGACGGAGCAAGGCGGTTTCTCTACAATGGTCGTTCGTATTGAAGGATCCCCTCAAAGGCTACATGGAGATAGCGATACGAGGTTGTGCCGAATTGTCAAATTAGGGTTTGAGATCTTTCATTCTATAAGAGAAATTTGTACTTTGATTATCGTTAGATTTGTTATTCGATTTAACATATTCGTTGTAATTGTCGTTTGATGGTTTGTTAATGAATTATTATTATCAAAAAAATTAAGGTAGGTGTATTGTCGAAATGAAATTAAACTAAAAAATAAAAAAGTAGATGGTGTGGATGAAATTAGTTGAAAGTTGACAAAAAAAAACATATAAATTTTCTTTTTGGTAAAGTGGGAAGAAGACGGTAGAATGAATAAAGTATTTCATTTATTTTTTAGCCCTTCATTCCTTTTTTTTTTCTCTCATTTACTCAAAAAGAAATTTTCGTTTTTTTTTTTCTGTCATTTCACAATTTTCTACTTATCAAGATGAATCAAACACATATGACTATATTTTCATTTATGCATTACGAGTTATACCGAATATTCTTCACTTATGTAAATAATGTCAAAAAGTGAAGGGATGCTTTGGATATTAATGGAGGGAGTATTATTCTTTATTTTAAGTTTTGTTTTCAAATGGGAGGAAAAACAAGAAAACGGAAGGACTATATTTTTACATTAGGAGGTTTTTAGAATGTGTAAATTACTAGAAGATGAAATGAATTTTTATAAAATTCCCACCATTAACCATAACTTCATCCACTTTCACTTCCACTTCCACCTAGCTCAGATTGTCGAGGTCATAGTGAGTTATTTTTTATTTTACACGAAATTATTGCTTTGAGGCGTAGTTTTGATAGCGTTGTTTAGTCTTTTTGTGTCTTGCCGGTGTAATCGGGTTGCTCATGAACTAGCCCATTACTCTAGGCTTGAGTACAGTAGGAAGGTTTGAGAAGGTTATGTCCCGAATCATCTTAGTTTGCTTGTTCAAAATGATCGTATGATATAATTTAATCCCGAGTTTAGGAGTTTCGAAAAAAAATATTTAAAACCCCTAAACTAACCTAAAAACGTTTTAGCCTAAGGCTCTGTTTGGGAGTTGAAGATACCGGGATCGGGACCCTCCACGACGCCTCGCGTGAGCCTGCCTGAATAGGGGCGTACTCTATGCGAGAAAATAAGGCGCGTACGGGCGATAGGCTAATATCACTGGTACGCCGGAAATGTGCGAGATATGTTATGCGGGATGTCATTGCTTAATTTGCTTAAATCCTTTTAAAGAAATGTCGAAATTTTTTTAAAAGCTGCTTTCGGAGTCGCCACCAAATTATGAGATAAATTGGAACCTATTTAACGCATCTTGTACTCGAAGAGGCGAATCTTAGCGTTCAGGGCGCGTCGATACGACGATACCTATATCCGTCTAAGGCATTGTGAACCCAGAGCGGATTCGGAGTGAGGGTACTTTCCGAAGTTTTGTCAAAATGCGTTATGAATAACTGTAATCGAAAAAGCCTACGTAAAAGTAGCCTCTACTAGCTTGAAAACAGTGCGATGTTTGAGCCAATGCAAACCGCTATGTACAAGTGCGATATGTGACTCGATGAATATGCGTAAAAGCGAGTGTAAACGTCAAAGGTATGACGGGTTGCTATGGGAAATGTGCATAAAGCGATAATTCATTGCTTGAATTATAGCTTAAATGCTATTTTCCGACGCATGTGTGTATGTGTAAAAGTTTGTTTAAAAAAAATTAAAAAAATTAAAAAAAAAATTAAAGTTTAATACATAATTCTCTTAAAACCCTAAATTCTCTCTAAAAAAAAAGGCGATTTCTTCTTTTCAATGGCGAAGAAGAAACGCTATGGCAAAAACACTAAAAATCTCTCTAAATCAATCACAAAATCTACTCCGTCTTCCTTTAAACCTTCGGTAGCCCCTTCTACTGGCAAGCACAAGGAAAAAATTGATACCCAGGTAGTTGATATTCACCTTGATGATGCGTCATCGGTTGAATCAGTTGAAGAATTGGATCTTGAGGCTGAGGTTTTGCCATCTATCCCTGAGGTTCCGACTGTTCCGGAGGTTCCATCGGTTCATCCCTGGCGTACGGTTGGCAAATCTGGTGAGTCTTCATTGTTGAAATTAACGATTGATGATGTATCTGAAGAAATTGAATTTTGGTCCTCTGCAATCTATGGCTATATTCTTGGTGCGAACCCACCTGGCGAGGTGATCAAGGGATTCGTGAATAGGGTATGGGGACAACACAAGATTGAAAAAGTCTCTTTTCTGAACAATGGGGTATTTGTGGTCAAATTTCCTTCGATTGAACAGGGTAATTTGGTGTTGAATGGGGGATGCTACCTATTTGATAACAAACCTGTCATAATCAAGGCTTGGACACCGGATGCGAAACTTGAAAAAGAGGCAGTGGAGAAGGTACCTGTTTGGGTTAAGATACACAAGCTTGACTTGAAATTTTGGGGGTCTCGCTGTCTTGAGAAGATTGCTTCATTAATTGGTGATTTTCACAAGGTTGATGCCCCTACTGAGCTGAAAACAAGACTTGGACATGCTAGGATCCTGGTTGACTTGAAGCTGGGGCAAGAATGCTGTTCTAGGGTGCAGTTTCTTGATGAGAATGGAACACTTGTGGTGTGTCCAGTTGAGTGTGAATGGCTACCAATACTATGCTCTTCTTGCAAGGGGTATGGACATAGGGGTGAACATTGTAGGAGGCAGGAGGAGACTAGGAAGGTGTGGAGACCTAAGGCTCAGGCTGTTAAGCCTCCCCCTGCAGCTGGTGTTTCTGTTCCTGTGATTCCACCTTCTGTGGCTCAATCTACTGTGAAGCAGACTGGGTTGGTGGTCACACCAGCAAGAGTGATAAGTGCTATGAGTAACCCTAACAGTGTGATGAGGTCTCCACCTAAAGGAACTTTTCTGGAGGTGCTAACTGCTGTATCTCAACCTTTTGACTGCTCTGTTGGGGGAACTGATCCACCTGATCCTGGTAATGGATAGAGTGGGTTTTTGGAATGTTAGGGGTCTCAATAGACCTAATAAACAATTAGAGATTAAATGGTTTCTGTCTCAAAATAATGTTAGCTTGTTTGGTTTGTTAGAAACAAAGATCTCCTCTGGATCTCTGAATAAGGTGATGCCTATGTTCACTTCTAAATGGTCTGTATGCACGAATACTAGCACTCATAATGGTGGGAGGATCTGGTTGCTGTGGAATCCACAGATTGTAGATGTACACATCAAACTCATTGATGCCCAGTGTATTGTTGCTGAAATCTGGGATAAAGGGCTGCATAGGGCCTTTCAGTTGTGTATGGTTTATGCTTTCAACAAAGTTCATGAGAGAACTAGACTTTGGCAGATTCTGAGTCAGTTCAGGCATTACCCTGGCGCATGGTTGGTCTGTGGGTACTTCAATAATGTCCTACAGGCTAATGAAAGATTGGGAGCAGATGTAACAGCCCAGGAAATAGCTCCTTTCCTGGATTGTGTAGGTCAATGTGGTCTTAATGATATGGCTTCTCAAGGCTCGTTTTTCACTTGGTCCAATAAACAGACTGAAGCTGATAGAGTTTGCAGTAGATTAGATAGGGTTTTGATCAATGATGACTTCTTATCCATGTTCCCAAGTGCTATAGCCTCTTTTCTTCCTGAAGGACTCTATGATCATTGCCCCTGTATTATCAAGCTGGTATTGGATGATGTTGCTAGAGCTCCTAGATTTAAATACTTTAATATGTGGAGTTTGGACCCTGGCTTTCTTGATGGTGTGCACTCCGTTTGGGGTCAGTTTATCAGAGGTGCTCCTATGTTTCGAATTGTGACAAAACTGAGATGGATGAAGAAGATGTTAAGAGCTTTGAACAAAGGGTCATTCTCTAATATTGAAAGCTCAGCTGAAGTGGCTGCTAAAGCTCTATCAGACCTTCAGATTAAGCTGCAAGGTTCACCTCAAGACACTTATTTGATTGGTATGGAGAAACAACTTAGAGACTCTGTTATTATGTTGACTGCTGCTAAGGATGCTTTCTTAAGGCAAAAAGCAAAGGTGTTGTGGCTTGACTGTGGAGACAGGAATACTTCCTTTTTTCATAGTCAAATCAAAGCTAGGAGGACTCACAATAGAGTGTTAAACATTATTGATATGGTTGGAAATGTTCAGACAACTCAGGATGGTATCCAGGAAGCTTTCATTGATTATTTTAAGTCCATCTTGGGTAGTACTACCCCTGTTTCACATGTGCATAAAGGGACTGTACAGCTAGGGCCTATAGTGGAAGAGGAGGATTGGCCTTGTTTATTGGCTATTCCATCTAAAGAGGAGGTGAGGGGTGTTATTTTCAGTATTCCAGATGACAAAGCCCCAGGACCTGATGGCTATACTAGCAAATTCTTTAAAGATGCTTGGTCTGTGGTAGGTGATGAGGTCTGTCTGGCTGTTCAGTCATTTTTCCAATCTGGCCAGCTTCTTAAACAGGTTAATGCTACTTTGATCACTCTTGTTCCTAAAGTTCCTTGTCCTAAAACTGTGTCTGAGTTTCGACCTATTGCTTGCTGTAACATCCTATCTAAGAGCATCTCCAAGTTGCTTTGTAATAGAATTGGTGTTGTTCTTCCTAGCATCATAAGCCCTAATCAGAGTGCTATCTGTTAATGGCTCTTGTTTTGGATTTTTCAAGGGGGAAAGAGGGCTCAGGCAGGGTGACCCTCTCTCACCTTTGCTCTTTACCATTTGCATGGAATACTTGTCAAGAATTTTGCAAGTGGTGTCGAAGAAAGCTGGTTTCCATCATCATTCTCTGTGCAACAAGCTGAAACTAACCCACCTATGTTTTGCGGATGACCTACTTATGTTTTCCAAGGGTGATGAAGCTTCTGTGAGACTCTTGCTCAGGGGTTTCCTCACTTTCTCTAAAGCCTCAGGTTTGATCATGAACTCTTCTAAATCTGATTTGTATTGTAATGGGGTTGCTGCTCCTGTGCTCCATAATATCTTGAGTTTTTCTGGTTTTAAAAGGAGTTCATTACCTTTTACATACTTGGGAGTTTCTATCAGCTCTAAACGTTTAACTAGTAGAGATTGCTATATCTTAAGTGAAAAGATCTGTAGCAGAATTAGAAGTTGGGGAGCAAGGAAGCTATCTTATATGGGGAGACTTGTACTTGTGAATTCTGTTTTGAATAGCTTGCACACATATTGGGCATCTATCTTCCTACTACCTGTGAATGTAATGAACAAAGTCATGGCCATTTGTCGAAATTATCTCTGGGATGGAAATGAGAATTACCATAAGTCCCCTCTGGTAGCTTGGGATAAGGTGTGCATGAGCAAGGTCCATGGTGGTTTAGGGATCATTCACTGTCAAAGCTGGAATGTGGCGGCTTTGGGTAAGTATGTTTGGTGGTTGGCTATAAAAAAGGACCATCTTTGGGTGAAATGGGTCTCACATATCTATCTGAAAGGCGTTGAGTGGATGAAATATTCTCCACCCATCTCTACTAGTTGGGCTTGGAGGAAAATATGCAAGGTTAGGGATCTCTTGATGGCTGGCTATACTGATAACAAATGGAGTAGCAAGGATGGAAGTTACACTATTAAACTTGGCTATGAATGGCTAAGGGGTGTACAACCCAAGGTGCCTTGGGCTCATTGTGTTTGGCACAGGTTTAATGTATCCAAATGGACCTTTGTTGCTTGGCTTGTGAGATTGAACAGGTTGATGACTCTAGACAGAATAGGTAAATTTGGGATTGTCACGGATGGTCTCTGCTTCTTCTGTGGAGCTGCTAAGGAATCTGTTACTCATCTCTTTTTTGAGTGTGTTTTTGCTTCCAGTTGCTTGCTTTTATTACAGCAATGGTTAGGTGTTCGGCTTATAAATGGTGCATGGACCAGCTTACGTCAAAGAAGAACTATGTCACGGTTCCAAAAGGATGTCTGTGGAGCTGCTCTTAACGGACTGATATATAGTCTATGGCATTACAGGAACATTTGTAGGTTGGAGGCTCATATTCCGCTACCTAAGGTTGTGACTGAATGGGTTAAACGCCAATTGACTTAACGGGTCAACACTTTGAATCTTGGTAGACTCCCAAATAAGGATGAATTGTGGTGGAAATCATTGTAACTGATTTTCTCATTTTGTTTGAGTGCGAGTATGTGTAATCAAAACGATTGTATTGGTTTGAGCTATTAATATAACTTACCTTTTACCAAAAAAAAAAAAAAAAAAAGTTTGTTTAAAAACCCTCAGTTTTGAATATTTTACGAAATTAATGAAATCGGTACAAGTTATGTCAAAATCATGTTTAGTCGTGTTTAATGCATGAAAGAGAATTTTCTTAGTGTAAATGTAAGCCGTAATCCGTTTGTTAGTGAAATTGGGTCGTTGCTTATGCACTATTTTTTTTTTTTTTTTTTTTGAGGGAAAGATTAATTTCATTAATAATAAATTATATCACGCATACAAAAGATTGCAAAATGAACCGAAAACAAAATTATCAAAATTACAATGATTTTCTTCTCATTCAAACAAAGACCACTAGTAATAAAATAATCCGCTTCTGCACACCCGGCTCTATCACATCGCTGCCTATTGACGTAGCCTTCCACGAGGGGCTCTTTGGATCTGAAATTGTTTTGAGGAGAGCGAATTTCATTGGATTTTGTAAATTGTTGTCGGAAACTTGAAATAATTCGTAACACCCCATTAATCTTTTTCATTATCATCTGCAATAAGTCAATAACAAAGAAAAAAACTCTAACAAAGTAGAGAACAAACCCACAAAACTGTGGGAACGAATCTCTCATAAAGAGAGGACTATTTTATTGTAATTATAATAGATTTAAAGTTGATTTAAGATGACTTTTGGGGCTTATTATCATCACAAGTGATGATAATAGCCCCTTGAAGAGAGTTTAAGAGGGTTTCTTGAGGTTTTTTTTAGAGAGAGAAAAAAGGGAGGCTAGGGTTTGGGCAATGAATTAGAAATTGCAACTGCCATAACTCTTGTTTTTATTTGTCCCAAATTTCCATTCATTGTTACATCAAACCTCAAACTTTTAATCTTAATTATGAAAGCCACTACAACAATTCTTCTGTAAGTCAGGTCTTACAATAAATTATTGTAAGTCCGCCTCATTTGTACCCGATTATATAGCTTTTGTACTATTTAAGTGATAATTATGATTAATTGTTACTAAATCTTTTTAGTAACTTGTAGCCAATTCTTGTACCCAATTCTTCTATTAGTGACTTTAATAGATTTGTTTCATGTTTTTTGTACCCCTTTAAGTGCAATTTGTACCTTGATTTCATATTAACTTGGTGTGAGTTCAGCCTCACAGTAGAATTACTGCAACAAAGAACATTAAAGCAATCATCTTAACATAAAACTTCATCACATTAGCTAATTCAACCAAATCGTTCTTCAACTTCTGAATATCTTCATTTCTCCCTCCAAAAACACTCGCAACATCTTCATCCTCATCATTGTACTTCAAATCTACCCCCTTGGTGAAAATAACATGATTACAAGTTAACCAACATACAAACGTATTGCAATCTTGACATTTAAAATACGTTTTCCTAGGGTTGCTTGCGGAGCCAGAGATTTTGATAACCGCGTTCCTTCCACATCGATTACAAGGTTGGTTTACAAACTCCAACCCCGCCATTGGTGAATTTTTCTAATTTGAGGATGATATTACCAACTTAATAAGTGTGTAAGGAAGAAAAAAAAAAAAAAAAAAAAAAAAAAAAAATGAAAAGAAGTAGGAGAAAGAAGTAGAAATGAGGATGAATTAAATGTGGAAAAGAAAAAAGTCTTAAATCAAGGAAATTTGGAGGAAAATTGGGGGAATTTTAGAGGGAATAATTAGTCAAGCAATTTTCAGTCAAAAAACACTCAATTCAACCAACATACGCCAACTCAGCTGCCATGTTGGCTACTTAACGTCTAAATTAGACGGAATTATAGTTAATGGTTACGTTAACTGTAATTAATTAAGTACAGAGTTACTAAAAATGTTTTGTAATTTAGAGGATTACCATATGGAATCTGAAACAGTTCAGAGTTAACTTGTACAAAAACACTAAAAATATTGTCTTAATATGTGCATTTTATTCTCTTTTCCTATGCACATAGGGCATGCGACAAAAATCCAGGGGCTGGCCTAGGGGGGCCAAGGGGGGCCAGTGCCCCCCTACCCATTTCCAGAAACATTAAATAAGTAGTAAAAGAACAAAAATGAAACATGGAAATATAGTAGCTTAGTTGGTTGGTGTATTGTGCTTTTTCCAGGTGGTCTGGGGTTCAAACCCTGGTATTGTCATTTAAGTTTTTTGGTTTGTTTAATTAAGCTGTTAATATTTAGTTCATGATAATTGGACCTTATTTTATTACCTTTCTTTTATAAAAAAAATGCACCAAAATTATGCTTAAACTAAGATTTTTCTTCCCTGTATTATATTGTGACTTGTAGTAAGTAATATTTTTCTTCATTTTGGTCTAGTTATATATTATACATTTTTGTAACTTGTCACTACCTATGTATTAGACAAAATATTAATTAATACGAAGTACACAGTACAATAACAAGATTACACTTAAGACAGACAATTTATTTTTTGTTTGTTTTTCAAGCCTTTTAACACTAATTTATGAAAAATTTGAGTTCGTTTGATTACTTTCTCAAAAAAAATCCTAACTGAATGGACAAAAAATATGTTTAAACTAAACATTTATTCACGTGTAGCCTCATAGTATATACATATATATTAGACACATAATTATTAAAACATAGTAAAAAAAAAAAAAACCTATATCAAGGCCAATTGTATTTATTTAGATGATTTATTAGTAGAATTTTTTTAAACCGTAGCCAAGTTATTCGAACATTTTTTATTTGTATGGTGCCCCCCTACCCGGCAAATCCTGGATCCGCCACTGTAAAAATCTCCGCTTTTTTTTAATCAAATTTAAATTTTGATTTTAGATTTCTTTTTAAATATTAAATTTTATTATTACGGAGTAATATTTTCAAGGATTTGAATAAGGGGTATAGGCGGGGCGGGTGTGAGGCAGGAGAGGGGAGGGTGCGAGGTGAAGTTTTGATGAAATCCACCACCGCTCCACGACCCGCAGTGACCCACTAAATTGTCCGTGTCTCCACTCTAACAACTAACAAGGGCGAATATCCGGATTGACCCTCCCAGTGACATCCCTAAAAGATACGAATATTCCTAGTAAGGAGATTGGTTAAAGACTTAAAGGGAGTCCTTTGAGATTGGTTAAAGGGAGTCCTTTTTCCCTGCTTATTTGCGTGTTGTACGTCTCTTTGGATCTGAAGTGTATAGGAGTGTTACCTCCCCTTGTATATTAACAATCTAAGCTAATCATGGATCAAGAAGCCACAATGTAAACATAATCTGATAAATTTGATCATTTCAATGTTTTGCGAAGTCCATATTCGTCTCTTACTAAGATAAAAAGTGCAGGAGTTTCTTCTACAATCAATTCCAAATTGGATGCAAAACAAATTACATCTTCATTTTGTTTTACCTTCTCTTTGTACAAAACTCAACAATACTCCATTTTTTCTTCCAAAATTGACGGTAACACTGAAAATTTGACGACTGAAATTTCTGGGAATATTGTGTTCTTCACTTCACAACACCCATTGGGTATAGTTATAAACAAATAAACAGATAAAAGAATATACAAAATTTCAGATTCTATAGAAGACGGACTAACTCTACCTACTTGAGAGGCTTTAGGGGTAGGTGATAAATATGCAGATACCTGTCGTGAAAGATTTTCCATTAGTGAGATCAGAGATCAAAACCAGTCGCAAAGAATGGTGTAACTAAATTTCAGAACTAATTTGGTCATCGTCAACAACCCGCAGCTTTAAGGAAGTGATCATAAGGGCTTGAAGCGGGTAACTTAAAGTGTTGATGTTGGTGTTGGAACTCAGCAGCGCATAACATAGGGACAGGGCTCACCGCAGGCAAGGCCTCATTCTGATCTAGGAAAGGATTTCCAACCTGCATCATCATGATTACATCAGACGATAATAATCTAAACATCTATCGTTTGGAAACCCCTCGGAATTGAACATGATACCTTAGATGAAGGGGCCACCTTGTTGGTCTCGTCAGTATGCAAGTTGATCAAGTTTTCCCGCCTCTGGGCTGTCATTAAATGAGACATCTTCTGTTGCTTACCCATTAATAGAGCTTCACAATGACTCGCCATTTCCTTGTATGGCACGTCTGGGGCAGTTGACACCGAAAATCTACCTACTTGGTAAGCAGTCTCCACGACCTGCAACAGATCCCCAACATGCTTACTTATTTCAGTATCAAAAAAAAAAAAATGTGAAGGACAAGAAAAGCACGACATTCTTCCAGTTCGAAAATTGACCTTCAACATTATTCTTATGAAAAGTTCTCAGCGAACCACAAGGAACTAGTCCCTAATCAAGTTTAAGCTTATTCAATCTTTTTCATTCTCTCTCCTCACACTCATCCAACCCCTTTCTTAATGATTGTGCCATTTAGAAATGTAATAATTTCATTGAATGAGAGGGAGTAAGAAGGTACAGAAGAAGGATTTGAGGAAGAGAAGCATACTGATTCAAGCAGTTGATTGACACTTAGTAAACTACCATTTTCCGTTGTCAATAGTAACTGTTGCTTGGGAGGATTAACATGCAGATTATCATCATCAATTGTAAAGAGCGGTGCAGGCTGAAAAAGCAAAAAACAAAAAAAAAAAAAAAAAAAAAAAAAAACATTGACTTGTATTTTTGTTAATAGAGAAAATAGTACAAGATGAGGACATGAAGTTCTCGCCTCTCGAAAAGCTGTCTCACAATTACATCAACCTGCTAGCCATATAGTACAAGAAAATTAGAAACTCCTTACCTCATCTTGGCATACACTTATTCGAGCATCAAATTGATATATCTTGGAAGGAGACTCGAACATTTGGGCTCCTAGAGGACACACATCCTCTGGCAAAAATTCACTGAGTAACTGCTCCTTCACAGTGCATATTTCAGCCTGTCACGATAATCACTCGTTAATATAGGTTTGTAAGCAACTGCCATGTTTAGCAAACACCTCGCAGTCGCAGAGATGATTTTTTTAAACGAGCTTACAGCTTTCATCTGTTCAAGACTTCTGATAATCTCAGCTGCAAAAGATTCCCTTGTTTGGTCCTCTGTGATTATGATTTCTGACAGATACTTTGAGGCCGAATTTTCATCTTCCTTAGATCCAAATCCTGTGGTAGCATTCTTGTTTACAGCTTGCAATTTGCTATCTCCAACCAAACACAAAAACGGATCAACCTGAAACAAAACAAATACCAACTGGGAACACTTTCATGAAAGGCATATACGTAGAACAAAACAAATGCTTGATCAAGTTAGAAGTTACGGACGGTTCTTGAAGAAAAGCACTGATGACTGAAATGTATACCGTCTTGTTGTTTAGAGTTGCCTTAGCACAAGATACAAGTGGATGAATATCGTAAGCTTTTGCAGAAAAGATAATCATTGCTGTGGCCAATGTGAATAGTGATCTACGACGTGACGGTGGCAAGGGTCCTAAACAATAGAATGAAAGAGCGTGAGATGTGTGGATCATCACCATAAAATAAATAAAAATACTCCATACATTAAATTCATAAAATGGCGTCAACCACAACGCCAATAGTAATTTATGATTTTATGGTTTACTTGGTGATCAACATTCATCTTTTGTCAAAGCTGATGCTCACACGTTACACTTAAGTAGTTGGAGGTTTACCATTCTCGCCTTAACAGATGAGGCCATTTGAACAAAAAGTAGGATGCTATTCTCCATTAGACTATAACTGTCACATTAAACTGAGCAGCTATCCTTATCTAGTCCCAGGAAAAATGAGCCCTTTATCAACTCATCACCAAGGTCAGTTCATCACCTCTTTTAGGCAATTCATTTTAGTGCAGAGAATTATTCTAGAAATTCAATGAGTTCTCAAAAACGTATCTACGTACACATATATTTCAGATACAACTACCAAATAAGATGCTAATATACATATTCCAGCAGTTATTCTAGATGCATCTATGCAAAACAGAAGCCACAAAGATTAAAATCGATTTTCTAACACCTGAATTTCAAATTTGAAGCGTATGCAAGAAGAAGAAGAAGAAAGGGGCACCTCCAGCTAGTGAAATGCCTCTCAGAGAAAATGCGAGTTGAAAACTTCGAACTAGTGCCTCTTGGCCAGAACTCTACAATAGTCATAGAGAAAAGAAATGAAAAGAAATCGGGAAAGAAGGCTAGAACGAATTTGGAAATGCTGAGTTGCAATACAAAATTAAATATTATGAAAAAAACATTATATTGTAAGTGAGAGTGTGGAATAGTCGACTCACGAATACTAGATGACACCTAAAAAATCTTGATAATGATTACCCATACTAATACTACCTACAAATATGTGTGTGTGTTTGTGTAGTTGATATGGAAGGTACGTGTACTTGGTATCGGGAATATGAAATGGATAGGTAGTTAGTATGGGTTTTATTATATGTTGGTTGGAATTCCAAAGTCGACTGCTTGGTTTCAACTCAACACTGTACATCGTAGAGTAAGTCTTGTGTGAGACGTCTCACGCGTGCTACGGCCTTCCTGTGACTAAATTGTGACAACTTTAACGCTTAAATTGACTACTTTAGCCCTTACTCTGACCACTTAAAACCTCAACACGGGTCACCTTACGAGCTAAAATAGCCACTTTAAGCAATAAAGTAGTTATTAATTACGTTTTAGTTATAAATAGGCGGTTGTATGCGTGATACGGCTCATATGAGCATTGGTATATATTGTATGGTCACATCGTGAAATGAACTCAAGCTTTGCCCATCACAAAATCAATCTATAATATGTATCTTTCTAAATCTTTACTGGAGGAACATTCTTAAAGACTAAAACTTGACATCAAAATTAATGAGGTGATGGACAAATTCGAAAAAACCAAAGAATAACATCACCAACTAACTTGGTTGGTATAAATAAAGAAATGCCTGTTACAATTTCAAAGAGGGTAATGTTCACCTTTGCACGAGCAAATAACAAAATCAGGCTGTATGTATGAGCAATCGCCTCATAATTTTCAGGTGTATTTTCCGAAGAGATTGATTGTGCCCAGATAGATGAAAGAAGGAAAGTTATTTGCCGGCTACTGAGCCTGAGTGAACAACCTTCCTGTGTTTGGAAACCCAAATGAAAATTATAATTTGACAATAATCCGAGATAGTGTCTTCAACCAGATAAATAGACAAATTCTATACTCATCTCCAACAAAATTAAAAAATGGTCCAAACTCCAAAATGAACAAAAGCATGTGGACAAGTAAGCATCTCAAATAGTTAAAAAGAATACAGGTGAAACTTACCACCTCTTTATTTAAGGTGTTCAGAGAATTTTCCTCTGTTGGATGTGTCAATGAAGTCTTAATACTGTATGCCCGGCTGTAGGATGACTTCAATCTATTGAGGACTCCACCATCATTATGGACCTCACTAAGAACATTTTCTTTGCTTCCTGATCTTTCTTTGCGTAGTTTCTCAAATAGGGCAGCAGAAGAAGAGAAAACAGAGACCGTTCGAGAAAGAGATCTTGGCATATGAGCTGCCTTCCCTGACAAAGGTACAGATGATATTTGACGAGGAGAAATTGAAGATGGTACAAGAACAACGGAGAAAATACGGTGAGCCCCAACTCTTGTTTCATGATCTTTGTGGACCATGGCTGGGAGCAATTGATGAAATAGAGCCTCAGGAAATGCCTAGAAGAAAAAAACAAATTTCAGAATAGTTTTACATACAGCAGTTTAAGTATGTAGTTAGGATTCTAAGGAACAAAGAAACACAAACACTGTTCTGGAAAAAGATTGTCATCTCTTGCCTTGTTTCGATATGAAATATTTGGTAACGAGGCTACAATTTGTGCAGTCCGGAAGATGGCCGCAATAGTGGTCCGGGCTATAACTGTGATGCCAGATATGTTTTCAAGCATGACAGCCATAATGTCAAGAATAGGACCTGCATCTCCAACCTGTTTGATGGAAGAAACTAAGATATAACAATCCTTCGACTGAAGATCAATGTTATACTCCTTCCTATTTGGCAGAATTGCTACCTTTGCCTCACCATATCAATATTGATTACAAGCCACACAAAATATGCTTGATAAGGAAATGGAGCAATGCCATGAATAAGCCAAATTTAGAATAAGTAGCAATTCCCTTCAATAGGAGGGAGTAATTTATAATGGCAATTACATCACAAGGGTACTACACCTTTTGTGCCAACTGAACGAGGCACTCATCCACCAATACTTGGAACCTTCTGTTAAATTTGATAATATCAGCACCAAGGTTGGAATCATCAATGGAGCAATGTATACTTTTACGCAGATGCCTCATGATATCGCTTACTGCACCAAGAAGAGAAACAGAAGCCTCAACCTCTGCTTGCCCAGCAAGGGAGGTAGTCACCTCAACAATGTCCAACTGCATCTCAGGTTGTTTAAGTACATTTTTGTGATCCAAATGCTTCACCAATATAGACAACAAAAAATGTGAGCTGCGCCCTGAAAAAAATTCCACAAAAATATGCTTAATCCATCACTCAAAACAGTAGAAGTACGAACATGCCTTTCGACAGAAGAGGAATAATAAGTAATAGACAGTTGTAGAGTTACTAAATTTACCAAAACTTCTCATTATAGTCTGCATGTCCCTTAAAACAGGACACGCAAGACCATGTTTTGAAGACCACAAATTTCCTTCATCAAAGTAACGAAATAGAGATTCTAATACACGTCTAGAGGTGGTAGCTTCCTTGCCAAGCTTAGCCATGTTATTCAAGCATACCCTGGACCAAAACCCAGGGCTCTTTGCATCTTCCCTAGAGGCAAAAAATATATTTGCATTAAGTTGCCAGTATTACGTGCACAATTATATATAAAACTGCAGGTAATGCACATAAATTACTCTGTCACACTCAATTCGCCTTTAGTATTTACAATTACTCTCCAGGAAGGAATCCTATTCATAAGCTCGGGTGAAGGGATAACAGGATTATCATCTTTACACACTTCTTGTACCCATCGACCACTTTCAGACCGTTGCTTGTTTGGGTCATTCTCCGAGTTCTGCGAAGGAGCAGTGTAGTTTTCCAAGACCACTGATACAACCTGTTCAAGGAGAAAGGTTTTGCATAAACCAAATAACTACTCATTTGTTGATAAAATCATTGAATCAGAAAAATGAGAATTTTCGAATCGTACTCAAAATAAGCAACAGAGGCTTGGTTTGATAGCAACTAAAGACACATTCAACGCAAGATTAGCCACCAATGAAATCAATCACCGAGGATATGCACCCTCAAGCTTGGAAGATTAACTAATGGTATAGATGGAGACAAAAGTGTGGGGTAAAGTATTTAAGAAAACAACTACTTTCACATCATCGAGGATACGTAGAGATGTAATGCAAATGTCAGCACGTTTTATTAAGCAAAGCAATTACTTTCACATATCACCATCACCCAAAAAAAAAGTAAACTATTGTATACTTGGAGAAAATATAGTTCAAGGTTGATATTATATGACAACCAAAGTCAAATAGGAATAAAAAAAAATGGGATGGAAGTACTAGTATTGGACTCTTGGCAGTAGTTGTGACCTGGTGTGATCGTTGACACATCCTACATATTCAGCAGTTGAAGTCATACCCATCACAAGGCTGAAAAGGAGACAAAAACACTGCCAAGAGAAGAGGGGGAAAGGAACCAGCAATGTGTCAGCAGCTGGCGTATTTTATATATCACCCCAAAACAGAATTGAACTTCAATAAATAGACATGCCCAGACGCAGAGAAAAACCCATAACACTAAGGATATTTATGCCAAAGAGGAAGAACAATTATTTAGAAAATAAATCTCTTTAACTTACCTGTTGTTTCCGTGTTGGACAAAATGACTAAATTTTCAACTAATTGAAGTGCAAAGGATCAGCAAAAATGCACATTACATGAATATTAGGTGAATGGGAAATGTCTAACGGGCTAAAAGAAGCCAAAAATGCATATCTACTTACGACATCAAATTCAGCCAGCATGTGAGAGTGTTCACCCATGAACCACACCTGCAAAATGCATTCGCACAATTTAGATCCAACTGTGGAAAAGGCCAACACCTCTTGTAGTTAGAATTCCAGAGGAAAAGAAAAAGACCCATAAACACTAGAGCATATAACAGCACATGAGGGAAAAAAAAACAAAATTAATGCAATCACCATTGAAGAGATAGCCTGCAGTCCAGCTGCTCGAAGCTGAAATCCTCTCTCATCTTCTCCAACTTCTTGAGCCATCTGACACAGTTTTGGAATAAAAGCTTCCAAATTGAATATAAAAGTTCCATCTTTCTGGAAAAGAGAATCAACAAATGAAAAATTATGTAGTCGTAAGTCCAAGGCGAACATAATGTTGAGTAAATTCTTAATGACTGAACAGACAAAACTATTGACATTTTCTCACAGCACCTGATTATTTACAAAAACAAAAAGGGTCTCGCATCCTATAATTCGCATTTCATCTTGTCTAGTTTGATCCAGCAAAATGTTCATAATGCTTAGCAAACTGCTTGCGAACAAAGGCCTGCAGTGTAGTCACACAATGACATAAGGATAGATGAAATTAACATCGCAGGCTGAGAAACAATTTCATAATCTGTTGCCTTCGGATGCTTTCAGCAGTTATACAGAAAAACCTTACATACAATCAAAAAACACAGCTATCTTCCACTAATAACAATGACTACTTAATGAAACCATGATGAAGCACAAACATAACCTAATGACAGCAAATTCCCCTAGCTTGAATCTCCATAGAGTTTTTTAACAAATCCTTTTACACACCGGTAAGTACATATTTACACAATTTTCTATTCTTTTTACGCGCCGTTAAGGCGGTAAGTACATATTTACACCATTTTCTATTCTATAAACTGTATAATTGTACTTTGAAGTATTACAGATAAGTCTATAATCAAAGAATACGGAAGATTAGGAACTTACATTTGATCTTTACAAGAAACTAGTAATTTTTTGTAGATACACATGACTATCTTTGTAGCATGAAAATTCTCATTCCGTAATTCCTTGTAACATCTCTGCTCAAGATTAGTGGTGATCTGACAAGAAGAGTATAATTAACAAAAGAGAGACTATACAACTGGATAAAACAAGCAACAAGATCGACTTATGTAACTATGTGTTTACCAACCAACAAGATTGATATATGTAGCTATTTCCAAATGATTCACAATATAATTAACATCAGAATCGCATCATAATAATAGAAACGTCATGTTAGAATGAGCTGCAGCTAGGTCAATGACTCATTTGCTTAATTACATCACTTCCGAACCAAATACTACCAAGTCTAGGAAACCTTTTCACCAAAATAATCCTTCATCATCATAACATATAACAAAATGGTGGGTAATGAGGAGCAATTAACAGCGCAACTGCAGACAAGGGGAACTGGGAAGAAAGGATACGACACTTGGATGAAAAATACTAGTGGTCCACCATCATAAGAAGTCATTAGGTGCTCGCTCAATGTATTTAAATAATATTTGTGTGATGGAAGGTATTTAAAAAATAGAGAGGGTAGCAGATCATAGTTAACTTCAATCTTGTTATCTTAGCCACATATTATTACATTTTTGAATTCGGTTAATATCAGTAAATGAAAGCAAACACTTAGAAATGAGTATCTGTGCCAAATTGTTCTTAAAGACCTTAGGTAACTTAGTTTATTATCCTGTGAACAGCTAAACACATAGTTGCGCAGAATACTTCTCAAAAATACCCAACAAGAGCAAAATGTGTGCTTTGGATATTTAAATTACGGGAAAAGGAAAGTGCACATGATTGCGCTTGTATAGTTGTAGCCTTGTAGGTACCTTAGGGACACGCAAGGGGTTTTTAGCTGCATATTCACAAAGCTTGCCAATTTTGCGATCATTGGGTTCTTCATCCTACCAAAAGACAGACAGTAAGTGGTAAAACAACATTGAGCAGTGGGACTGTGTAAGACAAAGTATATAAACCGTAAGTGGACCTCTAATATTTCACAACCATGATGATGCTACAAAAAGATTAGAAAATATGGAAACTCAGTTCATGAGAATGAATTAATACCAAATCTCTACCCATGAAATTTTAAACTCGGATTCCTAAAACAAACATTGGAACATATGATGACAAGACGAATAGATAACAAACGTAAATAAACATGAATTGTGAAGAAAACAGTGGGTGTCCGAGCAGATAAACCAGCATTATAAAATCTTGATAAAGGACGAGAAAAATAGACCTGGGATTTAGGGAAGATGTCTGCAATTAATTTCTTGTACCGCTTGACGGGCTGCCTGGACCTGGCACGCATAGCAGGGCAAAAGAAACACAGGCTGCCACATGCTGGCAGTACTTGTCTTGAGATCACCCCTGATATGGCACTCATCCTTTATCGTTTGTACTACTTATTTATAATCTGCAATCAATAAAAATTAATACTCCGTACGAAGTATGAGTATGAGTATGAGTATGAATATGACTACTCTACCCTGCGTCCCTATTCAATAAAAACAATTTTATGTTTCTGTGAGGTTGAACAAATCACGAAGTATAAGAGCAAACAGGTACAGTTTTCTGACCCTCCACTTGAAAAGCTGGATGCGATGCCTTTGTAATGGACGACATTCCAAAGTTTCGAAGTGACCACAACGACACAAGTAGTTCACTCAAAACTATCAGACTCGTACGTTGAAGGAGTTAAAATGACGTAGCCCAACAATAGCAGCACTGCATAATAAACAACAACAAACCTTTACGGCATCCTCAAAAAGAGAAGACTAACATTATTATACATTAACAATAGTTGCTTTAAGTCACCTCATATCACCTCACCTCACCTCACCAGCTAGGCAGCTAGCTATAGCAGGCTTAAACCAATTCACAAAACTCAAAGATCAAATTTTGGTTATCAAAATAGACAAGGTAATGGAGTATAATACGGATTGCGGAGTACTCCGTATAAATTATACAAGAAAAATAGGGATGGAGGGAGTACAAGGAACATATTAAATTACTCCGTATAAAATAACATATGAATTTATAATCAGGTAGAATTCCTTCACAACAATTTCAAGAAACAACATGATCAAACCAGGAATGAAGGAATGAATCAATCAAATTAGGGCAATAAAATTGGGATGAAAGGAGTACATTGGATGAATACAGTAAAACTGACATGTTTGACACATGAAAATAGATAGATATAAGATGATAAAAGGGAAAAAAAAAGGACCTCAACGATGGCAGAAAATGGTGATGACGACGACGATGATGAAATTGATGATGATGATGATGTTGACGATGATGGAGGGAAATCAATAACCAGGGAAATGGAATGGGGTGATCATATCCTCCGGCTGAAAAGCCAACTCAAAACGTGTTTTGAAACGGGGCTATTCCACCGGGTATTAATTTTTGTTTGGATATTCTATATAGTAACCCTCAGTTTTTGTTGACTTTCTACATGGTACCCCTATATTTTTTAAAACATACATGACACCCCTAATTGTTGTCATTATTCATAAGTATACCCCTGAACTTTATTTTCAAACAATTAAACTCAATTTTAGGCTTACGTGATTACTTGGATGCAGAAACATATTTATTATCTCATGACATAAAGACTTTATTGCCTCAATATCCATCAACAACCTAATATTTATTAATATATATGGGTTATAAAATTTTACGACAAATAAGTTATTGTTTCCCTTCAAAATTATCACGTCTAAGATAAATATTGAGCCTAATAGAGTTTTTCTGTCATGGGATGATAAAACCAAGCTTCGTTACACGCCCAAGTAATCATTTAACGCTTAAAAGTGAGTGTAATTGTCTAGAAACAAAGTTTAGGGGTATATTTACGGATAATGACAACAATTAGGGATACCGTGTATGTTTTCGAAAACGAAGTAATACTCAAAGAATAATCAGAACTGATCCTCCTATTACATAAATAATCCAAACTCGAATTAATTCACGAATAATCTCAACTATTGAATAATCATTGAGGTGAAACCGGTTTGAATTTTACTTAAAATAAGAGTGGGGTAAAGTTAGAATCGATTTTACCATATTTTTACGTGTTAGAGCCGATTGAAATTGGTCAAAGTATATTATTGGAATGATTTTTCAATAACTATACTATCAAAACTATATAGAAAACGATGAAAAAACGAAGGATTACCAAGAGAATAAAGAAAGGAATTAAATTAGTGTTGAAGAGAACAGAGCTTGGATAATTTTAATGGAGATTTATGAGAGGAGTAATGGAGAATTATGAGAGAGAAGAGAGGGTTTATGAGTACTAGGATGAGGGAATATGAATTAATGATGATTTAGGCCTTTAGGGCATAAATTATAATTAAGAAGCTGTATGTAAAACTAATTGTAACACCCCGTGTTATTTTAACACAATTTCATAAAAGAATTTAATTCCTCAAATTAAATTCATCCTTTTTTCCTATTATAAAAATGCGTCTGAATTTTTTCGCCAAATAATACTAAATTTCCTAAGTACAAAATTTAAAAATTTTGAAAAATAAAATATGTTGTATTATCTTTAGAATTCAAAAATAAACACAATTCAAATTTTATAAAAATCAACACAAAATTTATATCGCCTTTCAAGTTTCAAAAAGGTTAATGTAAAACCTTTTATTCATAAAATTCAATTTCGAACATTTTTCGTTTTCAAAATAAAAATGGATCCTTATACTTTTCTCGGCTTTGAAATTCAAATCAACGACAAAAGTTTCCGATCAAAAAGTGATGACTAAGTCACCATCATTCTCTTCCATTCTCCTCTTACACAAGCTACACTATATTTACACTCCTACTTTTTCATCATCACTTGTATTTAAAACTTATGTCATGAGTAACCAAGTCACATGCTCTTCCATACTACCTTACTTACACACATTTACTTTACTTACACACTACATACTACACTTACACACCTACTTTGTCATCATCATTTTCTTTTAAACTTATTAAACAAGTGGCGTGCCCCGTGGAATCCACGGATCGAGTCGCTCACATTTTAATACGTATTTCTTGTGGGTTGTCAATTGTGTTTGTGCATGTAAATATTATAGTCACTAATAATTATTAATTTCCATCTAAAATTTCAAAATAATCTCTTAAATTGATAGACATAATATGAATTCTAGGCTTTAAACATCGAAAATGTCACATATTATGTCGACTGCATGTTACATACTATGTACTACACAATCGGACAATTAATGAAATCATAAATTTTCCGCAAAGGTGCAACTGCGCCTTTGATGCTAAGATGAGCGCAAATCATAACACCAAGAGTTAGAGCTCAAAATTAATGGACTTTTACTCCTAAGGACAATTATGAAATTTTTTATGTATTGAAGACATGTTTTATTAAATGAGAAGAAACTAATATTGTGTCCTAAAAATGTGGAGGAATGTTACTACTATGTCCTTTTTATTGTGATGAGTTGTTCCCAGTTACACATCGTTCCATTTGTAGTTTTTCTTTATTGTTTTCATAATTTGTGAGTTTTCTTCACTTAGTTGTTGTTGTGTCTCCTTTGTGGCGCTTTGTTTGTCGTTTCTTATGTGTCTTTCTTTCATCGCTTGTGTCGTCCTTTCTTGTCTGGATTTATATTTGTTATTAATTTGTTTATTTAATTGATCATTATTAATGCATTATATATCGATCGGAATGTATCAAGTTTTATATATCATGTTATTACGTTATATGAAACTGCAATGAGGTATGCTTTAAATATAATTTGAAATGCTTTAAGTCTTAATAATCATGTGTTATGTAGATGCTTTATGTGTGTTATGCTGTAATTACACATGTATATAATAATGTTACTCCGTATATTTTACTTGCTATGGGTTTATATGGCTTAGCGTGTGCGGGATGGAATCGAGTCTTACGGGATATACGTAGGTAGCCCGAGGTTAATTGACGATGAACATTAGGGGATTGATGGCCTTCTTTTGCATTTTGAGAGATGCTAAATTAATAACCATGGATATTTATAACTCTGATTATGTATTTTGAGTTGTAAGACGATTGCAGCTGGTTTTGTAATACAAAGTATGTAATTAAAATTTCCGCCTAAATTTAATTAGGTCACGAAAATCGGGTTGTTACAATAATAATTAAGAATAAAGATCAAACATATTGCGTGCATTCGAATAGGAGATACAATTTTTATAGTCACGTATAATGATGGATACATTTCTTATTTATATAATACTAAAATGATTCCAAATAAGTTTTCAATAGTTTTTGAGAAATTCATCGAGCACTTTTCACATTTAAAAAAAGTATATGTTTATTTTTATACATCAAGCTTAATATGATATTTATATTAAGTAGGTATGTTAGATTACTTATTGTATGTTTTTTTTTTTTAAAATATATTTCGAATATGTTTAGATTAATTTATAAAATATAATTTAGAACTTATTTCATAATAATCATCATCAAATTTTGTAATTTTAAGAATAGTCCTGAACACATATAAAATAAATAATTACTATCAGAATAAATATAAATTCTCGAAACAAAATAAAAACATGAAATTAAGAACGCAAAAGCATTTAAAGATAAATTGATGAGAAATAATGATTTTATTATTTCATGACCTTTGAAATTTTTTAATTCTCACACCAACTAAATTAATGCATCAATTTTATGAATGAATGATTCTTGTAATTTTCTCAATGAATGATTCTTGTAATTTTTTGAATGAATAATTCTTGTATTTTGGTTCTTTTATTTTAATTAATTTGTTAAAATAAATTTTAAAAAATGAAAAATTAAGGGGAAAAATGAATTATTATTAGATGATGACTTTAAAATCATTCTAGTTATAAGAAAGTTAAGTAAATAAAAAATAATGACAATATATTTTTTTGTTTCCAGTGTAAGGTTATGATATTGTAAAATATATAATTTTAAAACAATTACTATAAAAATCACATTAAAAAATTATAATTTCTCATAGTTTTTGACTGTGTAGAAATAACAAGTTAAATGAATATATTTATCTTATTCATCTCCTTTCATACTATTAACTTATTAAGCCTTGATAAAAAAAAAAAAAATACATCACAATTATTTTTTTATACTCTTCTTAAACATCTTCTTGCTAAATTTAAAGTTAATAAATAAAGTCAAAGATTACTGAAACAAATATCAAATAATCCGCATTGGCTTTATCCCTTCATTCAAAAATAATTAACCAAAAATTAGCAACACATCGATTATACCTTGGTAATTGTGGAATTTTTTTTATTCGATTTGTTCCTGAAAAGATAAAAATTAGTTAACATTGTACTATAAAATAACATTAGAGGAAAAAAAAGATTCAAAGTCACAAAATCAAAAGCAAAATATATCTAAATTTACAAATTTTAAACATTATTAAAATATTTGATGCATGACTTTTAATATTCTGAAAACTATAAAATAATAAATTTGATCCACCTTGTATTTATCCCCTCATTAAAAATAATTATCAAAATTTTCCTCAAAAATAAAATAAGGATGATTAATAGAATAATCAACACATAGATTATACCTTGTAATCATTATGAGCTTTGTTATTCTCCGACTCATTCCTGCAAATATAAAAAATAGTCAACATTGTACTATAAAATATAAATAAATATGTAAATATTTACATATCTATATCTTATATCTTATATCTATATTACATATTAAAATCAAAGCTACAAAGTCAAGAGTAAAATGTGTCTAAATATAAATTTATAAAAATTATTGAAATAATTTTACCATGACTTTGAAAGTTTTGGAAATTTTAAAATAATAGAATTGATGCATGATTTTATAATGTAATAACTTATGTCTTTTGGTTTTCTTTATATTAATTAGTTGACACAAAATCATTAATTCAAAAAAAATAATAATAATGTAATGAGAAATAAAAGACGATGTAGTTGAAAAGTTTGATTCTTTGTTTACAATTATTTAATTTTTTGTGTTATTACATCTGCTTGATGAATATTTTTTAGTTTCAATTGTATTGTTTCAACTTTGCATTTATTTTAGTAAGTACATACAAATTGAGTAGTCTATTTTTTGGTTTAATTTGTTTGATGAAAGCCGGAGAAGAAAAACAGCCATGTTGAGATGAATGTTGTTTAACAGGGACAATTGAATGTGAGCAAATGAATGATGGACTTCAATTATGGTATTCAATTATGGTCTTTTCGTATACTCAAAATTTGAAAGGAAAAGGAAGCTGAAAAACAATGGGAAGACGATTAGGTAGAGAATTTGACCCGGAAAGTCAATGCGGAGGTGGGCCCCAATAGATGACGTGGCGGAATAATGGGAAAAAAGTGTATGTTTTTGAGGGTTTTCCATGAAAACACTTATGGGGATTCTCTTTTAATATATAATATAGATATAGATATAGATATAGATTTTAAGCTTATACATTTTAAATATCTAAATACAATACAAATACAAATTACTACTACTTTCATTTCCACACACAAGACCTCACTTTTTCTACTCTACATAAAATAGGTCATCATTGTGTTAATTTACATTTAACATTTTTTTTACAAACTAATTTCCTTTTGTTTTAATGTAACCCGTATAAACCTTTGGGGCCTAACTTTCGAGGTCCGAAAAGTGGTCATACGGACTCGGAATTGAGCGAAACAAAGGCCTAAACCACATAACTTTCTGAGACGGATTTAATGACGCTATTTTCGTAGCAGTCGGATCTGCCTAGCTTGAACTAAATTTTCTGCACTCATTTCGAAGGCCAAATTTTCATTCTTCGCCTCCTCTATTTTGAAAATGTATTTTCGACTCGAAATTTTCAAACTCTTAATTTTAATTTACGTTTCTAGAAATCATGCTCAATTACGTTACTACGCCTAATAAAAATTTACAATGGAAACGATTTTTAATTCACGACTTTTAACGAACGCACAAATCAAAATTTGAAAAACGAAAACCAAGGCCAAAGACAAGGGATGGACAAGCATGTGCATTCCTCTTACACATTGTCAACTACTTTTTACAACTAGTCATTCAAACTTAAGTCATCCTCATCATATTAGAATTATAGTTAAATTTAATTCTTTATACATCTAGATATACATTAATACATACAAAATACTATGGTATACTACACATACTACTTCTACTACTACCTTTGAAACTTATGCACATTCATTTTCATCCTACTACTACTACACCTTATACAATTGTCCAAGTTCATTTTCTTCCCTTAGTCAATTGTACAAGTTTACACTTTTACACTTCCTCTTCTCTTACACACACTCAAGCATCACATGCTTCTTACACACCTTACACCTTCATCATTGTTGTATTTAGTTAATTAAATTTAATGTTTTATACTTTCAAAATACAACATACAATACATACACACACAACTTACTACTACAACTCATTTCCACACAAACATCTAAATTTACTAAGTCTTTCTTTTCTCTCTAAAACAAAACCATTTTATTTTCTAAGTAAGAACACTATCTTAAGTGTTCTTCATCCTAATGAAGATCTCCTTCTTCTTCATTTTCTAAATTATTTTAATTACTCTAATACTTCACTAATCTCACTAAATATATTTCTCTTTCATAACTTAAATTAAATCACTTCATCTTCTAACTCATAAATTCTCATGAACATAAACTAAATTTATTTTAAATAAAACTTCACCTTTCCAAAATCAATTTAATCTTAAATATATCCATTTTTAGTTTAGCTTAGTTTCTTTTAATTTGTGTACTTTATCGATGATCCAACAAGAGGAGCAAGGAACGGGTTGTATTTGGGTGAAGAACTTGGGTAATTTTGGGTGAAGACTTTCCGATCTAAAATTTATTTTAGATCTACGACGAGTAACATCCAATTTAAGGTGACTAGCTATATCTTATATTAGTCTCCTTTAAAATTAATTTGATTATTATTATATTTTTATAAGTATAATTTTTATGTTAGAAATATGTTAAACATGATTTATATGCTTGTATGTTTATGTGCTTGTATGTTTAATAATATGATAATAAATAATAAAATGATAATAACTAATAATAATGTTAGTATACTTTATGTTTTTCATTTTTGCATCATATTGTTTTTCATTTTAATTACACACTTTAAATTGTTGTTTATATGTTTTGGTTATGTTTTATGAGTTTTAAATATATATATATATATAAGTTTATATGTAAAAATATGTTAAATATTAACAATGAGTTTAAAGTAAAGAAAAAAACGAAAATACAATTTTTGTACATAAATACATATACACGGTTTTTCCCTTTTTTTATTTATTAAATTTTCACTTTTAATTTTTGTAAATAATATGTTGTGTTAAGTTGTATTAAAATGGATGTTATCATGCAAAAAAATTAAATTAGAAAAATAAATTATAAGGTGTTAAAATGTGCAAATGTGTTCTTGACTTTATTTTGGTGTTCTTCATGTTCATGTGTGTTCTTCATGTGTTCTTCATTTTGTTATGCATTTTGATTCTTGATTATTTTATGTTTGTTGTTAATTGTTGTTTTTATTTACTAGTAAGTAATTATAATACTAATTATATAAATTAAACTAGCTAAATCTTTAAGAATAAAAAGTTAGAAAATTAAAGTGTTGAAAAACACTATTCATAAATCAAATGAAATTTTTAGTAAAATTTCATTTTAGTTAAATCATTTTAGTATAATTAGAATAACTAAAATATAAAGACTTTAAGCTAAAAACCGATAAAAATTGAAAGGTTAAAACTTGACCACCACCACCATTAAGCCACGGCATTTCCTTAGGATTTTGGGTCAAAATTGTTTTTATCACTTTTTAGTTTATTGTTAAAATAATTTAATTAGTAGTTAATAAGTTAGGATTAAGAATTTAAAAGAAATAAATCAATTTTAGTATTATATAAAACCACACGACATCACTAATTAAAATGGACCAAATTTAATCAAAATGAATTTATCACTAAGTCACTAAAGTTAAATAGTTATTAGAAATGAAATTTTGTATAAACCGATTTAGTTAGAAATGAAACATAACAAACCGATTAAAAAGTATAACCGTTATAAAAATGAATTAAATCGTGTACTACTGCCTTTGCAAGTTTGGACTGTTGGACTTGGACATACGGACTAAAATGAATCATCCACGATACTATTACTTTAAAATGAAAATCGCTAAATTTAGTAAATAGATGACTAAATTTAACTAAGTCACATTTTAAAATAAATATCGATTATCACTTTTACAAACCGAACCTAACATTTTTAAAAACTAGATTTTAAACACTTAGTAACTAAGTTAGGATGTGAATAATGACCGATGTGAATAGTGACCGATGTGAATAGTGACTTAGATGATACCTAGATGAATAGTGTCGATGAATAGTAAATCGGAACGAAACTTGTCAAGCAAGTAACGTCCCAAATTTCAAGACGGTGAATAGTACCCGGGACGAAACTTGTTGAACAAGTAATGTCCCAAAACCTATTTTAATGGAATTTGAGGTAACTTGTTGAACAAGTTATCTTTTCTAATCCCGAGACGTGAATAGTGAAAAATTCACAAAACTTGTAAAACAAGTTACGTCTCAAAATTCAAGGATATTTCAAATTTCAAAATTTGAAATATTGTAAATAATTGAAAATTTTACTAAGTATAGAAAAATTTAAAAATTTTCCGTATTTGGAGTCGTTTCATTCGACTCTTGAAACAATGATGTAATATTTTGGGTTCTTTGTATAATTAATAACGCTGGTCTAACCAAGATGTCTTAGTCTAGTTGGTTAAGACATAGGTATTCTGGGCGATAGGTCCCAGGTTCGAATCCCCCTCCCCCTTATTGTAATGCGACTAAGTGCGCGCTTCGATTGACCAAAAAAAAAAAAAAAAAATAACGCTGGTCTAAGACTTAATTAATTTCCGCCTTAGTAATTAAAGTCGACTAAAAACCAGGTTGTTACAGTTGGTATCAGAGCTGACTCGTGACCGTAACATGAATTGCCTAATGCGATTTATGCTTACCTAACGAGAGACACCTGGGCGGTACAAACATATTAATATGTTAACCCGCAAGACTACTAGGATCAAATAATGAATTAGATTTTTCTTTTATTAGATCACTTAAATAATAACTTAAAATCGCTTTAAAGTGTGAGGATGGGTAGAAACCTTAAGGACCGACCATAGGCCAAGGACTTTTAGATAACGAACTACTACCCTCAAAATAAAATACACTAACTATCGTATGCTTGCTAATTGCTGATGTGACTAACTAAAACTAACAACTATCCTCGGATATAAAATCTAAGTAATAAGTTTAATTCTCGAAGATCGAAGCCTTTTTAATCAAATACATGACGACAAGATCTCAAGCTCAACAAATGGACTCGTCAAGATTCGTACAACTTGAAGAGACACCCAAGGCATCGAAGATTTTCATTGCATTGAAGGATTCTACAACAACTTGGTCAATCATCCTCTCTAACTAACATCGTCATTCCGTCTCATTCAAATTTTTCGACCTTTCGAAAATTTGTGAAACTCCTTTCAAACTTCTAACTTTCTAAGTCTATAATTCCCTTACAATCGACTTTTTAAAATCGATTTTCATTCCTATTCCTTAATCTAGCAAAATGACTTCACTTTTGCTTTTTAATATCGCAAGCTCCTTTCAATTCAATCTCAAAAACCATAGAACTTTATTTCTTTTTAATCTCTTAAATTTACTATCTCTTTTAAAATTTATAAATCTTCGTAAATTTACAATTAGTAATTATCTCCTAAAAGTAACTTCGAAATTTCTCCTTTAAAACATCTTTGAAACTTATTCAATTAATTCTTAAAATTTTATTTCGTAATTTCAAATACCTTCGAAATTATTTTGTCCTAAATCATATATTCTTTACCTCATTTACAATCGAATTTGATTATTTTCGAATTGTTGAACTTATCAATATATTTTCTAAATTCTTAAACCTTTAAAATGAATTTTTCTCTTTTCTCTTGAATTTGATAAATAGGTTTAAAATTTTCTTAAGGGGGTAGGACAAACTACTATTGTTTTAAAATCATCGATTAAAGTTTAAAGATATAAAAGCTTTATTTCAACCAACTTTAAACTATATATTTAAGTTCAAATAAAATTAAAATTTGTTTTATTTTAAAACCCTTCTAATTTTAATTTGAATTAATTCTGTACAAAATTTCTAGGCCCCACCTTTTTGGAAGCCCCTTTGAAGTCGATTTTGGAAAATAACAATCTAGCAATATTTTGATACTAATTCAAAATATTCCATTTGTAAATATAAAATGATTATAACTTTCAATCTTTCCACTCTATCTAACACCTTATTAATATTTCAGAAATTCAAACTTTTGGAAAAGTCCTATTCTACCAAAATAAAATGTTACTATCGAAACTTGTAAAATTTTCATACTTCCCTCTAACTGCCTTGCCTAACTGCGAGTAGTCATCCACTCTATTCAAGTTTCGGGACGAAACTTTTCTTAAGGGGGTAGGTTTGTAACACCCCGTGTTATTTTAACACAATATTATAAAAGAATTTAATTCCTCAAATTAAATTCATCCTTTTCCATATAATAAAAATGCGACTGAAATTTTTTCGCCAAATAATACTAAATTTCATAAGTACAAATTTAAAAATTTTGAAAAATAAAGTTTGTTCTATTATCTTTAGAATTGAAAAAGAAACACATTTCAAATTTTTATAAAAGTGAACACTTATACTTTTCCCGTCTCTGAAATTCGGGTCAACAATTTCAAACACGCAAATCAAAAATCGAACAATCTTATCCTCTTCCATTTTCTTTTTATTGTGAAAAGCAAACTTAACATCACTTTTAATGAAAATATAATCATTTTGATTATTTTTAAATAAATAATATTCTATTAATATATATTTACTATTCCTTTTCTATTAAACTAACACTTTTGAATATTGTCGAAATTTGAAGTCACACCTATTTTAAATCACTTAAATTTTTGACGGCTAAATATAATTCTTTAAATCTATAACATTCAACGAAAAAAAATAAGTATTTCGACCTAGGAAATTTTTATTCAAAATTTCGAGGATTAAAGCTCAATTTCTGTTTTTAGTACCTTTCGAAAATTATTTTTATTTTTATGTTTGATTTTATTTCAAAACACTATTTTAAGATCATATCTTTTATTTCGAAACTTTTCGCGTGCGCGCAAATCGAAAATTTCGAAAACGAAAATCGAGCCCGATTTTTATTATTTGAACCGACTTACTTGGACCTTTAGTCCAAGTATATCTTCTTCCATTTGTCTTGTAACACCCCGTGTTATTTTAACACAATTTCATAAAAGAATTTAATTCCTTAAATTAAATTCATCCTTTTTCCTTATAATAAAAAAATACGTCTGAATTTTTTTCGCCAAATAATACTAAAACTTCTTAAGTCCAAATTTAAAAACTTTGAAAAATAAAATTTATTGTATTATCTTTAGAATTGAAAAAGAAACACACTTGAATTATATTTTCTTGTAATTAATTTGTCACAATAATTCGTGATCATTTTAATTAAACCTTAATTACATATATAAAATCGCCGGATTAATTATCGACTCATCAATTTCAATATCGATAATAATTTTCGTCGCGCAAAACGAAAACCAAGGCCAAAGACAAGGGATGGACAAGCATGTGCATTCCTCTTACACATTGTCAACTACTTTTTACAACTAGTCATTCAAACTTAAGTCATCCTCATCATATTAGAATTATAATTAAATTTAATTCTTTATACATCTAGATATACATTAATACATACAAAATACTATGGTATACTACACATACTACTTCTACTACTACCTTTGAAAACTTATGCACATTCATTTTCATCCTACTACTACTACCCTTATACAATTGTCCAAGTTCATCTTCTTCCCTTAGTCAATTGTACAAGTTTACACTCTTACACTTCTTCTTCTCTTACACACACTCAAGCATCACATGTTTCTTACACACCTTACACCTTCATCATTGTTGTATTTAGTTAATTAAATTTAGTGTTTTATACTTTCAAAATACAACATACAATACATACACACTTAACCAAATTCATTTCACTTTCCACACACAAGACCTCATTTTTCTACCCTACATAAAATAAGTCATCATTTTGTTAATTTACATTTAACATTATTTAACAAACTAATTTCCTTTTTGTTTTTAATGTAACCCGTATAAACATTTAGGGCCTAACTTGCGGAGGTCATAAAATGGTCATACGGACTCGGAATTGAGCGAAACAAAAGCCTAAACCACATAACTTTTCGAGACGGATTTAATGACGCTATTTTCGTAACCGTCGGATCTGCCTAGCTCGAGCTGAATTTTCTGCACTCTTCCATTCTCACCTTATACACTCTTACAAGTTAATCCTCCTCCATTTCTTTCTTCTCTTACACACACAAGCTCTCCTACACCTCTTACACACTCTTACAATATTACTTACACACTCCTTTATTTTATCATTACTAGTATTGACTTGTCTTTAAATTTAATGAATACAATGCATACACACTTGATCAAATTCATACTAACTTCCTCATTATTTTCACAAGTGCAAAAACTCTCTCATTTTTCTTCATTTGGACCGTGTACTTCTCCCTCCTTTCTCTCTTTTATTTTCTTCCATTTTACTTCCAAAAACCAATTAAATAACATCCTAATATTATCTCTAATAATTCTTAAGTAATTCTAGTTAATTAGTGGGTATATTAGGAGCTAAATTCATGGATTATTTTGGGTGAAGAATATGGGTATTATGGGTGAAGAAATTCCGGGTCTAAAATTTATTTTAGATCCCTCGACGATTAACATCTAATTTAAGGTGACTAGTTATATCTCATATTATTCTCTTTTAAAAATTAATTTGATTATTATTATATTTTTATAAGTATGATTTTTATGTTAAAATATGTTAAACATCATTATGTGCACTTGTATGTTTATGTGATGTTTAGTAAAATGATAATAAATAATAAAATGATAATAACTAATAATAATGTTAGTATACTTTATATTTTTCATATTTGCATCATATTGTTTTTCATTTTAATTATGCACTTTAAATTGTTGTTTATATGTTTTGGTTATGTTTTATGAGTTTTAGATATAAATAAATTTATATGTAAAATTATGCTAAATATTAACTATGAGTTTAAAGTGAAGAAAAATCAAAAAAAAAAATAAAACTTATACACACACTACTAACCCACGGTTTTCCCCTTATATTTTAATAAATTTTCACTTTTAACTTTTGTAAATAATATGTTATGTTAAGTTAGTATAAAATGGATGTTATCATGTAAAAAAAAATTAAATTAGAAAAATAAATTATAAGTTGTTAAAATGTGCAAATGTGTTCTTGACTTTATTTTTAGTGTTCTTTGTGTTCTTGAGTGTTCTTCATGATGTTCATGTGTTCTTGAATTTGTTGCACATTTTGATTCATAATGATTTTATATTTGTTGTTATTTATTGTTTTTATTAACTACTAAGTTATTATATTAACAACTATATAAATTAATCTAACTAAATCATTAAGAATAAAAAGTTAGAAAATTAAAGTGTTGAAAAACACTATATCATAAGTCAAATGAAATTTTAGTAAAATTTCATTTTAGTTTAAATCATTTAGTATAATTAGAATAATTAAAATATAAAGACTTTAAGCTAAAAACCGATAAAATCGAAAAATGAAATTTTGGACACTACCATGACTAGCCACGGCATTCCCCTTTAAATTTTGGGTCAAAATTGTTTTTATCACTTTTAGTTTATTGTTAAAATAATTTAATTAGTAATTAATAAGTTAAGATTAAGAAATTAAAAGAAATAAATCAAATTTAATACATATACATATCACACGGCTTTACTATATAAAATGGACCAAATTTAATCAAAATGAATTTATCACTAAGTCACTAAAGTTAAATAGTAGTTAGAAATGAATTTTTGTATAAATCGATTTAGTTATAAATGAAATAGATTAAACCGATAAAAATGTTTAACCGTTATAAAAATGAACTAAATCGTGTGCTACTACCTTTGCAAATATTGGACTGGTGAACATGGACATACGGACTAAATGAATCATCCACGATACTATTATTTTAAAAATGAAAATCGCTAAATTTAGTAAATAGATGACTAAATTTAACTAAGTCACATTTTAAAATAAATATCGTTTATCACTAAATATAAAATGAACTTAACAACTTTGAAACTAGAAAATTATACTTAGTAAATAAAAGGGTTTAGTTTGACACCTAAAATATCTTGAGTATAAAAATACGTATAAGTATAAAAATACGTACAAGTATAAGAATACGTATAAGTATAAAAATACGTAGGAATACGAAGTATGAGAATAAGTATAAGTATAAAAATACGTATAAAATACGATGAGTAGTGATGGATGAATAGTGAGAAATTTACGAAACTTGTAAAACAAGTTACGTCTCAAAGTCAAGATGTTTCAACTTTCAAAATTTGAAATATTGTAAATGATTGAAAATTTACTAAGTATAGAAAATTGAAAATGAATAAGTAAATAACTTAAAGTGTTTTGAAAAACACTTAAATAAAATTGGACATATTAATAAACATATCAATATAGAAACTTAAAAACGTTAATAATTAACCACACCTCAAATAATAAACGAACATGTTATGTGATCATATGAAACCTACAATTCAAATTAAGACGTTCGACGATGAAATTAGGAGAGTCTAGTAACATGTGATATTAAATATCAAATAAATAATAAATATTGAGTAAGTTAAATAAAAAGGTCAAGCTTGGGCCTCGGTTATGAAAACGTCAATCGTGCGTGAAGTGGGGTAAGATAGTCTTGATTACGGATACCACTATCTCGGCCCTCTGGCGTTGGCTATGTCGAATAGTGTGGTTTAAGCCGGCAGAATTATTGCTTAGCATCCTGCCCATGCCGTTACGCCTTAAGTCGTATAGCCAAAGCCGTACAAGATAATGAATATGCCAATTCTTTGTTGAATCGGTCTCTAGGAAATAGTCGTTTTATCCAGAGGTAAGGTGCTCTATGAATAGCATAGCCTACTCTTATCGAGGATACTCATATATGCATATTAGACTTGGGTTTAATTCACCTTATTTCGCTAGAGGTACCAGGGCCACCGCGAACTTTATGGATTTGGGTTTTGTATCGGCGTTATGGATTTGCGTCTTATATGACTTTATGGATTTGGGTCATATATCAGCTTTATGGATTTGGGCTGGATACGCGGTTCTGTCTCCTTGCCGTGTTTCGTTCTTAGTGGGCGCGATACTTGCATTCGTTCTTGCCACATGTACAGATCACTTGACGGGATTATAACTGAAGTTCGAACCATTTCGAACACTAGACGATGAGATGCACGTATTATAGTATTCGGCGTGGTTTACGAGTCGAGTAAGTCGCTGCACTATGGTAGCGAGATGCAAGCGACTAGAGTACAATGGCCTACTCAGTGGTCAGGCTCGTAAGCAGTATGTGTTGTTTGTCTAAATGAAAACGAGTGTGTAAAAATTTTCGAAAATTAAAGACCACAACTTTCTGAAGTGAATCGAGTCTGCATGATGTGTATGAGACGATACGTATGTTTATTTGCGATCTGATATCGCCTCGTAATCCTGTTGATATACTGTGATACTATTGTTATGAGATTATCTGTTAATTGCTTTCATAATTGAATATCATGCTTATATGATTTATCGCTTTCACTCGCATGCTTATTATGACTAATATGTCTTTATATGCTAAATGTAATAAGCATGTTTACGTTTTTATCATAATGTTATAATTATAAAGCGATAATAATAAACCAAAGTAATTGAAATCGAGGGTAAGTATGAGCATAGCTAGTCACTGTCCGCTAAGCGGGCACCCCCCCCTCAGTTTATTGTGCAGGATGATTGTGGACCGGGAGCTGGATTTTGGACGGGGCCACTCAACGTTTTTATGCTTTACTTTTAGTCTATTTTCGAGAGAGATGTAAAATATGTATAACGCTACTCTTCTAAATTCCGTACTTAGAGTCGTTTAATTCGACTCTTGAACGATGATGTAATATTTGGGTTTTATTGTATAATTAATGACGCTGGTTTAAGACTTAATTAATTTCCGCCTTAGTAATTAAAGTCGATTAAAAACCAGGTTGTTACATGTCTTACACAAAATTAAAGTTTACTTACACCTTTACATTTATCATCATTACTTTTATTTTATTTTGTAATTAAATTTAAAGTTATACATAATAATAATAATAAATACATACAAAATACAATACTACTACATTAATACTACCATTTTCATTTCCATCACTTTTAAATATTTTCTCGAATAGTAAATAAAATATTTTAGTCTTAGAATTCAAAAGTAGAAATATTTCGAAAAATCGTCAAACGCGCACACTTTAACTTTTATCGCTTTTGACGCCCGACTTTTTAAAACTAATTAATTTCGTGAAAAACTTTTTATTATGAAAATATCTTTTGGAACCTTCCTAATAAATCAAGTTGTGCCTCTTGAATTAATATGACTCATAAATTAGTTTAATTAAACTTTATTTATTAAATAAAACCAACTTTAATATCTAATTCACTTAACCTAAATTATTTACAACTTGTCCTCATTAAATTCACAAGTGCAAAATCAACATCATTTGCCTCCATAATGTCGTGGCTCCTTACTCATTTTTCTCTCTTTTATTTTCTTTCATTTTACTTCCAAAAACCACTTAAATAAAACCTTAATAATATTTCTAATAATTCCTAACTATTCTAGTTAATTAGTGGGTATATTAGGAGCTAATTTCTTGGTTTATTTTGGGTGAAGATAATGGGTAATATGGGTGAAGAAAATTCCGATCTAAAATTTATTTTAGATCCTCGACGATTAACATCCTTTTTAAGGTGACTAGCCTTGTCTTATTTTGGCCTCTTAGTAAATTAATTTGTGTTGTTATTATAATTTTATAAATATGATTCTTATGTTAAAATTATGTTAAACATCAACTTTGATTCTATTTATGTTATGTGATAATAATAAATGATAATAACTAAGTGATTATTTTACTAGTAATGTTTTTAGTAATATGAATATATATTTAGTTTAATTTATTTTGAGCATTTTTAATTATTGTTCATATGATTTTTGTGTTTGTTTATGTTTTATTTAAGTAGTAAACTTATATAAAAATTATGTGAAATATTAACAATGAGTTTAAAGTGAATAAAAATCGAAAACGAAATTATGTGCATGTGTGTTCTTGCTCACGGCATCCCTTATTATTTTTCATAAATTTTCACTTTTAATTTTTGGAAATAATATGTTGTGTAAAGTAAGGCTAAAATGGATGATGTTATGTTATAAAAATTAAATTAGGAAAATAAATTATAAGTTAGTAAAAATGCATTTGTGTTCTTAATTTTGTTCTTGGTGTTCATATGTGTTCTTGATGTTCTTTAAATGTTCATGAGTTGTTCATCATTATAGTTCACTTTGATTTTGTTTTATTTTAAGTTTGTTATTATTTATTGTTTTATTTAACTAATAAGTTATTATATTAACAACTATATAAATTAAACTAGCAAAATCTTTAAGATTAAAAAGTTAGAAAATTAAAGTGTTGAAAAACACTATTCATAAATATAAATGAAATTTTTAGTAAATTTCATTTTAGTTTAAATCGTTTTTAGTATATTTAGAATAGTTAGAATATAAAAACTTTAAGCTAAAAACCGATAAAAATTGAAAAATGAAATTTGGACCTTCACCTTGCCTAGCCACGGCATCCCCCTTAATTTTTGGGTTAAAATTTATTTTTACCACTTTTTAGTTTATTGTTAAAATAATTTAATTATTAGTTAGTAAGTTAGATTTAAGAAATTAAAAGAAATAAATCAATTTTGACATATATTTTAAACCACACGACAATTTCATTTTAAATTGACTAAATTTGATCAAAATGAAATTATCATTAAGTCACTAAAGTTAAATAGTAATTAGAATTGAATTTTTGTATAAATCGATTTAGTTATAAATGAAATGTATTAAACCGATAAAAATATTTAACCGTTATAAAAATGAACTAAATCGTGTGCTACTGCCTTTGCAAATATTGGACTGTTGAACTTGGACATACGGACTAAAATGAACCATTCACGATACCATAATTATTAAAAATGAAAACCGCTAAATTTAGTAAATAGACGACTAAATTTAACTAAGTCTCGGTTTAAAGTAAATATCATTGATCAATTTTACAAACCGAACTTAACGTTTTAAAAACTAGATTTTTAAATATTTTCACAAATCACTTTTTACAAACCGAACTTAACGTTTTTAAAACTAGACTTTTAAAATATTTTCAAAAATCACTAAGTACAAAACGAACCTAACGACTTTGAAACTAGAAATCTATACTTAGGAAATAAAAAGGGTTAATTGTATATCTAAAATATCTTAAGTATAAAAATACGAATACGTATAAAATACGAAGTATAGAAATACGCCTACGTATAAAAATACGTATAAAATACGAAGTATAAAAATACGAATACGTATAAAAATACGTATAAAATTACGGTGAATAGTGAATAGTGAATAGTGAATAGTGAAAAGTGAATAGTGAAATACTGAAAATAATTGAAAATTTACTAAGTATAGAAAATTGAAAATGAATAAGTAAATAACTTAAGGTGTTTGAAAAACACTTAAATAAAATTGGACATACTAATAAACGTATTAGTATAGAAACTTAAAAACGTTAATAATTAACAACACTTCAAATAATAAACGAACGTATTATGTGATCATATGAAACCTACAATTCAAATTAAACGTTTGACGCTGAGACTAGGAGAGTCTAGTAACATGTGATATGTAAATATCAAATAAATAATGAATATTGAGTAAGTTAAATAAAAGGTCAAGCTTGGGCCTCAGATAAAGGAACGTCAATCGTGAGTGAAGTGGGGTTAAGATAGTCTTGTGCGGATACCACTATCTCGGCCTTCTGGCGTTGGCCATGTCGAATAGTGTGGTTTAAGCCGGCAGCTTTATTGTTTAGCATGCTGCCCATGCCGTTACGCCTTAAGTCGTATAGCCAAAGCCGTACAAGATAAAGAATATGCCAACTCTTAGTGGGTCAGGCTTTAGGAAATAGTCGTTTTATCCAGAGTTAAGGTGCTCTATGATTAGCATAGCCTATTCTTGAAGTGGATATTAGTGTATGCATACTATATTAGGGTTTTATTCCCCTATTTCGCTAAAGTTATCAGGGCACCCGTGACCTTGTGGATTCAGGTCGATTATAGCGGTTCTGTCTCCTTGCGGTGTTTCGTTCTTAGTGGGCGCGACACTAGCATTCGCTCTTACCACATGTACAGATCACTTGACGAGATTGTATCTGAAGTTCGAATCATTTCGAACACTAGACGATGAGATGCAAGTACTATAGTATTCGGCGTGGTTTACGAGTCGAGTAAGCCGCTGCACTATGGTAGTGAGATGCAAGCGACTAGAGTACAATGGCCTACTCAATGGTCAGGCTCGTAAGCAGTATGTGTTGGTTGTTGTTTGATTAAATGAGAATGAGTGTGTACCATCTTCGAAAACTAAAGACCACAAATTTCTGAAGTGAATCGAGTCTGCATGATGAGTATGATACAATATGTATGTTTGTATGCGATCTGATATCGCGTTGTAATCCTGTTGAATTATTGTGATACTATTGTTATGATATTATATGTTAATTGCCTTCATAATTGAATATCATGCTTATATGATTTATCGCTTTAAACCGCATGCTTATTATGACTTATATGTCTTTACATGCTATTTGTATTAAGCATGTTTATGTTTTTATCATAATGTTATAGTTATAAAGCGATAATAATAAACCAAAGTAATTGAAATCGAGGGTAAGTATGAGCATAGCTAGTCACTGTCCGCTCAGCGGGTACCCCCCCATCAGTTTATTGTGCAGGACGTTCGTGGACCGAAAGCTGGATTTTGGACGGGGCCACGCGACGATTTAATTCTTTACCTTTAGTCGTATTTTGAGAGATTTGTAATATATAACACTTTACTCTTTTTAATTTCCGTATTTGGAGTCGTTTCATTCGACTCTTAAAACGATGATGTAATATTTTGGGTTCTTTGTATAATTAATAACGCTGGTCTAAGACTTAATTAATTTCCGCCTTAGTAATTAAAGTCGACTAAAAACCAGGTTGTTACAAAATAAATAATAAATCTTGAGTAAGTTAAATAAAAGGTCAAAAGCTTGAGTCTCGGTTATGAAAACGTCAATCGTGAGTGAAGTGGGATTAAGATAGTCTTGTAGCGGACGCCACTATCTCGGCCTTATCGCGATTGTCATCCCGAATAGTGTGGTTTAGCCGGCAGCATTATATGCTTTGTGCATCCTGCCCATGTCGTTACGCCTTAAGTCGTATAGCCTGCTCCGTACAAGATAAGGAATATGCCAACTCTTTTGGGTCAGGCATTAGGAAATAGTCGTTTTATTCAGAGTTAAGGTGCTCTATGAATAGCATAGCCCACTCTTAACGTGAATATTAGTGTATGCATACTAGACTAGGGCTTTATTCCCCTATTTCGCTAATGTTACCAGGGCCACCGTGGCCTTATTGCGATTGTCATCTCACGGTTCTGTCTCCTTGCCGTGTTTCGTTCTTAGTGGGCGCGACACTTGCATTCACTCTTACCACATGTAAAGATCACTTGACGGGATTGTAACTGAAGTTCGAATCATTTCGAACACTAGACGATGAGATGCAAGTACTATAGTATTCGGCGTGGTTTACGAGTCGAGTAAGTCGCTGCACTATGGTAGTGAGATGCAAACGACTAGAGTACAGTGGCCTACTCAGTGGTCAGGCTCGTAAGCAGTATGTGTTGTTTGTTGTTTGATTAAATGAGAATGAGTGTGTACCATCTTCGAAAACTAAAGACCACAAATTTCTGAAGTGAATCGAGTCTGCATGATGTGAATGATACAATACGTTTGTTTGTTTGCGATCTGATATCGCTTCGTAATCCTGCTGATATGTTGTGACACTGTTGCTATGCTATTATCTGTTATTTGTCTTCATAACTGAATATCATGTTTATGTGATTTATCGCTTTAAACCGCATGCTTATTATGACTTATATGTCTTTATATGCTATATGTATTAAGCATGTTTATGTTTTTATCATAATGTTATAGTTATAAAGCGATAGTAATAAACCAAAGTAATTGAAATCGAGGGTAAGTATGAGCATAGCTAGTCATTGTCCGCTCAGCGGGCACCCCCCACCAGTTTATTGTGCAGGAAAAGCGTGGACCGGATGCTTGGATTTTGGGACGGGACCAGCTTATATTTTATGTTTTACCTTAGTTTGTTTTCGAGAGAGATGTAATTTATATAACGCCACTCTTTTAAATTTCCGTACTTAGAGTCGTTTAATTCGACTCTTGAACGATGATGTAATATTTTGGGTTATTTGTATAATTAATAACACTGGTTTAAGACTTAATTAATTTCCGCCTTAGTAATTAAAGTCGACTAAAAACCAGGTTGTTACACTAATCCTACACCAAGACGCACGAAACCAGCCGAACACACGACCTTCACTCGCGGCCCCCTCGTGTGTCACTCGCGCCTTGAACGCGCATGGGTCGCGCCCCACTCGCCTAACGCTCACCAATTTGGGTCTGTCAGCCGCGGTTGCTCTATACCTTCCTCTCGTGCCTCTTTTGCTCGCGCCTTCATTCTCCTAGCCCTCTAAACCTCTACCAACCTTTTCTCAACACACCCTTAAACCCCTCCTCACACTTACCAACTCGATTCTAACCTCGCAAAACGTAACATCCGACTACGCAACACGACACATGAGCTTATAAAACGATTTTCTCGAGCTAAAAATGAGAAAATCACATGAAATGAAACATAAATACACGTTAAATGAATCATAAAATATAGGAAATGAGTCGGGGTGTTACAGTGTATTTAAGATTTGGGTAATATATACAGGTTGGGTGTATACGAGTTCTAGGTTGGGTTAAGGTCAAAATACGGGGTATTAACGCCCCTTTATTGTTATTTTATTTTTTACGTTGTTTATATAACGGTTTAATTTTCACTAAAAAAATACCTTAATTGATGATATATTATCGGAAAAAAAAAGTATTTGAATTATAAGTTCAAAATTCATTATTTCAAAATAAGCGTATAGACGTGTAACTATTAAGTCAATATTTATCATATTATACACGGATTATTAATTATAAGTGTATGATGTGAGTATTAAAGATTTTAAAGTATAAAGTAATATAATAAAATATAACAATGAAGATTTGGATACATACTTTAGAGTTCAAGGTTTATCTACAAATTTTAAAATGTTTCCCCTAATTATTGACTTCTATGTTTCATTTTTTTTTTTCACATTTTTTTCACTTATTCTTCACATGTATTTGATTCTAATATTTCGTAAAAAGTGATTCAAGATGTCTCAAAATTTTAACGTCCAATGTAACTAACAAACCTCATTAAAACTATTGTTTATACAATTATTAAATAATAAAGACTATTTTAAGTTATAATTTTCAATTTTGAATAGTTTTAGGTATGAAATGTTTATAATTGATTTGAAGTAAAAATTTTCATGTGAAAAAAAAAGACTGGTAGTGACTTATTCAATCTTGGAACGTAAATTTTTTAACTTAACGGATTAACCCGCTACGGGTTGGATTTTGACCCATTTTTTTCGGGTCATTTCGAGTTCGGGTTGATTTTGACTTCGGGTCGAAAAAGCAGGTTTATTTCGGGTCGATTTCGGTCGGTTTAACGGGCAGGGTCAGATTTTGACAGCTCTATTCTCATCTATTGGTGATTTTTTTTCCCTTCTTATAGTTTGTGCGGAAAATCAATGGTCGCCTGAGTTTTCATATGGTGATGTGATTGACGAGAAATTTTCGTCGTATACAAATTAATTGGTCAAACAAAAGATCTACTCTTAAAATTATTAGAGGGTATGCAAAAGCAACAATTATCAAGTGTTATGTTCTTTGTTTTATTGAGTATTTATTTTGTTGGGATTCATTTCTAATTGAATAATTTGATTGTTATCGCTTATTGTAGATGTCGTATGTCTTTTGATTTATGATATGAAAAAAAAAAAAAAAACAAAAAAAAACAGGAAAACAGATACGGAGTAAATATATCAGAAAAGCACATATACAGTTTCCCACAAAATGAATAAATCAAGTATAAATGCAGCCTCCAAATACGAGTAGGTTTTAACAGCATGAGAAGAAGTAATCACTCAAACAATAAATCAAACCAAATGTTGAATTAGACAAAGACAAATAAAATGGCACACTCAGTTTACATGTTTTAAATCTATACACAACATTCTATGTTACACAAAGGACGCAAGCAAATTCATTGTTGAACCTGCTAATCTCAAATTCTAAACCCCCATCTCTTAGTCGTCTCTTTCTTTGTCCTTTTAGAATTTGGGTCAATTAAGTTTTCAAGCGATTTTGCCTTTTTACTTCTGCTCTTGCCTGCTTCTTTCAACAGCTCCGCAAGCCTCTTCTTCTCGTCGTCAAACTCCGGATTTGCAGTACCCAGCTTTTCTTCCCTCAATTTTACGACATACTCCAAGATCTCTATGGAATCTTCTATTCTGTAACACAGTAACAGCAACACCAAATATATCATTATTGATTTCCCATGACAGTATCATTATGACACCCCCAAAGTAGATAGATACAGCCTAGCATATACTTGGTCTACATCAGTAATTTTAAAATGGATGATACTCATCATCATACAGTAGTAGATAACTTCAAACATTGAAACTTTCAGAAACTTTATCAATTATTTTCTCTCAGTGGCCAGTTCAAAGAGAAAATAAAGGATTAAGACAGACATAACTGGCAAACACCTACAACTGATAACTATTGGTTGGACGACAAGTCGTTTACACTTTGACATGAACGATAAATTTAACTCTTCTTAATAAGGAAATACGGAGTAACACACAAACAGTAACAAAGACAGTAGGCCTGCTAAGCTAAACTAAATCATGACCAGCAATAAGTAGAGATAAAACTCCTTAACGTCTACTATAGAAACAATATATCATTGCCCTACGAGTTTTTAATCAACAAACAGATAAAAGAGACCGACACCCACTAATAAATAACTGAGACTTTACGGAGATGACCAAGTGGGATAAATTAAATTAAATTCAAACCTGCCCATAGCATCATAAGTTGCTGCAAGATTGCTATACACCCCAAGAGTGTCTTGGTGACAGGGCCCGCATTCTTGCTCCAAGACTGCTCTCGCTTCCTCAAACAATTCAGCTGCCTGATCAATCTTGAACAACTGCACACAAGCCAAACCCATCTGATTCAACAATACACCAAAGAAAGCCGACTTCCTTTCCCCACTGGACCTGAGTTTTGTAACTGCATTTTCGAAAGAGCTCAAAGCTTCACCGTATTTTTCTAATATATAGTACATCACACCCATTCGCGCTTCCAATCCTGCGACGGTATTCTGCTGACCCGGCTTGTCCTCCAACAGCTTCATTGCCTTCTGCAAGAGCCTTAAAGACTCTTCAGGCTCATTAACAGACTCATATATAGCTGCAATCTCACTCAGTCCACCAGCAATCTCTTCCTGTGCGGTTCCAGGAACCGGCTTGTTGTATATTCTAAGGGCATTCTCACAGTAAGACTTGGACTCTCTAAGCTTTCCCGTCTTGTAGTACAGGTCAGCGAGACGAATAAATACAGAAGCAACAGAAGGGTGGTTTTCGCCCTTGGATGCTTTGAAGACAGTTAGTGCCTTCTGATAGGAGAAAACGGCTTCATCGAAACGGCAAAGGGACTGATATACGTTGCCAATGCCGACATCAATAGAAGCAACCTCGTTTTCTTGTCCGTTAGCAATCATAGCCATGCTGGCAAGAACAAGGTGCTCCAGAGCTGACTCATAGTCACCCTTGGCCTCCAGTATAAGAGCCATCAGGCGGCGGTCAGCAGCCTCCTCTAGAGATGCAGGGGCACTATGTACGCGATGGATTTCTAGAGTTTGCTTGCACAACTTTTCAGCTTCATCGAATTGCATTGCTTGGACATGGGCCTCTGCTAAGTATCTGAAAACATAAATCAGAATTAGTACATGATAGTGATGGTGTGAAATGAGAAACAAGCACTGAGCAAAACAAACAGATCAAAATGTGAAAGATACACAAAATGTAAAAACATTTGTTGAGTAAGTTTGAGCACTAGTAAAAAGGAATGAATACCTGCAAGTTTCAGCAACTCTAGGATCAGAATGACCAAGAGCCTGAATCTGGATGTTCAAACCGTGTTGATAAGAAAGGATAGAAAGGTCAAGATGACCGAGCATAGAGTGGGTATCACCAAGCTGCATATAACCGGAGAAGGCGGCGAGAGCGTGATCAGGACCAAGTGAGATGTCAGGGACAGTGACGGCACGGTCAAGGATAGGGATGGCATCTTGAAAGCGACCCAAACTGCAGTAAATGGCAGCAACAACATGGAAGCTCATTACAAGATCTAAGCTTGGTTCACCATCAACAGCACATCTCTCGAATGACTTAGAAGCCCTAATTGCGTAATCAAGTGCCTTATTGGGACCATCTCCAGATGCTATAGTGTCCCTTGCTACCTTTAATAGGAATGGGCCTAGATCCGGGTTGTCTAGACCCGACTCGTCTATGTTTATGTTTATGCTAACCGGATCTGCTGTTGCTTTCTTTTTCGAACCTGATATCCGATCCGGTGATGGTTTCCCTCTGGATGGAGATGCTGTTCGTTTCGGTGGTTGTGCTGGTGAGTTCAGTCGGGATGATGATGATGCGGGTCGGATCTGATCTGCTACTGCTACCGGTACCGTCACTGTTGGTGGAGGTGTTTTCGCTGACACTATACCTGGCATTTTTTCTTTTTTCTTTTTATTTTATTATAAAAATCAAAGGAACACGAAAGGGAGGGAGGGCGAATAAAATAAAAAGAGGTAAAACAGTACAGAACAGAACAGGTAAGGGAAAGAGTGGGTAGACAACAAATGGTGATGACTGATGTTGGGTTTGGTTGAGCAGTTGGTGATATGAATTACGAATATGAGTGAGTTAGGAATAGTCGAATAGGAAGGGAAAAGGAAAGGCGACGCAAGGAAAGACGAGGTTGACCGCTTGGACAAAGGAGAAATGGAGCACAAACTTACAGTATAATACTAGACCTGGCAAATGGGTCAATCGGGTCAGGTCTGGGTTGGGTTATTTCGAGTTTGATTGAAATATCATATCAGGTCGGGTTTCGGGTTGATATCGGGTCATTTGTTATCGGGTCATTTCGGGTTCGGGTCAATTTGAGTCGGGTCGGGTCAAAATGAAAATTTTTGGTAAAAGAAACATTTTTTTTCGTCAATGTTTGGGCCAAAAATGGCCAGCTTGTACAAGAGGCCACGTGGGCCAGCTTCACTACACACCAACAAGGTTAGGCGAGGACAAGCGGGCCAGTGGTAGAGCGAAAGTAAAGCTACATTAATAAAAAACAGCAGAGAAGAAGTCAGCAACCACTCCCCCAAAAATAGGGAGCAGTTCCGAAAAAGGCTCCTGCAGACTCGCTCAGCAGGAACTAAGCCCTAAATCAGCTCCCCAGCCTTATATAAAGCAAGTGAGCAGCATTTGAGCAGGGGAACAACATTATTCACTATACTCTACAACAATTTGTACTCCACTCCTCCAGAACTGCATTCACTCTCCCAGATTACTCACATTCCACCAGAAAACGTGACTTGTACTCTAAATTATGCAAGTACTTTGTAGTGTATTGCTTGTAATTCAACTACTTAGTGGAGCACATTAGGCGGGACACAGATCCCGTGATCGTTCGCGTTGGGTTTCAGCGTCACCAAAACTTCTTGTGTCATTTTCCTTTTTCGTGACTTTACTTTTCGCATTCTTTTTACTTCACGCGCATCGTATTCATCGTAAATCCGAGTCATAAATCGAGTAGATCACTATACCCCCTTTTTCACGAGTCAAATAGTCAACTCGACAAAATTTGGCGAAAGCAATTAGCGCGCCAGGTAATTTGGTGATCTAACCGTGCGTCAACTTCGGAACATCGTCTCTCATTTCAACCGGCCAAGAAGTCAACATGTCGATTCCCTAACGAAGCGATTCACGTCTCAACAAGCCGGTCCATCCTGGAAACCGGTCTGCTCGGCCAGTGGGGCCGCTTCAGAGGTCGTACTCCCTCAGCAGGCCAGGGGCCCTCAACATGAAAGCGTCCGGTGATCGACCGGGCGAAATGCGTGAATGTAGACGACGAGGTCCACTCGATTCTGGCGGAACTCAGGTCGTCTTTGTGCCGCTGATCAGAGAATCGATAGCGAATTCACCGTCTCGTTGTTGGAAGGTCTGGCCACTCTTCAGCAGGAAATGAAAGCCCTGCAGCAGCGATCCGCGGCGTCGCGGAACTACGGACCAGGAGGCGACCAGCCTCAGGAGGGAGATGAACGCCCAGCTGCAATCCGTGGCGTCTGTCGCCACTGGCGCCCGAGCAGGAGTTGTGCAGAGGAAGCGGCGATGCGCCTGGACATGGATGAGGTCGTCCACAACACCCCAGAAACTCCGAGAACGCCGCGCATCCCCTCCAACTTCGCCGTAGATGAGCAGAACCCCTTGGGGGAGCACCCAGTCCAGCAGGAGCCCGTGGGAGTACTACAGACGCCTGCAGGCGTGACGGCGGAAGGTCGGCAGAAAGTACCGGTGTGAGAGTGAACCCACTCTTGCTGAACGGGCAGCGCTCAGGTAACGCACTTCCCCCACGACCTCCAAACCGTACTGACAATTCTCTCTTGCAGGAAAGCACCCTAGAACGGAAGCTGAGAGAGCTACAGGAGCGGATTGACAAGATTCCTGGCATCCCGCGTCCACTGGAGAAGGCTTCCGCCACCATCTACGCGGAGTCTCCTTTCGTCGACGCCATCGCCATGGTAGACATCCCCAAGAGGTTCAGCGTGCCGGCAATGAGATTGTACGAGGGGAACACTGATCCTTACGATCACGTGGCCCAATACAAGCAGAAGATGATGACGGTGGCAATCACGGTAGTCTGGGAGTCGTGTATGTCTGAGGGGTTCGGTCCACGCCGGCGGTCGACCTGCTGATGGTTCGTGAATCTCCCCAGCGGGTCCATCTCCTCCTTCGCAGATCGGTGGATGCCTTCAACTCCCGATTCGCCCGGCCGCAAGCCGCAGAAGTTGCATGTCGACCTCCACATAATCGTCCAGAGGCACGATGAATCGACCAGGGACTACCTGAACAGGTTCAACAAGGAGAAAGTGTCAATACACAGATGCGACGTACCAACGGCAATTGAAGCCTTCAGGCGTGGGCTCCTGGAGGATTCAGACCTGTACAACGAGCTCACCAAGTATCCGTGCACCACCTTCGAGGACGTGCAAGCCAAAGCTCTGGCGGCGAGGCCGAGGAGGACAAAGAGTCCAGGAGAACGACCGCCTCGAGTGACCGAGTCGCAAGGAGACCACCAGCAGAACGCAGAAGGGAGGACAGGCAGCGACCTTACCCCAGCCAACCTGAGCGTGACGTACTCACCCTTGAAATGTGATACACCTCAGGAAGTACCACATCTAAATCTGTACTTAGCATCCCTTGTATTTACGTTTTTACTTTAACATTTTGTTGTTTTACTAGCTTGCTTGTTTAAGCCTCGGAGGGCTGTTGGCAAAACGCCAATCTGGCCACCAGAATAACGCACTCGCAAGTGTGGCTTCAAGAGAAGCTTGATGGCTCTCAGCCACACCCAGCTGGACTGATCACCCAGCTGGTTCACAACATACAGATGGGCCCATACGTACATACGCTGGGAGTGCGGCGGTGGCGCCTGCGTGCGGAGATCCCACCGCTCGCCCTGGCCACAACACGACGTCTACATAAGTAAGTTTTAAGATGGTTCGGCATTTTAACTTACCACATGTGCATGCACGATGTTCGGGGTGATTTTCTCACACGGTTCGATTTAGAGATTATGGGTCTACTAGTACTATCCTTTAGGTTGTATTTTATGGTGATTTACGTAATTGAGTTTAAACGTGTAAAAAGATAACAAAAACGGCACAAGACACACGATATGTTACGTGGGAAAAACCCTTAAATGTTAAGGGAAAAACCACGGGCGCCAAGCCAGGAGAGGTTATGCACTAGTTCAGGAATATCAGGTACAGAGTCTGGACCAACTGGTACAGGATACAAAAATGGCGAAAAATATATAAAGTGTTTTAGTTGCTAGAGAATTGCGTAGAGTGTTGTGTGCTTGAGTTGTGTTGAATCTGATTGCCTTTCTCTTCTGAAATCTGCCCCTTATATAGTATCTTTGGCTCCAACGTCTCTCCCCTTGATTGTAGGCAACTGCTCCAACGATTTCTGAAGCTGTTCCTATCTTCCAGGCTGTGTTTCTGCACGCTTGACTGGGTCTCTCCAACGTCTTCTTTAGGGTTGCTGCTATCTCTTTTGGGCTTTGCTCGTAATGACTTCTTTTTTGTTGGGCTTGGCCCGTCTTAGGTTTTTCCTCTCCTGACCTGCACCTTTGTTTTGTCTGTATTGGCTGGTGCTGTCTGTACGTTCTGGACCTGATTGTGAATCCTGCATCTGACTAAGCCTGGCCCAGGGTTCTGGACCAGCCTGGGTTTTTGGTCCCAACAGTTTGTCCCCATCTCGCCCTCTGATTCACGAGCGGGGGGTAAGGAGATGCTTCTGTCCTACACCCTGGTCCAGGGCTGAGCCTGGTCCAGGCTGCTTCTGCTTTGCTGTGCCTCTGGTCCTGAGACCCGTACTTTGTAATTAATGAAGTGGTTGGCTTTTCGTGGGTAAGTGTGCCCTATTTTGGCGCTCAAGATACTGCGCACGTCCCATCATGGGTCTTGTCATATCTCTTCGCGCGCTTATTTTTGTAAAACTACTCAACTTCCTTTTGTCTCACTATAAATACCCTTATTTTTGTTTTGCTTCTCTCTCTAACTCATTCCTCCTTCTGATTTCTTTGTTTTGTAATCAAAAACCCTAGTAAAATCCCCAAATTAATTTGCGAAAAACCCTAGCTTTCTTCTTCTCCTTTCTAGCTTCGACCATGGCACGCAACGATGTTGGTCCTTCCCCTGCTACTACCTTCTCCTACGGCGGCTCCATCTTCCATGCGACGGATATCATCAAAGATGTTAACATTTATCCCAACCTCCTTGCCCAAGGAGTTGAGGCGCGGCTCAAGACGGAGGGAAAGATCCCTGAGAGCACCGAAGTCTGGGCCCAGACACCACTGATGTCAGGGTGGACTGGGTCAGTCCTGGCTGGTTTTCAATCTTCGAATCTTCCTTCAGGTTTGGAGCAACATTTCCTCTTTGTCCCTTGATGAGTTCGTTCTTGGGCACTGTTCAGGTTCCACCCTGTCAGGTTATGCCGTCTGTTTGGCGCTTGATCCACGGGGTTGATTCTCTGTGTCGGAAATACGGGGTTGAGATCCAGCTGGCTGACATAAGGAACACTTATCACCTGCGCATGCATAAGAAGAAGAGAGTTTTGTTTCGTCTGAGGGATAGGTGCCAGCCTCTTATTACCCGTCTGGATGTGGGTGATGATAAGAACTGGACCAGCTACTATATGTTTATCAAGAGTAACACACTGGGTCCCAATGCCTGGGTACCTGAATTCTCTTTAAAGGGAACTGGTTTGTGCTTTTGTACTTCTGAATTTCTGTCTGTTCGATCTTGAATGTGCCTTTTGTTTAAATTTGTTGTGTATTTGATTTGCAGTTTCTGACTGGGTTGCTACTCCTGATGATCCTGAGTCGAAGAGAAGAATTGAAGCATTCTTGAAATTGCCTGCAAGTAAGCGGCGCTGGCCTAAGTGTATGAATCCTGACAAGGATGACGAAGTTATCGAAGTTGCCTCTTCCCTTGAGGAAGAGGGGGGCGATGATGAGGACGGCGAGAGTGAGGATGAGGACAAAAACGAGGAGGAGACTAGAGGTGAAGAAGGCGAGAGATCTGCGAGCGAGGTTGCTGGGGGGAGCGGTGCAGACATGGTAGGCCAGACACCTATTCATGTCACCCCGTTGAAATCTATACCCCCTGGGATTGGTGGTCATTCCACTTTGCCCCCTTTGCGAATCCCTGGTGTGGGCCAGAGTTCTGTGCCTAGCGCCGCAACTGGTACTAATATATTCTCTTTGGTTCATGAATTGATTCACCTCCCGTTCCTTCGTAAACTGTTCCCTATGATGTCTCCAGCTTCTGGGTCCAGCAAGAAGACTTTCTTGCCTATGGATGCTATTGCTGCACGGATTGCTAAGGCTCGTGAGGCTGCGAAGTCGGGCGGTAGTTCTGGCCCTGCTGTGAGTATGATGGCACCTACCTCCGAGTCCTCCAAAAGGAAGGCGCCAGAGGGGGTCCAAACCCGGTCTACCAAGGTGGTTGCTGAATCTCCTGTACAAACCCCTGACCAGAAAAAGAAAAAGAAAATGAAGCTACCTCAAGTGAACCCTGTGCTGTCTGTTCCTCTGCACTCTCAGAGTCAATCGGAGTATGTTTCTTTGGGGAAATCTCTGAGCGAGAACTTTGCTACTCTGTCCACTGCACCTGCTGCCCTAGACCCTACACGCTTGGCGCACAGGATGGTGGGCTGTTGTGCTCAGGTTTGTATTTTATTTTTTTTTTTGTTTTTGTCCAAATCTGCTTTTGATATGATTTTGATTCTTTGTTCTGCATCTGTAGTTACTGGTCATGTCTGCCAGTCTGGGTTCTACGGTGCCAGTTCTGGAAAGTGGCAGAGGCCAGGCTGAGATTGATAATGAAGCGCTTCGTTCTTCCCTAGAACTTAGCAAAAAGGAGCTTGAGAGTGTGACTTATCGTTGTGAGAGGATGGCCACTGTGAACCGGACCAACTTCGAGAGGATTCAGGAGCAGGATGTCCTTATTGCAAAGCTGACCCAGGAGATTGAGGGACTTAGGGCTGAAGTTAGTCAGCACAACACAGTCTTGGCGGACTCGAGTGTGTTTTACACGCTTCGTACTCGCGTCGAGATGATGAATGCCAGCTCTGAAGAACGTGCTGCTTGGGATCTTCCTGCGGAGCTTGCTACCTTCAAACAGCTATTTCCTGGGCAGCCCATTCTGGAGCAAGCAGAAGTTACTTCAGCTGTACAGCCTGGTCCAGGGGACGCTGCTGGGCCTAACGATGGAGTTGGTGTTGCTGGAGCATCCTGTGCTGATCCTGCAGAAGAACGTGTTGAGAAGACAGGCGAATCTGATGATGGTACCAACTGAATTATGTTTGTGATGGTTGTTAAAGTTTTTTGAACAATCTATGAATTTGCCGGGGGGGGATGTCCCCTGTGTTTATTTGGCCTGTAAGTATTTAAACTTTGTTTTTGGTTTGGACTTTGTTCTTGACTTTTGTTATCCATGCATAGGCATGGTTTGACTTTGTCAACTTTTTGCTGGCTGGGCCATGTTATGCTATATTTTGCTTATGTTATGTTTTGTTATGTCTTTTGTTATGATGCGCATATAGTTTGTTGTGAATTTGTAAAGTAGCATGCATGCGTTTGATAATTTAGGCGACTTACACTTTGGGGCTCCCTTAACGGACATTACTCCCTGTCCCGTTGGTGCAGTCGTTCGGGGGCTAGAGCCTTAGATTTTGTCTTTGTCTTTGTCTTTGTGTTTGGTTCTGATCTGGTCTGGGCCAGACATCTGTACTGCTTTGTCTGCACAGAAGAGAGGGTCAGGACTGAATCAATAAGGTATGGGCCTTCCCAAGTTGGGGCCAGCTTGCCTGCAGCTTTGTCCTTGGTGTTCTGAAATACCTTTCTCAGGACCAGGTCTCCTGTCCTGAACACTCGTACCTTTACGTTTTTGTTGTAACTTCTGGCCACAGATTGTTGGTATGCTGCCAACCTTATTGCTGCTAGGTCTCTTAGCTCCTGGGCTGTATCTAGGCTGTCACAAAGTAACTTGTCATTCTCAGAAATTGTATTGAATCTATACCTGATTGTTGGAACATGCACTTCTACTGGGAGTACAGCTTCACATCCATAGACCATTGAGTACGGAGTTTGCCCTGTAGCTCTCTTTGGTGTGGTTCTGTCTGCCCATAATACTAGTGGTAACTCTTCAACCCATCTCCCACGCTTCTCCATCAACTTCTTCTTGATGCAGCTGATCACAATCTTGTTGCTGGACTCAGCCTGTCCATTTGCTTGGGGATACCTTGGTGCAGATGTTACCAAGTTGATGTTCCATCTTGTGCAGAAATCTCTGGTCTTGTTTCCCACGAACGCAAGTCCATTGTCACATACTATTTCTGAAGGAATCCCATATCTACTGATGATGTTCTTTTTGATAAAAGCAATAACTTCCTTTTCTGTGACATTTTTGTAAGCATCTGCCTCTATCCACTTGGAGAAGTAGTCTGTCATTGCAAGCATGAACACTTTCTGGCCTGGAGCCATTGGTAGTTTGCCAACTAAGTCCATGCCCCATTTCATGAATGGCCATGGTGCAGATATTGAGTGCAGGTTCTGTGCAGGTTGGTGTATCTCTGGACCATGCTTTTGACAGGCGTCACATTTTGTGGCATACTGAATGCTATCTGTTTTCATTGTGGGCCAGTAGTAGCCCATGCGTAGAATTTTGTTAACCATGCTTCTACCACCTGTATGGTTTCCACAATGTCCATCGTGTATTTCTGATAGTACTGTCCTGACCTGGTCAGGTTCTAGGCAGCGCAGGTACAGCCCGTTGAAGGATCTTCTGAACAGTGTGCCTTGTATGATAGTATACCTGGACGCCTTGATTCTGAATGCTCTTGCCTCAATCCTGTCTTGTGGTAATTTGCCCTGGACCAGCCACTCATAGTATGGTTGGGTCCAGGTTTGGGTTGCTTGGACAGTGTTCTGCAGAACTGGCTGCACTTTCTGGACTGCTGGCTCCAGGATGTGCACAATTGGTATACTGTCCAAAGTATGAGGTTCAAATGCTGATCCAATGTTGGCCAGGGCATCTGCCTGCACATTCTGATCTCTAGGAACTTGCTCAACCTCAATGTTAGTAAATTTTTGAAAAAGATTTTTGACCAAATCAAGATATGCAATCATTTTAGAATCCTTAGCAGCGTACGTACCGTTGATCTGGTTTGCAACCAACAAAGAGTCTATTTTTACCTTTAGGTTCTGGACCTTCATGTCCAGACACACATTCAGTCCAGCTATTAGTGCTTCATACTCAGCTTCATTGTTGGTAGTCCTGAATTCACAGGATACAGCCTGTACTATTTTGTCCCCCTGTGGCGACTTCAAGACCACACCTAGTCCAGTACCCCTTATATTGGCTGAACCATCTGTCCAGAGTTCCCAGGTTTGCTGTTTCTGGTCCAGATGGAGGACCTCTTTTGCTACCTGCTCTTCTAATGTGGGAGTGAAGTCAGCCACAAAGTCTGCTAATGCTTGAGATTTGATTGCTGTTCTGGGCTCATAAGACAAGTCATAGGTGCTCAATTTGACTGACCACTTTGACATACGACCTGAAAGTTCTGGTCTACACAGCACTGATCTCACAGGGACATTAGTACGAATAATAATATGATGCGCCTCAAAATAAGGGCGCAACTTGGTACAAGCAACTGTTAAAGCCAAAACAAATTTTTCCAATACAGAATACCTGGTCTCAGCATCCAGAAGACTCTTACTTACATAATATACAGGATGTTGCTGTCCATCTGGTTCTCTTACGAGGACTGCACTTACAGAAGCTTCTGTTACAGATAGGTACAGGGCCAAAGACTCCCCTGGTTCTGGTTTGGACAGGAGTGGGGCTGATGATAGGTATGCCTTCAGGTCCTGAAATGCTTTCTCATGCTCTGTCCCCCAGTTGAACTGTTTGTTCTTCCTCAGAAGATCATAGAATGGTTTGCACCTTTCAGAAGACCTAGAGATGAACCTGTTCAGCGCTGCTACTCTTCCTGTCAGCTTCTGGACATCTTTCGAGTTCTGGGGGGACTGTAGGTTGATTATTGCTGAGATCTGCTCTGGACTGGCCTCAATGCCTCTTTTTGTCACCATGTAACCTAAGAACTTTCCTGCAGTGACGCCAAAAGTGCATTTAGTAGGATTTAATTTCATGTTATATTTTTCCAGAATCTCAAACGCTTTTCCCAGGTCCAGGATATGATCTTCAGCTTTCTTTGACTTCACCACCATATCATCAATGTAGACCTCCATTGTATCTCCAATCTGGTCCTTGAACATCATGTTTACTAGCCTTTGATATGTTGCACCTGCATTCTTTAGTCCAAAAGGCATAGCCTTGTAGCAATAGATTCCCCTGCTGGTCATGAACGCTGTGTGCTCTTGGTCTGGGGGGTGCATCCTGATCTGGTTGAATCCACTTGCTGCATCCATAAACGTTAGCACCTCATGTCCTGCAGTTGCATCCACCATGGCGTCTATATGTGGTAGTGGAAATGAATCTTTTGGGCACGCCTTGTTCAAGTCTGTATAGTCCACGCATACTCTCCACTTGCCATTCTTTTTCTGGACCACAATTACATTGGCCAACCAGTCTGGGTACATTACTTCTTTGATCATGTCCATGTCCAGCAGTTTCTGTACCTCCTGGTTCACAATCTCATTACGTTCTGGTGCAAACTTCTGCACATTTCACAGGCTTAAAACTTGGGTCAATATTTAACTTATGTGTAATAACATCAGAACTTATACCAGTCATATCAAAATGGGACCAGGCAAAACAATGCTCTTTCTTCCTCAAAAAGTCAATTAGAGCAGGTCTGATTACTTCTGGAGCGTCAGAACCAACCAGAACCTTCCTGTCAGGTCTCTCCTTCGCCAAAACAATTTCCTCTGTCTCCATGCGTGGGACAGGATTCTCAACAGACCTGACAGGCTGCTTTAATTGCTATGCGAGGGACTTACAGGCGAGGAGGTTTCGTGGTCTGTAACATTCTGTGCGATCTATTCTTTCTCCTCATTTATTCTTTGTCCCCCACTTTGTTGGAATCTTGATGCACTGGTGGTACGTTGAAGGTACAGCTTTGAGGTTGTGGATCCAGGGTCGCCCTAGGATCACGTTGTATGAAGACAGGCTGTCTATGACGCAGAACTTCTCGAAAGAGGTTACTCCTTCCACATAGGTTGGTAGGGTGATTTCTCCCAGGCTGTGCTTGGTCTCTCCACTGAACCCTACCAAGACACTGGACTTCTTGGTTACATCAGACTCTTTCAGGCCCATAGCTTCCAGCGCCTCCATCATGATGATGTTGACTGAACTGCCTCCATCTACTAGGACTCGTCTGACCATGCAGGTTCCAATCTGGATCTTGATTACCAGTCCATCGTGATGTGGCCCATGCACTCCCTGCAAGTCTGACTCATCGAACACAATCTCCTGTGCTGGACCTGACTGTCCTGTTGGTGGCTGCTGCCTGTTCTCCAGAGCCACACGCTTTGCAGCAGAATATGTTAGTCCACAAATATCTGAACCACCAGAAATAAACTTTACCTCATGGGTTGGCGGTGGTGGTGGAAGATCCCTGGGCTCATCTCTTTCATCTTTGTTTCTCCTGTTTCTGGGCAGGATATCTTTTAGGTGACCATTCTTTAGTAGATGAGCTATCTCCCTCCTTAGAGCTATGCAATCCTCTGTGGTGTGTCCAATATCATAATGGTACTCACACCACTTGGCTGTGTCCCGCCTTGGGTTAGGCTTTTCACTTGCCTTTGGCCATCTGACTGCTGAGCCCAACTTGTCTAGCTTGTTGATCAGACCTGGCAAATCTACAGAAAAACAATACTCTGAAACTGGAGGTGGAACCCTGGGTGCATCATTCTGTTCATCTACAGCGTTGGCCTCTCTCCTGTTTGGTCTCTGATATGGAGCAGGCCTGTTGTTGCTGTGTCTCTGGGTGGTGACTTTTCGTTCAGCCCTGCCCTGGTCCTGGTATCTTGCCCTGAACTGCTGGTCCTCTTCTACCCTGATCTGGGCCAGAGCCTTAGCCTGCACATCCTCAAAGGTAGAACAGGGATAGCGGGTTAGTTCAACATATAAATCAGAATCCCTTACCAAACCTTGCCTGAAGGCCTCAATGGCTGTGCCAATGTCACATCTGGGGATGGACACTTTCTCCTTGTTGAAGCGGTGCAAGAAGTCCCTCAGAGACTCGTTCTCATTCTGGACCACCCGGTACAGATCACTGGTCTGCTTCTCCAACAATCTGCTACTGGCGAACTGGATGTTGAAAAGGTTGATCAGCTCTGCAAAGGACTTGATGGTCTTGATTGGCAGGTTGAAGTACCACTGGAGGGCTGGACCAGTCAAGGTTGAACCAAAGCTTTTGCACATGCAGGCCTCCCTCTTCTCTGCTGGGATAGGAACGTTGAACATTCTCTGCCTGTACTGAGCAACATGTTCCAGAGGATCAGCTGTCCCATCATAGAGCTTCAGGTTGGGCACTGTGTACTTCTTTGGCATCTCCACCATTGCAATGCAATCATCGAAGGGTGAATCAGAGTAGCATCCTGGGGTTGCCTCCTCTATGGGTTGTGGAAGCCCTGGAACTTTGCGCACCAAATCTGAGAGTTTCTGCATCTCCATCATCATGTACTGCATGACTTCGCCTGCACCAACTCCCTCTGGTGTCTTTGGGTCTCCACTTCCTCCTGCAGCATTGTTCTCTGGATTCTCCTCCACATTGAGTGGGTCTTCTTTTGAGCCTTTTGACCCTACAGAAGAAAAAGTAGAAAAGTCAAGTTGTTTGATCACATCAGAGAAAGGTGTACCTGGTGGGATCCTGGATCCTGAGGCTTTCTTCTGGACTGTGGACTCTAGCTGCTTCTTCAGGGCAGCTTCAGCCTCTTTCAATCTTGCTGCCTCAGCCTTGGCTTGTTGCAACTCCTCCTGGAGTTTCTGCATGGCTTCTGCACTTGGATCTGCCATTCTTCACGTTGGCTGAACTCGTTGGTTTGGAAAATCTTGTAGGATTAATAAACTAGTATCCCCACAGACGGCGCCAATCTGTTCGGGGTGATTTTCTCACACGGTTCGATTTAGAGATTATGGGTCTACTAGTACTATCCTTTAGGTTGTATTTTATGGTGATTTACGTAATTGAGTTTAAACGTGTAAAAAGATAACAAAAACGGCACAAGACACACGATATGTTACGTGGGAAAAACCCTTAAATGTTAAGGGAAAAACCACGGGCGCCAAGCCAGGAGAGGTTATGCACTAGTTCAGGAATATCAGGTACAGAGTCTGGACCAACTGGTACAGGATACAAAAATGGCGAAAAATATATAAAGTGTTTTAGTTGCTAGAGAATTGCGTAGAGTGTTGTGTGCTTGAGTTGTGTTGAATCTGATTGCCTTTCTCTTCTGAAATCTGCCCCTTATATAGTATCTTTGGCTCCAACGTCTCTCCCCTTGATTGTAGGCAACTGCTCCAACGATTTCTGAAGCTGTTCCTATCTTCCAGGCTGTGTTTCTGCACGCTTGACTGGGTCTCTCCAACGTCTTCTTTAGGGTTGCTGCTATCTCTTTTGGGCTTTGCTCGTAATGACTTCTTTTTTGCTGGGCTTGGCCCGTCTTAGGTTTTTCCTCTCCTGACCTGCACCTTTGTTTTGTCTGTATTGGCTGGTGCTGTCTGTACGTTCTGGACCTGATTGTGAATCCTGCATCTGACTAAGCCTGGCCCAGGGTTCTGGACCAGCCTGGGTTTTTTGTCCCAACACACGACATACATACATACGACACGTACGTACGCCGATAGCGCGGCGGTGGCGCCCACGTGGCGGAGATCCCACCGCTCGCCCAGGCTGATTACATACAAACATACATACAATACATATACGCCCGACGCTATTCTTAGCTAAGGCTCCTACACGCGCGCGCGCACACACGTACATACATACATTGACGCCTTACGCTACCCTTAGCTGGGGCTGGATACCACATCATACAACCCCCTCGGGGCTGAATGACCCCTCCAGCACTGCAGACCTCAACAAGTTCCACAACAGATTGCTCTCTTGACAACCTACCTATAGGAGTCAAGAAGCACATCAGCCAACAACCACAAGTTGTACAACACCCAACATGACTCCACCACCTTTAGCTTGCCCGCCAAGCTACATACACTCTGACTGTCGCGCCAAAGTGACAGTTACATACGCCACACGCGCCAGGCTACATACGCCACACCGTCGGGCTCACACATACGCTCTGACTGTCGCCAGTTACATACGCTTCTGACTGTCTGCCAGGCTACATACGCCTACAGCCTGTCCGCCAGGCTACATACGCCTACAGCCTGTCCCCCAGGCTACCGACATCAGAGGTAGTCATCTCCTCCTCAACAGGGCCAACATGGTGTAGGTACCGGGATCAGACCATGGAACCACTCGACGTCTTGCTAAGGCCGTAAAGTTAAAAAGATTAAGTACAAAAAACCTTTTAAAACTGTTTTGGAGCCGCCACTAAATTATGAGGGAAATTTAGAACCCGCCTCCGTGTCCTCATGCTCAAAGACACGTCTTAGAGTTCAAGGCACGTCGACACCTATCCGTCTAAGGTTATTGTGAAACCAGATTCGGATTCGGGTGAGGGTACTTTTCTAAAGCATAAATCAAAATAATGTTTTTATGAAAGATCTTTTGGAAAAGCCTATCAAAAGATAGCCTCTACTAGACTTGAGAACAATGCAAAGAATGATACATGAGCCTAAGTAATACGCTACGTACAAGTGCGATATAAATGTAAAATAATGCAAAAGGAGGTAGTTTAAACCCTCGATTAAGCATGCTTAACTTATTAACTAAACGATTCAGTTTAATGACGAATTCATTTTAAGTGATTTAGATGCAATAAGAGGATTTGCTAAGATGCATGCAGTAAAATAAAGTTCAATTAGCCATTGATTTATTTTAAGGAGGTCAGTTGTTTATGCGACTTTGGAAAGGTCTTACGAATAGGGTGTGTATTCGAGGTGCATGGCCGCCTTATGAAAAGCAGACTTGCGTACCAAAGTCGGGGTGAGCCTAATGTAGGCCCTTGCTAGTCTAAGAAGTAAAGAAAAACTACCTGTCTTCAAGTTTAGGAAACCGGCAGCGCTTCGCTTCAAAGGAGGGAATTCAACACTAGGAAAATGAGGAATTCTAAGGATGTTTATGTGTGAGGCTTTTAGAGTGTTTTGGGGTGAGAATTGTATTCTGAAATTGTGTGTTGGATGAATGACCGAAGGGTTGTATTTATAGTGTAGAGTTCGGAAGATTTTAGGAAATCTAGGGGATAAAACCGGACGTAGGAGCCGCAAGGCCTCTCTTGTTGCACTGGGGCAATCATGAGGGGTCTTGCGATAGCCTACCAATCGCAATGCTCCTTGCGATTGATAGTATGCAAGATACTCCTTTTTCGTATATTTCCAAATTATATTTTAGGATATACTGAAATAATCTTGCTTGAGCTCTAAGTTACTGATTGTTTGGTGATGTTAGGGTTTGTTTTAGGGTTTGACTTGGTCAATCCCGATCCTTGGAATGCGGGCCAGGTATGGGTTTGGGCTCGGTTACGGGCTGAGCCCTGAAAATGTAAAAAAGGTGCATTTTGTGTAATTTTGTGAAATAGGACATTAGTGAGACTATCACGGGTATTTGCTAATGCTAAAAGATAGTTTTAGCGACTAGGCCTAAATTTAGGTATTGAGGTGGATTGATGTGTTATATGTGTTTAAAAAGGGATGTGCGCATGCAGGTTAGGACTGAACTCGAGACAAGCTAGACTACAGACCTAAGGACACTAAAGGTGATGACCCATAAAGAAACCTCATTTGCATTTAAAAATATTTAACTTGAATTCGTCATAGTTAGAACCATTTAAGTCAACGTAAAAGCACGCAATAAAAGTCCATTGTTACATCACTTTGGGTTTTTGGCGGGAGGTGCGGATTGGGTATCTACAGAGCCCGGTTTGGTGAGCTTAGGACTAAAGCGAAAGTCAAACTACACGACTTTATCCGGGCCAATTCTGGTCTCGATATCATCGTGACACGGAGTATGTGTCCATGGGTGAGACTAGGACTCGAGCAGGGCTTATCAGGGAGGGACGAACATGTTTAGGGACATGGCGGTCCTTGCATACACAGACGGGAATGCCTTCCGTGCTTGCTAAATACCTTTGCGTGTTATTGCTGTTGCTTGTCTCGTAAAAGAGCGCGCGTGCTTGGTCTCGTAAAAGAGCGTATGTGCTTCATGCTTCGTGCTAGTGCTCGTGGTTGTGCTCATCTCGTCAAAGAGTGCTTATGTCCGCCGGGAATTATCGTCCGAGGAAAATGCTCGTGTTTAGTGTTTACGCAAAGGTTGTGTATAGTGTTTCAACTCGTCTAAGAGTGTGGCGGACTTTAGGTGGCGCCTTAGCAGAAGCGACGTAACGTGAGAAAGTGTCTAAAAGGCCTATTCATAGACTAGAAGTCCAAATCAGGCCTGAAAATAGGAAAAACACGAAAATGCCCAAAGCTGGAATCGCAAGCGTCCTTGCGGCTCTTCCCCTAAATCGCAAGCGTCCTTGCGATTAGGGTCTTGGGCTCTTTCTCCTTATAAAACACGGAAAAACCGAGTTCTAAACTCATTTCACCATTTTCGACTCCTTCTCTCTTAAAACCGTTTCCTTGCGATTTCAAGACCGTTTTCGCTCGTTTTTCTTGCTTTACTTCAAAATGGACCAAGGTATTACTCCATCTTACTTGTTTTTATGCATTTTGATGTTGTAAATTGTTAGATCGTTCTTGAAATGTAGAAAAGACGTTTTTGGTGAGAAACCGTCTTTTAGTCTTGAAATTCACCGCTTGATTACTAGAGAACTATATCATTCCCTTGTATGATGCTATTCTTGAATGTATGTGTGAAATACTCGTTGTTTGGAACGTTTTAGACCAATTTCGTATGAAATGGTCCCGACCCAAAAATCGGGCCGGATTTTCTGGTCTCGAGTGCAATTAAACTTCGCCATAGGTTCCCCTTGGCTAGTATAGTATGTGTATGGCGTTGGTTTTTGAAAAATGTTAATAATCATCCCTTAAATTGAGGTTTAAGGTTGATTAAAACGGAGAACTTAGGTCAAAATTAGGGGTTTTTGACTGACAAGTCCAAAATGTAATTGATTGTTCTGGGGCGTAATTGAAGGTTAATATAATCCATAGAAACCGTCAAGTTGAAATTTTTAGGGGTATAGAGCGGCTTTTGGCCAAATTGTGAATTAAGCCAAGAAGGGCTCCGTATAGGGTGTTCTTGTAGAATTGTTGCTTTCTTCGTCTTCGTCTTGCGTCTTGTGAATGTTTGTCTTCTTGAAAATGTTGCAGGTGATTGGTCTGGACCTTCTACGAGATCTCAGTCTCGTCAGATGCAGGCTCAGGGGTGAGGAGCCTACTACTCCTGGTGGTACAAGTTTGCGTCGTACTTTTAGCGAGGATCCTTCTCGCAGGGGTTGTCGAGTTCCGACCGGAGGTCGTGGGCCAGCGACATGGGTGTTCGTGGTCATCGTGGGGTGTTATTGGTGAGGAGGAGAGAGGTAGAGGCCATGGAGGAGGGTGAGTCTTCGCAGGCTTGAGGTCTCGTCTTGGGGGTCGTGCTAGTCATGGTCCGCGTGTTGGCCAGTCCTTGGGCGAAGAAGTGGGACGGCCACACCTGTTGGCGGACCGTGAGCGTCACTTGTCTCATAGGGCTCTTAGGGCTTGAGATAGGATATATGAGAACGTTCCGGGCATTACGTGCATTGTTTGGGCGTATAAGAATGTCTTGACTCCTGGGGCACAGGAGTTGATTGATAGGTGTACTCTGCAGGTCCGTTGGTTAGACATTGGATCGGATCGTGGATAATCGGACTCTGGCGAACTTGAGGGTCATCCGGCGTTCCTTGACCGGTATTGGGATACGACCACGGCGTTCCATTTGCCGGTTCGAGGCGGGTATTACCTTGTCTTCGTGACGCTATTATCACGGGTCTACCCTTGGCCGACCGTGATATGGACTTTGCTTTGCGCCACCTATCGATGATAAGGCGGTGCTTGATCTTTGTGAGTCTTTGGTTTAGAGGTGCCGTATCAAGGAAAAGCACCTAACTCTGTGAAGACGAGTTATATCATGGAGTACTGAGGAAGACCCGGCATGGGCCTGGATCTTGGGTGACGGCGAGAATGCTCGTATGTGGCTTTGGTGGTTTGTTAGCTCTGTCTACTTGCCGAGAAGGGTGAGAGAGCTGCTACTTGATGTTGATGTGTCTTGAGTTGGAGTGCGATCGGGCGTGCGATTGGGTATCCGACCTTGGGCTTGTGCATCCGTTTACGCATGGATCTTTGTGAGGCCACGGAAGATGGATGGGGAACTAGGATTCCCATCGTATCTCTGGCTTGTTGTTAGAGGTATGTTGTTCTTTGTCTTACATTAGGCTTGCCCAAAATGTTGTTTATTTGAGCTAACTTTGTTCATGTCTCTTGTGTAGTGCTGGATCTATAGTCATTTCCCTTTCTTTCTGCCCGAAGGGGCAATTACGATGGAGAAGAGATATCCTGCGGTCTTGACATAGAATGCGTCTGGCCGTATTGGATACGACCCAGTCGTATGACTTCGTTCGGGAACAGTTGAACCAGTTGAGAGGTGGTCAGGTATGTGTTGAAACCTTCTAAATAGCATGTATTTAAATGATTTTTCTTGAGATGTCATCTAACGTGTTTCTTCTTTTGGTTACAGTTCCGCCCACGTCCATGGGAGCAGTACACGGGCGTTCCTGAGGGGTTATGGCAGCGTTTTCGGGAGCGTGACTCCCAACGGTTGTACTTAGCTACGCCGTATGGGTATGTTTGGTACTTAGGTGAGCGTCTGGCGATCCAGACGAGGTATCCTGACTTCGTCGTGCCTCTTGATCCACCTAAGGTTCTTTTCGAGGCGCGAGTCTTGAGTCGGCAGCAGAGACAGCTGCATCTTGAGGGAGAGTCTGATAATCTTCTTCTTCATCAGCTGGATTACGCGGATTTTGCGAGGGGTAGGTTGGCTAGTGGACCCATCGAGGTATGTCTTGCTCCTTTGTGTAGGGTAAAAATCTTTTTGAACAAAATTTTCCCTAATTTTGTTGTATTCCATGTGTTTCTTGTTGTAGGTGCCTGATGCTGACTTGGCGTTTCAGCCCCCAGATTTCCCTACGACGGCGGAGTGGGACAATGCCGGGACACGGGAGACCTTCCACGTGCGTGAGTATCTGCCGGTGGTTACGGACGCTGGCATGGAGGGTTGGGGTGATAGGGTGAAGAAGGTATGTGTTTGCCATTTGTATATCTATGTTAGCCCCCAGTTTGACCGAGGTATGAATAACGAAGGGCAAACTTAGAGTGTAGGCGAAGCTTTTGTGTTTAGCCCCCTGAGTTTGACTGTAGTTTAGAGAAACTGTAGTCAAAATGGAGGACCTGGGTCAGTTTGAGGTTTAGCCCCCATAGTTTGGCTTAATTGGACCTTAAATTAAGTCAAAATGGAGTAGGTTTCAATTTTACCCCCGTAGTTTGGCTTAAATTAGTGTATATTTAAGGCAAAATGGAGTAAAAATGTCTTGTGCAGGTTGCGAAGGATGTCCACAAGAAATTGTGGCGAACGGCCCATCGCTGGAGGATGGCTTGGGCAGAACAGGCGGCGGAGTTGTGTCAGAGCCGGGCGGAGGTGGCTCGTCTTAGGGCGGAGAACGAGGAGCTTCGTCGTCGTCATCCTTAGTCGCTTCATCTCTTGCTGTAGCTTGAACTTGTGATGGTTGTAGTTGTGTCCGTACTTTCTATTTCTTCTCGTACCTGTTTGGTTAGTAGCTAGAAAAAATTTGAAAATGATTCCCGAGTGGGAGACTTTGCTTTGAAAATGTTTCGTTGAAAATGTGTTTGAAAACATTCATTTTTAAAATTCGGGATGAGCTTTAGAACGAACTATTAAAATGAAGCGTGTTGTGATCGGATCAATCATGATTTTTGATGGATCCACGTTTGATTGGTTGTAATTTGGGCTCGGATTGGGGAGCCCAATTAGGTTGGTACGTCGTAATTACATGCATGCTAGGATTAGGAAAGTCGAAAATACGGAAATTAGAGGATAACGCCGTCCCTAGGAGTCATGACACATTGCGGTGGTAGAGGTAATCGCGAGGGCTCTTTGCGATTGGCACTTCCAATCGCAAGCCTTCTGCGGTGGGATCGCCGGTCTTATCATTGAATTTTCCTAATTCATGATTTCGGTTTCCTATATAAAGAGGGGAGGTACGAGGCATAATCCTCATTCAAACTCATCTCTTTTCTTTGCTTATTTTGTATTCTCTTAAATAGCTTAGTATTTTTAGGAATATTTTTGTATTTTTGAAGGATGGACCATTTCGATGGTCTTTTGAAGCAATGGACGTCTTCTCTTAGTGAATCGGAGAAAAGGGCGTTGTCTTTGACTGGAGCGGGTGTTTTTATTGGTTTTAGCGGATCTGGCGTCGAGATGGATTTTCTTGACGCTTGTCTTGATTATTGGGATCCTAGGGTGCATTTCTTCAGGTTCCCGGGAGGTGAGATATGTCCGTTGTTAGAGGAATTCTCGGCTATTGCAGGATGGTCTAATCGTACTACCCCAGTAGCGGTTAGGAGTGAATTCGGCTATAATGGGAGATTGAGACAATATCTCTCGATGACCAATGCTCAAGTGATGGCTTGTTTGAAGGAGGCGTAGTGAACATGCGGCGGTTGTCAGGCGTTACATGAACTTGAGTGATGTGAGCATTTCCGCCGTTCTAGGAGGAGAGCTTTAGGGTTTTGCTTATTACACCTGATCGCTGCAGGATCGATGGAAGATGGTGTGCATGGCCATGCTAGGTATGCACGGGTCATGGAGGAGATGGGCGGGTCATGATCCTTGACTTTGATCTTGGCCGAGACTATCTTGAGGCTTGACGACCGTCATGCAAATCGTGCGAGCTCGTATCGTGGATGTGCTAGGATCTGCAGATTTGGTTGATGGAGCGCCGTGTTCTTGCTCCACCTGGTGGCGAGGTGTATGTTCTGCCGGTTTGACTACTCGTACTCTTCATTGGGTTTGTGCCTCGGGAAGCGGTCGGTGAACTACTTCCAGTGTTTGTTCGGGAGAGGGCGATTAGGTGGGTATGTCGTGGTGGTCCATTCGACACATCACGGCTGCCGTCGAGGCGGATCTGGTAGTGGGATATTGTTGTGTGGGTTCGGCGAGGTGTATGGATTCACCCCCAGCCGGTTGAGGAAGCAGATTGGCTTAGCGCGGGTTATTCTGCGCACATGATACTCGGATATGCGAGTCGGTTGTTACGAACAACGGATGATTGATGCTTAGATGCGAGGATGGTCCGATCGGGTGACTTGGACCCGACCGGTGGTTCTCGAGACCAACCGTGTCTCTGATTTCATCTGAGGTGGTGTATTTCCTTGGATCCTCGGGATAGGGAGAATATGCGGGCCTTGGCCCAGCGGGTCCAAGGCCGTCGTTGGCGCATCTTTGCTGATGCGAGAGGCGGGACTACAGCGACTTAGCGAGGTTCAAGTCTGCAGGCGTCTTCATCTAGGCCACTAGGAGAGCGGCGGGACCTAGGGTGACCGTGCGGGGACCGTCTGGCGAGAAGGTTGATGGTGGCGGAGAGAACCCTGTTGAGCCCCCAGGATTCGAGAGGAATATTGCTTCTGTGGTTGTTCGTGCGGATGCTTCAAAGGATGCGGATGAAGAAGATTCTCCAAAGCGTCGTAGGAAGAACGTTTAGATTTAGACTTTAAATGTTTTACTCAAAGAATTTGTGTTTAGTTTTTCAATGAATAAAGTGAGTTTGGTGGCTAGTTTTAAACTCATCACTTAAAATGTAAACATTTTCAAAATCAATGACTAAATAAAGAAAGTGTTTGCCTATTGTCTCGTCTCTTTGCTTACTTTATTCATCCTCGACTTTTTTAAGCTTTGGATTGATTTTTTTTTTTGTGTTGACTATGCTCTCGACCTTTTAAAGCTTTGAGCGTGTCGTTTTGTGAGGACTGTGCTCTTGACCTTTTTAAGCTTTGAGCGTGTCCTTTTGTGAGTGCATTGCCCTTGACCTTTTTAAGCTTTGGGCGTGCGTGCAGGGAAGGTCGGTTGCGCTTCGAGAAGCTGCCTACGTATCTATGTTTTCCATAGAATCAAACCGGCGTAGTTCGTGGTTTTGGTTGAGTCTCTTACGAAACTGCCTACGTATCCACAGTGCGTGGAATCAAACCAAGCGTAGTTCATCCGTGCGTTGTTCATTTGAAATACATTGCAAAGTCGTGTGGGGCTTAAGGGTAGTATTTCTTAAGCTGGTCGAGATTGGTGGGTAAGTTGAATTCTTCGCCGTCGAGATCGGTTAGCCTCGCGGCTCCTCCTGGAAGGATTTCTTTGACTAAGTATGGTCCGGCCCAATTAGGTTTGAATTTCCCCAGTGGTCGGCCGGTAGGGTGCCCGCGATTTGAGGACGAGATCACCCACTTTAACATTGCGTGGCACGACCCGCTTTGTTGTATGCGCGTTGTAGCCTTGATTGATACATGCGACGGTGCTTAAGCGAGTGTAGCGCGCTTTCGTCTAGGAGAATGAGTGCTCGTATCGTTCCGCTTGCCCATTCGGCTCGGTATGTCCGCTTCCATCGAATTGAAGTGATTTCATTTCGATTTCTACGGGTTATCAGACTTCCATGCCGTATGTTAGGAAAGTAGGGTGTCATCCCTGTTGGTGTCACGTATTGTGGTTCGATATCCCCATAGGCGAAGGGAATCTTGTGTGCTAATCGTGGCGGTGTCAATCATCTTTTTGAGGATGGTGGCAGCGGTTTTGTTTGCGACCTACCGCTCCGTTGGTTTGGGGTCGATATGGTGATGATTTGTGTACTTGGATATTGTATTTGGTGAGGATGGGTTCAACTTCTCCTCGGAAATGCGAGCCTTGGTCGCTGATCAGCTCGTGAGGTATGCCATATCTGCATATGATATTGTTTTGTATAAAACGGGCAACCTCCTTTGTGTCTAACTTACGGTATGATGCGGCTTCGACCCATTTTGTGAAGTAGTCGATGGCCACGAGGATGAAGCAGTGTCCTCCTGCTCCAACCGGGTGTACTTTGCCTATGACGTCTATTCCCCATGTAGAAAATGGCCACGGCGAAGTGAGGCTGTATAAAGGTGAAGGGGGTAGGTGTTGTATGTTTGCGAAGATTTGACAGTTGTGGCAATGCTTGACATATTTTGCGCAGTCGGCTTCCATGGTGGTCCAATACCATCCTAGCCTAAGTATTTGTTTACATAAGGCTCGAGCGTTCATGTGCGGTCCGCACTCACCATCATGAACTTGGGATATTATTTCTCGTCCTTTGTTGTGATCAACGCACAAGAGTAATGTACCCTGGGCGTTTTCTTGAGTAGCATATCTACTTCTAAATGCAATTGTGATGCTAGAAGCCGGAGAGCTCTTTTGCCACGTTTGTCGGTATTTAGCGGATATTCTCCGTCTCGTTTGAAGTTGATTATTGCTTGGTACCAAGGTTCGGTTTGTTCTTCCTCAGCTTCGATGTCACAGATGTAGGCGGGTTCTTTGCCCGTTCTATGACGATGGGAATGGTCTGTATTCCCGGGGGGATGTTTAGTAGTGACGCTAGTTTTGATAAGGCGTCTGCGAATTGGTTTTCCTCGCGAGGCAGGTGCAAAAACTCTACGCGGTGGAATTTGGCGATGAGTTCTTGGATCTTGCTCTGGTATAGTGCGAGGTTTTCGTTAAGTATTTTCCATGCTCCAGACACTTGGTTGATGATTAGCGAGGAATCTCCGTACACGCGTAGGTTCCTTGCGTTTAGTATGAGCGCGGCCTGTAGCCCGTGCAGGCATGCCTCATATTCCGCGGCGTTGTTTGTTACATCAAAGTCTAATTTGATGGATAGGGGTGTATGTTCACCGTTCGGGGAAATGAGTAGGATTCTATTCCACGACCTCGGTAGTTTGACGAATCGTCAAGTACATTTCCCATTGTTAAATCGTTGATGTTGTAAATTCCTTCGTCGGGAAATGAGGTGGTGTCGGTGATGGTTTCTTCGTCGATTGCGTGGTCGGCGAGGAAGTCTGAGACTGCCCGTCCTTTGATAGCTTTGAGGGGAACGTAGACAATATCAAACTCGGCTAGAAGCAGGGTCCATCGTGCCATGCGTCCATTTGGCACTGGTTTCTCGAAGAGGTACTTGACGGGTCCATTTTTGAGTAGACCTTTGTTTGATGTGCTAGCATATAGTGGCGGAGCTTTTGGATGCCCATACTAATGCTAAGCAACTCTTCTCGACGGCGGCGTGTCGAGTTTCATAGTCGAAACTTCTGCGATGTAGTATATCGGATGTTCTTCGCCATTGACTTCTTGGGCTAGCATGGCGCCCATTGCGGTTGTCGTTGTTGTGAGGTAGAGTGACAAGGGTAGGTCCTTACTGCGGCGGTCGTAGGGTGGGGGTTGGATAACAACTCCTTAACCTTATCAAACGCTTCGACACGCCGTCCCATTCTACGTGGTCGATTTTCTTCAGCTTCTTGAAGATTGGTTCACATACCATGGTTAGTTTGCTTATGAAGCGAGAGATGTATTGGACTTGACCCAGGAAGCTTCGAATTTCATCCAGGTTCTTGGGTGGTTGCATTGCCATGATTGCTTTTATTTTCGAGGGGTCGACCTCGATACCTCTTTGGCTTACTACGTGTCCTAGTAGTTTGCCGGATTTTACTCCAAATGTACATTTTTGGGGATTGAGGCGCATCTTGTACTGGCGGAGTCGCGTGAAGAATTTGCGGAGGTTCGTGATGTGATCATCTCTTTCCTTGGATTTGACGATCATGTCGTCTACGTATACTTCGACCTCCTTGTGCATCATATCGTGTAAGAGCGTAGTCGCGGTACGTTGGTAGGTCGCACCCGCGTTGATTAGACCAAAGGGCATGACAGTGTAGCAGTACGTCCCCCATGGTGTGATGAATGTTGTCTTGGCCATGTCTTCACGGGCCATCTTGATTTGGTTGTATCCTGCATACCCGTCCATGAAAGATAGAAGGGCATGGTCAGCGGTGTTGTCTACTAGGACGTCTACGTGCGGCAGCGGGAAGTCGTCCTTTGGGCTTGCCCTGTTTAGATCACGGAAGTCAACACATACTCGTATCTTGCCGTTTTTCTTCAATACTGGGACCATATTTGAGACCCAATCCGAGTACTCGACGACTTGAATGAAGCCGGCTTGTAATTGCTTCTCGATTTCTTCCTTGACCATAAGGGACCATTCGGGTCGTAGTCTCCTTAGTTTTTGCTTGATGGGTTTGAAACCGGGTTTGATGGGGATGTGGTGTTCGGCTATGCTCCTGTCGATGCCGGGCATGTCCTTGTATGACCATGCAAAGACGTCTTTGAACTCGGTTAAGAGTTGGGTGAAGTTGGCGCGTTCATCTTCACTTAGTGAGGCGCCTAGTTGTAGTTCCCTTGGTTCTTCGGGGGTTCCTATGTTGATGGTTAGGGTATCCTCGATGATCGGGTTTTGTGTTGGGTTGTTTATGATGTTTGCAATGTATTTAAATAACGATTGTTCGTTTGTTAGTTCATTTTTATCGCACGGATTTATGTGTTGTGTTGTCTTAAGTTTTGTTTGTTGTTTGTTATTTATTTGTTTGTCTTTAGCTTGAGACGAGACGTAAGCAAACTTATCTGTATTATTCATTAAAGAAGAATTGTTTGACAAACTAGGAGAAGAGCTGGAGCTAGCCTCCGAAAATAAAAAGTCTAAGCTAAAACTAGAAGATGGGTCGACAGGTGACCCGACACTTAGAGAATTAGATCCTAAAAGAATTTCCTCCTCTTCGTGCTTTCCCTTGATTTTGGCGTGATTGTAGTCCTTCTGCATCTTGGTTTTGGGCGTAGGGAGGTGTAAGGGATCGCCTTCATTCTTTGGATTAATTATCGGGTTACTGCGTCGGATGAAGTGGTTCCGCTTGGTTGTCTTGAGGACTGTCTCGTTGGGTGGTTGGGGACAGTGAGGTATATAGTTCCATCATCTTGAGCTGCTTTGGCCAAAGCCATTCTTTTTCCTCGTCATTTGAGCGAGAGTGCGGTTTATTTGTCGCTTGAATCGGAGAGATCTGGGTGATTCTTGGTGAGAGGCGTTACTACGGTAGTTGTATTGTTTCTTTGGACCATCTTTCTGGGACGACCATCCGGTATGAGGTACCTCTATCTTTCCTTGATCAAGGAGATCTTGAATAGCATGCTTGAGCTTGATACGGTGTTCGGTGTAGTGCCCTTTACCCAGATGATATGCCTGAGAAGGCGTGGGGTTCCAGGACTTTGGCTTCTTGTGATTGGGCGGTTCACTTGTGGGTCCTACTGGTTGCAAGCACTTCTTTTCAACCAATTTCCAAAATGCTTCCGTATAAGACATGTACAAAGGGTCAAAGCTCGTCCTAGTTTTAGGAGGTGTTGTCTCGATAGTAGCGGGAATGTGAGAGTAGTTTCTGGTTCTAGGAATGTAGTCCGGTGAGTCACTGAAGTCGTCATAAGTGGACATGGCGCAGAATGTAAGGTCCTCCTCCATTTCGGTACCAAACTTAGCGATTTGCTCGAAGCTCTGTATGTCGATTTCTTTGAAGTAAGATTGGCATGAGGGTCGTAGGCTGTTGATGAATGTGAACACTAGTTCGTCTTCGTGTGGATGGTTAGGAATCTGTGAGAGCAATTTCCTCCATCGAGCCAGGTAGTAAATGAAGTCTTCATTGTCTTTCTGACGTTGGGTTGCGAGGGTATAGAGGGAGACATGCTTGTCGGCCTTGTTTTTGGTGTTTTGTCTCAAACGCTCGGCCTCAACTTGATGCAAGGCCTTCAAGTCGTCAATGTCCTTGGTGAGCTGGTTAATCCGGGTGCGGAGTGCTTCTAATCCGTTTCGACTGGACATCTCCTAGGTGTAGCGGGTATCCAGTTAAGGTTTCCCTACATGTGCATAAGATGCATCAGCTATATGACAGACCCGACTGACACGGTTCATTTACATGTTCGTTTTAGCTCATTTCATTTTGAAAAGGACTCTTTTTAAAAGAAGGAAGTTTTCGAAAGACAAGCTAGGAGTGTTTTTGAGATGAGAATGCGTGCGCGCAGCTCATTTCGATGTTAAAAGGTTTTGCTTCGCACCCGCCTAACCCGAGTGACGGTATGTTGTCATGGGTTAGAGATGGATGCGTAAAAAGGAATCGACTCGAACTAGCCAAGCCGAAGATGTTAAAAGAGATTCGAGCCATGAGGCTCAAAGGAAGAAATCCGCGAATTGAGGTTGGAAACCTTGACTCGGGTTTTGCTAATTTTGTAAACGGAAGTTTGAAAAGTGTTTATTTTAAAAACTTGCGATTATTTTGTTTGAAAAGTGTTAGTTTGTTAGTTTGTTAGGTTGATTATTTTTGAAAACTTTTAAGGCGAATTTTGAAAATATGCACATGAATTTTGAAAAAGACTATATGGTATAGCCTCGCTCGCACATATGACTCTTGGTCGTTTGGTCGGTCTCGTCGCCTCCAGTGATTTGAGTACGCTTTGGCGGGTGCTTTTGGCCCTTCGCCTACATAGTATAACATATAGGATCTGAAGGAAGCCACTGGGGCGGTCAAATCGATTCGCTCTGGCAAGCGTGGAGGGGTGAGAGGAAGGTTAGTCGAGCGTGCTTTATCGAATGGACAAGCTGCGTTTGGAACCACCTCTCAAGGTATTTGTGTGTGAATCCGACTAGATTCGACTCTAAACGGATATGCTTAGCTCATGTATGTTGATTGTTCTCAAGTCGTTCAAGTCTCATTTTTATTTTTAAAAGGAAAAAGCTAGTTTTAGTTTTAAAAATAAAACCTGTCCCCAGCGGAGTCGCCAACTGTAGGGACCGGGATCAGACCATGGAACCACTCGACGTCTTGCTAAGGCCGTAAGGTGAAAAAGATTAAGTACAAAAACCTTTTAAAAGCGTTTTGGAGCCGCCACTAAATTATGAGGAAATTTAGAACCCGCCTCCGTGTCCTCATGCTCAAAGACACGTCTTAGAGTTCAAGGCACGTCGACACCTATCCGTCTAAGGTTATTGTGAAACCAGATTCGGATTCGGGTGAGGGTACTTTTCTAAAGCATAAATCAAAATAATGTTTTTATGAAAGATCTTTTGGAAAAGCCTATCAAAAGATAGCCTCTACTAGACTTGAGAACAATGCAAAGAATGATACATGAGCCTAAGTAATACGCTACGTACAAGTGCGATATAAATGTAAAATAATGCAAAAAGAGATTGTTTAAACCCTCAGTTAAGCATGCTTAACTTATTAACGAAAACAGTTCAGTTTAATGACGAATTCATTTTAAGTGATTTAGATGCAATAAGAGGATTTGCTAAGATGCATGCAGTAAAATAAAGTTCAATTAGCCATTGATTTATTTTAAGGAGGTCAGTTGTTTATGCGACTTTGGAAAGGTCTTACGAATAGGGTGTGTATTCGAGGTGCATGGCCGCCTTATGAAAAGCAGACTTGCGTACCAAAGTCGGGGTGAGCCTAATGTAGGCCCTTGCTAGTCTAAGAAGTAAAGAAAAACTACCTGTCTTCGAGTTTAGGAAACCGGCAGCGCTTCGCTTCAAAGGAGGGAATTCAACACTAGGAAAATGAGGAATTCTAAGGATGTTTATGTGTGAGGCTTTTAGAGTGTTTTGGGGTGAGAATTGTATTCTGAAATTGTGTGTTGGATGAATGACCGAAGGGTTGTATTTATAGTGTAGAGTTCGGAAGATTTTAGGAAATCTAGGGGATAAAACCGGACGTAGGAGCCGCAAGGCCTCTTATACGTCAGGGCAATCGCATGAAGGGTCTTGCGATAGCCCTACCAATCGCAATGCTCCTTGCGATTGATAGAGGCGAGCAAGATACTCCTTTTCGTATATTTCCAAATTATATTTTAGGATATACGAAATAATCTTGCTTGAGCTCTAAGTTACTGATTGTTTGGTGATGTTAGGGTTTGTTTTAGGGTTTGACTTGGTCAATCCCGATCCTTGGAATGCGGGCAGGTATGGGTTTGGGCTCGGTTACGGCCCGAGCCCTGAAAATGTAAAAAAAAGGTGCATTTTGTGTAATTTTGTGAAATAGGACATTCCGTGAGACTATCCTGGGTATTTGCTAATGCTAAAAGATAGTTTTAGCAGCTAGGCCTAAATTTAGGTATTGAGGTGGATTGATGTGTTATATGTGTTTAAAAAAGGGATGTGCGCATGCCGGTTAGGACCTGAACTCGAGACAAGCTAGACTCTAGACCTAAGGACACTAAAGGTGATGACCCATAAAGAAACCTCATTTGCATTTAAAAACATTTAACTTGAATTCGTCATAGTTAGAACCATTTAAGTCAACGTAAAAGCACGCAATAAAAGTCCATTGTTACATCACTGGGTTTTTGGCGGGAGGTGCGGATTTGGGTATCTACACATGGCTATTGCCCTCAACATCAGCCGGGGCTGCGAGAATCTCAGCATTTCCAGTGTTCATGTTAGACAGCTCTTCTTCATCGTCAGGGTCCAGCGGCACCGGCCTCGCATCTCTTGGTAACCACAGCAAGTTCGGCGACTCGCTCGGCGTCTCTAATTTTCCTCCAGCCGCTTCACACCTCCTGGCAACCTCGCCAAACACGACGTCAGTCACACGCCCTAGGCGCAAAGCTCCACTAGATAGGCAAGCGACACAAGAGCAACAACATCAACCAAGCAAAATACGATGAAGTCCAGCCATCCTCAGCAAGATAAAGCTACCTTCAGCAAGACATGGTCACCCTCAGCAAGGCTCGAAGACAAACCTGAACAGGAGGAATTTCTTACCATCTTCGCTCAGGAAGACAAGATCACCTTCAGCACGCTCGACACCAAACTCCGCTAAGTATACAAGTAATACACTACAACGCATACCTCCCCAGCAGAACAAGCGCAACGCGGACGTCCTCAGCAGAGCAGATACCTGGCCCAAATGTATGGGATTTTCTACCCTCTTTGTTCAGTCCGGCAGAAAATCCGGGGCTATTGTTTGGGCCAAAAATGGCCAGCTTGTACAAGAGGCCACGTGGGCCAGCTTCACTACACACCAACAAGGTTAGGCCCAAGGGACAAGCAGGCCCAAGGTGACTAGGGCAAGAAGTAAAGCTACATTAATAAAAAACAGCAGAGAAGAAGTCAGCAACCACTCCCCCAAAAATAGGGAGCAGTTCCGAAAAAGGCTCCTGCAGACTCGCTCAGCAGGAACTAAGCCCTAAATCAGCTCCCCAGCCTTATATAAAGCAAGTGAGCAGCATTTGAGCAGGGGAACAACATTATTCACTATACTCTACAACAATTTGTACTCCACTCCTCCAGAACTGCATTCACTCTCCCAGATTACTCACATTCCACCAGAAAACGTGACTTGTACTCTAAATTCTGCAAGTACTTTGTAGTGTATTGCTTGTAATTCAACTACTTAGTGGAGCACATTAGGCGGGACACAGATCCCCCCGCGGTCGTTTCCCACATTGGGTTTTCCGCGTCACCAAAACTTCTTGTGTCATTTTCCTTTTTCGCACTTTACTTTTCGCATTCTTTTTACTTCACGCGCATCGTATTCATCGTAAATCCGAGTCATAAATCGAGTAGATCACTATACCCCCTTTTTCACGAGTCAAATAGTCAACTCGACAAAATTTGGCAGAAACAGTCAACACGTTACTTTTTAAGGTTTTTACGTATATAATTGACGCTAATTAATTATACAATATCAAATAAGTTATTTTTAAATCATTTGAAGTCACCAAGAATATTTTTTATTGGGTCAATTTGGGTTTCGGGTCAAGGCATAACGGGTCGGGTTGGGTCATTTCGAGTTCGGGACAATTTTGGGTTTGCGATTGTCGGGTCACTTTCGGGTCTCGGGTCAGCCTTATCGGGTCGGGTTTGTTTTGCCAGGTCTAAGTAATACCATGTCAACGCCTTGTATGCGGATCGGATCAACTCTCACCCGCATATAACTTCCAGTTTCATTCCGCTTCATCATATCTATTTTTCAATCGATTTGGACATCACTTGAATTCGATCCATTCATCCATCATCCACAGATGAATCAAGGGAGCAAAATTTTCGAAAAATTTCTTATAAACATTGCTCTGGAATATACATCCTCCATTCCAATGGTTTCTATACATTTGTGTTTTGCACGTACGTCGATCCAAGTTTTCTTTTATTCATATCTTTAGCTACATAATTTATTCGCTATTTGCGATTGTTTCGGGTTACAAACACTAAGAGTATTTCTTAACTCGAATCAAGTATTAGAAGTTATATGAATTTCTGTGGAGGCGGTATTGCTTGTCTCTCTCTCGTCCGTGTGTCCTGCACAGTTGGCAAACCTAGCTTTGGGGGTGTCCGAGGAGAACCTCTCTAATTCT